>JAJOZX010000315.1:797500-1005000 GCA_023014485.1 Bathynomus jamesi | reverse complement strand
GATGGGGCTCGACCCTGCAGTCCTTGTCATCCTTGGTCTTTTTCCACTTCGACTGTCCCCTCCACCCTTTCTTTTTCCTCTGTCTTTCCTCTCACTTTTTCTTTGTTTTCCGCTGAGATATGCCCTTTAAATAGAGGCGAATCGGTTCTTCCTGAACTAAAAAAAAAATATATATATATATATATATATATATATATACACATACATACACAGGCCCGGATTTAGCTATAGGCGATCGCCTAGGGCTTCGCGCCAAAGGGGGCCTCGCTCAAGCCGTTTTGCGCGTTCTGTTCAAGTGATATTAATGATTTAGAACTCTATGAAGAACTTAAAGTACTTTGCAGGTTTATACCTGAGAAAACAGATCTCGGAAATGCCCTTGTTTATATAGTGCAAAAACAACTAAGTGAGATTTATCCTAATGTTTATGTTGCACTTCGAATAGTATTAACCGTCCCAGTTACTGTTGCTTCGGCTGAAAGAAGTTTCTCGCGTCTCAAACTTATTAAAACATATTTGCGTTCCACCATGTCTCAAGCGAGATTGCAATCATTAGCTATGTTATCAATAGAAAACGATATAACAAATTCATTAGATTATTCTCAATTAATTGAAGAGTTTAGCTCGAAGAAAAGTAGAAAAGCATTGCTGTAATATTCAAGGAGCATCTGAACCAAATATTAAAGCATTAATATTTAGCCTGATAAGTCGATCGCTCACTATTATAAAAAATGAAATGTCAACATCTCTTATACATCACATATGAAAAACGTTTGTATACTATGGAAAGTCATTACCTATAATATTATATAAATCTTAAATCATTGTCTTATATTTTCGATACAAATCTTGATTCATATTATAATTTATACTTATTTGTATGGTTTATTTATATTTCTTATACAATTTCCATGAGTGATTATTTTGGTTTGGTTTAATTTTTAAGTGCTGGCATAGTTCTGTCTATACGTGATTCTAATATTGCTGGTATAGTACCGATAATTAAGTCCATATTTTCATATATATAGGCCTAGGCCTCGCAATTTCTAGATCGGCCTAGGCCTCGCAATTTCTAGATCTGCCTAGGGCCTCGCAACTTCTAGATCTGCCTAGGGCCTCGCAACTTCTAGATCTGCCTAGGGCCTCGCAACTTCTAGATCTGCCTAGGGCCTCGCAACTTCTAGATCCGGCCCTGTATATACAGGGTGTCCGAGAATTATCTGTACAATTTTTGGCTGTTATTAACAGTCAACCATGAAGTGTAGAAATTCCAGTGTTGTCCCATTTTACAGAGAATCTCATTTAAGTTTTTTCTGATACCAAGTTTTGACACTCTCAGGAAAGATGTTGAGAGGCTGGAGCGAGTGCCACAAAGTTAATCCCTTCCATTAGGCATATGGGCTACAATCGACGGTTACACGCCCTGAACTTGTTTTTGCTGGAAACTCGGAGGCTGCGCACGTGCGCGGTCAACTGATCGAGGTTTTCAAGCTCTTACGCGGGTTCAACAATGTCAATTTTAGAAGCATGTTTAGTTTAATTGATAACCCAACTCGCAACAATGGTTGGAAGTTGGATTTGAAACGGTTTAGGACTAGTGTGTGTGGGAATTACTTTACCTATAAGATCTGTGACACGTGGAACAGGTTACCTTCAGAAGTTGTGAACAGTTCCTCTGTGGATCAGTTCAAGAAAAGGTTAGACCAAATTTTGCACACTATTTGAGTGTGTAGAAAATTTTCCGTGGCACCCGTTGCCATTGGTACCACCTCGGTATGGGCCGCAAGGCCTTTTGAGGTACTTCTTTTCCTTGTAACTCCTTGGAACACACACACACACACACACACACTCTCTCTCTCTCTCTTCTCTCTCTCTCTCTCTCTCTCTCTCTCTCTCTCTCTCTCTCCCGCAGCGGGTATAAAGGTTATGCACGTTCCTTCTGCGTGTTGTAAACTTTATACTTGGGGTGTGACAGCCCTCAGGTCCCGAGTCGTGGGATTCTAGAGAAATTGGCTGCCAATTCCTTTAGGTTCTCTCTCTTTCGGGAGGGCGGGTGAAGTCTGTTGTACAAACCTGTCCCGTGGGTTACTAGGACCCCTTCCCATCCCACTCTGTCCTTTTAGCTTAGGTTAGGGATGTTCTCCTCTGACTGCAAAAAAAAAGAAAAACTTTTAGTATTGTCTTTTTCGCTACTGTTACGATTAGGACGCTACTGCTATCTCATGCGTGGGAAGAGAGGCTTGGAACCTCTATAAATAACACCATTTAACTTCAGTTGTAGGTAAATATTTAGAGGGGATAATAGCGAGTAGGATTGTTGACCATTTGGATTCCTACAAGCTACTTGGGGACTCCAACATGGGTTTAGACGGCATAGGTCGTGTCTCACCATCATGCTCGAGTTTTTCTACGTCATGTTGAGTGAGTATGATAAGAGTAGGGCGATTGATTAAGGCCTTTAATAAGGTACCTCACCGCCGGCTAATGGCCGAAGTGCGCGCGCTGGGTATTGGTGGGGAAGTAGGTAGGTGGATTGGAAACTGGCGAAAAATGCCACAAAGTTAATCCCTTTCGTTAGGCATATGGGCTACAATCGACGCTTACGTGACGCGGGTTCAAAGATGTCGATTTTAGAAGCATGTTTAGTTCAAATGATAACCCAACTCGCAACAATGGTTAGAAGTTGGATTTGAAACGATTTAGGACTAGTATATGTGGGAATTACTTTAACACGTTGATAGTTTAAGATTAAAACATAAGAAAACTCTGCAGGAGTTCGCTTGCACGGTGTCTCTGTGAGCAAGGTAAATGTAGAGCTATTTATATATTCTCCACTTTCCTGTAAAAAATTTCCTTGGCTACTTTTCCAGGGTCAAGGTATTTTCTTCAACCTTTTTCCGTACCTGCCTCTGGCAGGGAGGGAGCGGAGGGTGGGGAGAGAGCCTTCTACTTTTCTATCCAGTTTTCTACTACTGCTAGGATAGTTGAAAGAAAAATAAACTTTTAATAACAGGAACAGTTCCTCGGTGGATCAGTTCAAGAAAAGGTTAGACCAAATCTTGCACACTATTTGAGTGTGTAGAAAATTTTCCCTGGCACCCGTTGCCATTGGTACCTCGGTATGGGCCGCAAGGCCTTTTAAGGTACTTCTTTTCCTTGTAACTCCTTGTAACACTGAAGGCGAAGGTTAGGCTAGCGAAACGTAACGAAGAACTACGGGTGGCAAGCCTCTGCAAGGGGAACCCTAAGGAATTCTTTAGTTATGTTAATAGTAGAAAGCCCATTAGAAGCATGATAGGTCCGTTAAAGGACGGAAGCGGCGTTCTGCGGACCTCCGACGCGGACATCGCTAATGTGCTTAATGAGTACTTTGCGGGAGTGTTCACCAGGGAGGATACCCGCGTCATCCCCGAGCCAGGCGTGAGGCACGAAGGTGCTGGCCTGGATAGTGTTAGATGTACCGCGACAGTCGTTGCCGATAGAATAGACAAACTGAGCGCGTTTAAGGCTCCTTGGCCAGACCAGTTTCTCCCCAGAGTGTTGCGAGAAGTGCGCGACCAGGTGGCTCCCCACCTGGCTACAGTCTTCAACAAATCGTTGGAGATGGGCCAGGTGCCTGGTGACTGGAGGGAAGCCAACGTGACCCCTATCTTTAAGAAAGGCGATCACGAAAGTCCAGGGAACTATCGTCCCATTAGTCTCACTTCAGTTGTAGGTAAATTATTAGAAGGGATAATAGCTGATAGGATCGTTGACCATTTGGATTTCTACAAACTGCTTGGGGACTCCCAACATGGGTTTAGACGGCATAGGTCGTGTCTCACCAACTTGCTCGAGTTTTTCCACGTCATGTTGAGTGAGTACGATAAGAGTAGGGCGATTGATATACTTTATCTCGACTTTCAGAAAGCCTTTGATAAGGTACCTCACCGCCGGCTAATGGCGAAAGTGCGCGCGCTGGGTATCGGTGGGGAAATAGGTAGGTGGGTAGAAAACTGGCTGAAGAATAGGCGGCAGAGGGTTGTATTTAAAGGGGCTAGTTCGGGTTGGGCCTCGGTCACTAGTGGGGTTCCTCAGGGTTCCGTTTTGGGGCCGCTGTTGTTTATCATTTACATAAATGATATCGACGGTGGCATCGTCAGTCGGATCGCCAAATTCGCTGATGACACCAAGCTTGGGGCCAATGTTTGGACGCCCGAAGCGATCGAGGAACTGCGTGCGGACCTAGGTAGGATAGGAGAGTGGTCCGAAAAATGGCAAATGCCGTTTAACTTGAGTAAATGCAAAGTGATGCACATTGGCTACGCCAATCCCAAGTCGGACTACTCGATGTTGGGGAGTCATATCGAGGTGACTGATTTAGAAAAGGACTTGGGTGTGGTAATTAGCAGCGACCTTAAGTTTACGAAACAGTGCGTAGAGGTGGAAAAGAAAGCCCAGAAACTATTGGGTTATATCAGGAGGCAATTTCAGTTTCGGAACAAGGAGATTGTGCTCTCTCTGTACAATTCCCTTGTTCGGCCGCACCTGGAATATGCTGTGCAGTTCTGGTCGCCCACCCTCAGGAAAGATATTGAGAGGCTGGAGCGAGTGCAGGCGAGGGCCACAAAGTTAATCCCTTCCGTTAGGCATATGGGCTACAATCGACGGTTACGCGCCCTGAACTTGTTTTCGCTTGAAACTCGGAGGCTGCGCGGTCAACTGATCGAGGTTTTCAAGCTCTTACGCGGGTTCAACGATGTCGATTTTAGAAGCATGTTTAGTTAAATGATAACCCAACTCGCAACAATGGTTGGAAGTTGGATTTGAAACGGTTTAGGACTAGTGTGTGTGGGAATTACTTTACTTATAAGATCTGTGACACGTGGAACAGGTTACCTCCAGAAGTTGTGAACAGTTCCTCTGTGGATCAGTTCAAGAAAAGGGTAGACGAAATCTTGCACACTATTTGAGTGTGTAAAGACATTTAGGACCTCAGTCTGCGGAAATTTCTTTTCCTATAAAATAGTTAATATCTTGAACCAACTTCCCTCAGAGGTTGTTTCCAGTCAAAGTGTAAATGTGTTTAAAAATAGGCTAGACAAAGTACTGAATACTCTCATAGTTCAAGACTAAAACATAAGAAAACTCTGCAGGAGATCGCTTGCACGGTGTCTCTGTGAGCAAGCTAAATATAGAGCTATTTATATATTCTCCACTTTCCTGTAAAATTTCCTTGGCTACTTTTCCAGGGTCAAGGTATTTTCTTCAACCTTTTTCCGTACCTGCCTCTGGCAGGGAGGGAGCGGAGGGTGGGGAGAGAGCCTTCTACTTTTCTATCCAGTTTTCTACTACTGCTAGGATAGTTGAAAGAAAAATAAACTTTTACAAAATTTTCCCTGGCACCCGTTGCCATTGGTACCTCCTCGGTATGGGCCGCAAGGCCTTTTGAGGTACTTTTCCTTGTAACTCTCTCTCTCTCTCTCTCTCTCTCTCTCTCTCTCAGATCAGGGGCCAGGAGAAGTACTTTGCTTCTGCAAACCGGGATGGGAGGAAGGTAAGGTGCTTACCTGGGCGGGGAACGGCTCACTTAAGGAAGGAGGTAGAGAAGGTGCGCGTGGCTAGTCGGAGGACTGCGATCGTTGTCCACGCTGGTGGCAACGACCTGTTCCTCAAAGGCGGTAGGGTAGGTCTTTCAGAGGGGATCATCACCGAGATCATGTCTCTTGCGGATGATCTAAAACTGAAGACAGACGGGAATGTTAATGGAATTTTACCGCGAATGAATGCCAGTGACCACGCACTCAGTAAGGTCATTGGCATCAACGAGAGGGTGCAAGACTTGTGCGTCCCGCTGGGCGTGAGGTTTATTGACCCCTTCGACGCATTTTCAGGTGGGACCTTTACCAGAGAGATGGTGTCCACCTCAATAACAAGGGTAAAGGTGTGCTAGGCGCGCTGCTCGACCGGCACCTATACAGAATGGTGAGGTCGAGTCCGGGGAGAGATGATGGGCCCCCACCGGGGAGGGATGATGATGAGCCGGTGGCGGACGTACCTTCAACTGAAGGGTGCGTCCAGGTACAGGTGGGTGACCCTCCTCCTACGTTGGAGGGGGCTCAGGCTCCTGCGGAAGTTGCCCCCTCGTTAGTGAGGGGCTCTTCAACTCCCGACAGCCCTGGCTGTTCGGGAAACGGGTCGTGCTAGGTGGCGGTCAGAATAGGGGTGGCTCCCTCCGTGCAATGCTTTTTAATGCTAGGTCGATTAGGAACAAGTTTTGCGAGCTACGGGCGCTCTTAGCATCAGAATACCAGGATATCGTTGCTATCACCGAGTCCTGGATTCATACTGATCGTAGGGACTACGTTGGGGAGTTCGAAATTCCCGGGTATAGAATGTTTCGCAAAGACCGCACCCGTGGGGAGGGGGGTGGGGTACTAATATACGTCAGACACACGTTGAGTCCGGTTGACTGCCAGTTCCGGTCGGAACGGGAGCTGCTTGGCGTCGATCTGAATGTGGGAGGGACGAGCTATAGGTTAATCTTGGTGTACAGACCGCATCTCCTCCTCGAGGAGGATACAGCCCTGTACACCGAACTCAGTAGCCTGCTAGGGGATAGGGTGTGTGTAGTTTTAGGAGACTTCAACTGTCGCGGCATAAAGTGGGAAAACAGGACTGCCGATGCTGAAGGGAGGAGTCTAGTTGACTTTGCTGATGAAAACTTCCTCACTCAGTGGGTCAACGAGCCTACACGAGGCGAAAGCGTTCTAGACTTAGTGTTCACGACCGAAGACAACCTCGTCACTGGCCTCACCGTTGACGAATCATTGGGCGGGAGTGATCACGGTCTCATTAGGTTCCGTGTGTGCGTCCCTCGGGTGAAGCGTAGTAACTCGAGAGGCAGTAAGCTCGATCTCCGGCGGGCGAACTTTGTTAGCCTCAGGGATAGCGTAGGAGAGATGGGGTTAGAGGTCGGCGGCGATGTTGAGGGAGTGTGGAGTGCATTCCGGGACGAGTTTATGGTGCTGCAGTCTGCTGCCATACCCTCAAAACCGGTCACCCCTGCTTCAACGCAGCCTAAGTGGTTCAATCGTGACATCGCTTCGGCTATCCGAAATAGGAAAGTAGCGTATAGGAGGGCGAAGGCCAATCGTTCCCACTTGTTGAACGCTTTGGCATAGTCTGTGTATATTACATCATAGTTTTCATTACTTTCCAGTGCATCAATAATAATGTTGTAGTGTTCCATTAGTTGTGATAGGCATGATCTGATTTGCCTGACTAAAAGCATTGTTGGTTACCATTTAATTTTTTCCGAGTTTCCAAAAAGTCATAGATTTTCTGTCTAACTATTCTTTCAAATATTTTAGTGAGATGAGGTGTAAAAGATACTGGCCTATAATTTTTGGCCTCGGATCGATCTCCGCCTTTAGATATTGGGACTATGTTCGCGCTCTTCAGGATGCCCGGTATTTCTCCCGTGTCTAGTGATCGTCTCCATATTCAATATAGGGGCTCAGCGATTGCATTCTTGCAGTTTTTGATCAGTGTGGCATTCCATTTGTCCGGTCCTGCCGCTAAGTGTGCTTTTAGTTTCTCTATAGCTTGTGTAATATCATCTGTCATAAAGTCGAAGTCCGTTATTCTTTCCCCTTGTAGTTCTTCAAAGAACGCGTTTCTATCGCATATCAGTTTGTCAGTTTTTGGGATACTGAAAGGTGCTTCGTACTGAGCTCTTAATATTTCAGATACTTCTGTTAGATCATCAGATAAAGTACTCTCTTTGATTTTCAAAGGTCCGATAGTCGTGTGGTTTGTCGACTTCCTTTTTGCAAAATTATAGAAGTACTTTGAGTTAACCCTTATCGCTTCTATAGCGTCGTCGTCGTTTTTTTTCTCTATGCTTCTCAATTAGTTCCTGTATGATGCAATAGATACTGTGCAGTTTATCATTTAATATTTTTCTGATGTTATCTTTATAGTTACTTAATTTTGCAGCCACCCTTTTCCTCTTTCGGAACGATGACCTCTTTTGTCTCTTGAACCTGCTTCTCTCTCCTTTTTGTTGTATTTTTGACACACTTGTTTCCACAATTTCCAGCGTCTTCTCCTCTTAGGTCATTAGCATCTCTTCCGTTTCTTGGCCTAGAAGATGGTTTTCCATTCTATTACTTCCATGCTGGATGCAACACCTTCCCAGTTTATAGCTTTGGAGTGAAAATTAAAAGTTTCGAATTTGCTTCTTTCTGTTGTTCGTGTTCTTTCCTTTCTTGTTGCTTTTATATTGGTTGTTATTTCAATAATGTTGTGATCCGATATTATAGTTGGGGATATTTCTACATTATCAATTAGGTTGCTGTTGTTTGTGAATACCATATCTAGGCAGTTGTTTTTTCTTGTGTTTTTTGTTATTTCTTGTGTTAACATAAATTCATCACCTAGAGCTAGTAGCTTTTTTACCTGCTCCTGGTCTTCCCGTGTGCCCCCCTTGACCTGGTTTGGGTTGGAGAATGTAGATCTTTTACCCAGTTTCTTACCTCTGTAATGGAATCTGAGAATTTTGTGGTTGGCGTGTTCGGGGGTCTGTACATTACAATTAGTACAATATTTAATTTTTCAACTTTTGCTGCTACACATTCTACGTAGCTGTTTGAGGTACTTATAGTTAGTGATGTAGCGGATGTCATTTTTTTCACATCCGCGGATGCGAATGAGGATGTTTTATTTCAACATACGCGGATGCGGATGCGGATGTCTACATTTTCGTTATTTTTTAGGATATATTCGAGATTTGTTGTGTTTAACATATAATAAGTTATTATATAGAGAGAGCTGTAGCTATAATGTAGTACAATTGATTAATTGTACAATAATTGCTGTACTTTTCTCTGAACATATAAAATAATATCAAGCATCTGACTAATATAGAAATCAATTAGTGAATTCGTCTGCAAATAAATTCGTTATATTTTGTTGAGTTTCAGCCACAATTAGAAACCATAATTGTGTTACCAGGATGTGGGACGTGAACCCAACTCAAATGCACCCCACCGACCTCTTTCCCCAACCTCCACCCTTATAGAAAGAGATCTTTAATTAGCTTGATAACTATTTATATTAAGTTTAAAGTTTTATTAGGCATATTTATAAATGAGTAATTAAAATAAAGTAAACTAAGATGTTCATCGTTTAATGTTCAAACTTAATTATAGGAAGGTTATGCTTAAGGAACATTAATTTTTCTGCCTTTTCTGCTGCCAGTCTGTTTCTCTTTTCATCATATATTAATCCAGCACTGCTAAATAATCTCTCGCTTGGTACGTTTGTTGGAGGACAGGCTAAATGTTTCCTTGCAAGTTTACTCAAGTATGGATAGATATTCTGCGTATCACCAACTAATAGGATTGTCACATGCAGCCAGGCGTTTTTCTTGGTGATAGCTCTCGATCATTTTTACTACATCTTTTGACATCGCGTAGGTCTCGTCATTGCTGCTTGACTCAAGAAACTGAGAGAGAGATTCTGTGATAGATTTGCTTGTTGAAGGTGTTGGTTCTGTCACTGAAACTTTTATTCTTTTGGTGGGTGGCGAAGCGACAGATTCAAGAGATTGAAGCTCTTCAACTGCTTTGCCAAGTGATGATTTAACTCGTTCTAATGTACTAGGTGAAAATAACAGCTTTGTAACGTGGATCTAAGTAGGTTGCAAGAGAGTAACTTCATACAAGAACAGCCTCTCGTCTTGTCGCTTGCATCACTTTTGCGCACAATGAACTAGTTCTATTAATATAGTAGAATTTGATAATTTCCGCTTATTAATGACATTTTATCTCAACGGTCCACATCCGCACGACATCCGCAGTCCAAAGTGCGGATGCGAGAAAATATGCGGATGTTCCGCGGATGCGGATGTGACCTACATCACTACTTATAGTCATTTCTGCCATATGTCTCGCCTGTGTAAATAGCACATCCTCCTCTACGTCTACTGCTCTGTCGGCTCGGAGGATGTTATAGTTGTCAATTTGTATTTCTTTGTCAATACAGAACTCAGTTTTCACAGTTCGCCTGGCCAAGACTCCAGATTTGAAAAAATTTACTGGAGCACAGCTCTGAATTTACTTTTTTTCCCCTTACACCACTAGATAGGTTAATGATAGTAAACTCTTGAATTGACGACATACCAATTACAAATTGTTTTAGCTAAACATAATAATACAATAATGTACAGTTTATAACTCACCTTAAGTTTATTTATTCATTGCAGCAGCAACAGTGGACGATGTTAGACCTTGCATGTAGGCATTTGTTGTGAATTTACCGCCATGTATGCTTGGCCACTGATCAATGGCTTTCTGCGTGATCATTACAGCAGATCTAGTGCCTGGAGCTGGACCCTCCTTCACAATTCTGCACAGCTTAGTCAAATGAGATGGCTTAATGGATCCTTTGTGTTCAACAATGTAACCAAGAATGGAGAATGTCCCTTCAGCTGGTGCTTCACTCCAGGCAGTTGATCCATCTTTATCAAAATGCTTTAATCTCTCTGTGATTCCTTTCCACAGCTGTTCTATATATTCTGTCAGCCAATTTATCACTGAGTCTTTTGTAAAACTACTTTCAGATCTGGTTCTGGATGGTCTAGCAACTTCAGCAACCTGGTAGTAATCAGAACGTTTCTTGATGTATTTGTAAACTTCATTTAGGATGTAATCCTCAGCTGTTAGTTCCTTTTGCTGCCCTGTGGTATCGTGCTTAAATTCAGAAACTACATCATTTGCATTTCCTCCATTAGCTAATTTGGAAATTGTTTCCATCACTCTTAACATAACAGTTTTCCCTCCTTCTTTATAAAATATATTTTCTACAAATTCTGCACTAACTGTGGTTTTTTGAGCTACTTGCAACATAATCTTTGTTACATAGGAAATCAATACATAGAACTTGGCACTAATTTCTTTCTCTTGTGGATGATCAAAAAACACAATTTTCCACAAATCTGTCAAATTGATCAAATTCGTAATTAACCATGCCAGTATCAGATTTGAGTTTTGGTCTCTTAAAACCAATGATATTGTCAAGAACCATATTGGTATAGTCAAGGCCTGATCTCAGATTTGAAGAGTGATTCTGAATAAAGTCTAAAAGCTCACTTAGTTTACAAATTTTCTTCAATGCATCAACGTGGGCTCTGTTCACAAGATGCATTAAGTCCCATCGAAATTTGAAATTTTCTCCAAACAACTTTTTCATTTCGTTTTTAAATGGCTCGTTGTCCTTACAAAAAGCCCCATCTCCAACCATTCCAGATACCTTGGATTTAATTGCTTCTTCAGATAGTTTCAAGTGATTAGGAGACTTCAACACATCAAAAATTTCATTGGCCAAATAAACTCCTGATTTGCTGCGTACTAAATTTATCCCAGCAAGTTTTACAGTCTTATCTTCTTCACTCATAACTAATACAACTAGCATGCTTAATCCCAAAATTGTTCCAATGTCAGCTGTTATTGTTACTGAAGTTTGTTCTAAGAACCACTTTACAGTTTGTTCTTTAAGTTGATTATCTAATAGCTCACAAATTGTCTCGCACGCATGTGTGCTATGATTCAAATTTCCAACCTCACAACCTGACCTATGTAATACAGCTAGAAGTACTGGATATAGAGCCCATGCAGTGTTTGTTTTCATTATGTAGTATAAGATGTTGCCACATAAGTCTTCTATGCGTTTAGTAGTGTTCCGAGAAGATGTTTTCATCACTTCATAAACAGCAGCTCTTTGATGATGCTGAAGTTTAATTAAATGTGTCTTCAGGTGGGTTTTCAGATTTCTAAACCATCTCTCTTGATTTTCTCCTTGTTTGCATCCATAGGTTAAATCTTTAACATTGAAGTAACCTTTTATGTTAGAATGTTTGTCTGAAGCACATGCTTTGGGGTCTGTGCAAGCTATGCAATATAATGTAAACATTTTATCATCAGAAGCATCATCAATATCTTCTTGATTATCATCATCTTCATCCTCAACAGCTATATCTACATCAGGCATATTAGTGTCACTATTTGCAATGTTTTCCATTATATCACTTGGTACTGAAAATGAATCATCAGCATGCCCTAGATCCTTCTTTTCCACCAATTTGAATGTAGATTTGATCAAATCATTGTTCAGGATTTCTTGTATTGATTTACACTTGCTTAAATGGGCTATGGAAATGTCAAATTTGTTGCTTTTTGCTTTATTAGATTTGGATGCAACACTTGAACTTGAAGGCATATTTTGACTCTTCTCTTTATTAACCACAACAGTTTGGTGAGTTTCTTTTGTTAGGCGCAAAATTGCATTCAATGTCTTATGGATTTGGGAATTTTCAAATTCCTCTAAAGCAGTTTTGTTAGTCTGATGCGCAGATTCCTCACTTACCTTTTGTTTCTTAGGTGGAGGAGAGGCACTTTCTTCAGTCTGTGAAACATCTATTGAAAAAGTTTCATTTTCTAGATTAGCAGTTGAAGAAGTTGGTTCATTTTTCTGAGGTCTAGCACTAGCACATTTTGTGAACAAACTAAATGACTGCTTTGCCGTATCTCTTTGCTGCACTTCATCCTGGTATTTCTTTACTGCAATATCTAAGCTGTGGGCCCAAGCTCTGGGACCTCTTGTATTGTAACAAATATTTTTTTGGGAATTAAAATGTTCATCCCAGTTTTGCTTCTTTGAATATTTGTTCTTGCATTGACCACAAAAGTAACCCCTTTTAACACCCTCACTTTTCTCTCCAACTTCATCAATATTAGGATCCATTATTGATTATTGACTACCTGAAAAAATACAAAATAAGTAAAAGTTAGTAAATATAGTATGGTAAAAGTGAGTAAAAGTAAGTAAATATAGTACAATGAAAGTAAGTAAAAGTAAGTGCTTTAAACTTAGTAAAAGTAAGGAAGAGTAAGTAAAAGTAGGTAAGTTAAAGTAAGTAAAAGTAAGTTTAAACTTAACTAAACTTTTCAATTCTAGAGTCATGGTGGATTACTTGAAACCGCACAAGTAATTATCTGGCCAATTTATCAAACCTGGCCGAGATCAATGGAACATAGTCCAATCCTGATAATTTTATATTAAAAAAATATACGTTTTAATAAAGTTTTAATTATCAAAACATTGAAGCTTAACAAAAAATAAAAATACTGTAATTGTTAAATATGGAATTACCAACTAAACTTAAAATAACTAAATTTGTAATTTAAAAAAATTGGTTTGTACAAGAACGTATACGCAAAAAAATTGCATAACGTCTAGCGGATGAACAAAACCCAAACCCAAACCCAAATCCAAATCCAAATTTACTTTTTCTCATGGTCAAATTTACTGGAGCAATGCTCCCAAGATCCCAGGAATCTGGAGTCATGCGCCTGGCAGTCGTTTAGATGGGTTTCCGTGAGGCATGCAAAATATGCTCTGGCTTCTTGCACGAGTCCTTTCAGGTATAAAACTTTGTCCGGGGAATGGTTTGATTTAAGGCCTTCAATATTGGCTAGGATTATTTTCATTTTTTCCCTTTCTTTTTTACATATTTGTGTTTCCGATTCGTTTTCCAATGGTGGTGCTGGTTTCGTTGCCTTGTGATCCTCCGAGAATTTTCCTCTCTCTATCTGTCTCGATACCCGTTGTCCCGATATCATATGTAATGTCTTTCCGTATATCTTCTGTACAGCTCTCGGATCCCTGTATTTGTCAGTTGGCTTTGTATTTGGTGTATGGTATTCAATAGTTGAATTGTGTGTATATATATATATGGGTATATATATACAGGGTGTCCCGTAAGTCTGGACCCATAGGGAAAAATAATAAAATTACAAAATAGTCCAAAAATTTATTACATAATCTGTTCAAAGTGTCCGCCGTTGTGTCGCACACATAGTTGAAGACGCAATCTCCACTGCGACAGCACTTTCTGAATCACAGTCGCAGAAATTTCTTGACACGCCTCCACAATGCGTGCTTTAAGGTGGAAAATGTTCTGAAGTTTGACCTCGTACACTTTGCTTTCAAGTGGCCCCACAAATAAAAATCATAATAAAAAATAATAAAAAAATAATAATAATAAAATAATAATAATAACATAATAAAAATATATATTATAAATCCCTATGGGTCCAGACTTACGGGACACCCTGTATATATATATATATATATATGCTGCAAACCCAGTTTGGTACAGGTATATGATGATATTTTATGCCTTTGACCTAATAATTTGGATGTGGACTTATTTCTTGGTAGGCTCAACAATTTAGTCCCATCTATTAAGTTTACAGTTGAAAAAGAAAATGATGGAAGCCTATCTTTTCTTGATCTAAAAATTTGGAGATGCTCTAATCAGTTCAAATATGAAGTCTACCGTAAGCCTACTAATAATACCTCTTATGTGCATTTTTATTCTGACCATCATCCTTCGATTAAATCCTCTATTTTCTCTGCTATGTTTCTTCGAGCATTGAGAGTTGTCAGTCCTGAATTTTTAGATTCCGAGTTATGCAATATCATGAATATTGGTACTAAATTATGTTATCCTATTTCATTTTTAGATAACTGTCTTAAGAAAGCCAAGAATAGGTATTATAATAATGTAATTGTAAAGGAATTTCAGCGTAAAAATATCCTTAGCCTACCTTACCATGTTAATTTTCAATACCTTCCAACTGTACTTAAAGCAATTGGCATTAATGTAATCTTTAAGTATAATAATACTGTTAAATCACGCCTAATAAAGAATAGCCCTGATAATGTTGTTGGTTGTGTGTATTCGATCGGATGTACACAATGTAACTCAGTATATATAGGCCAAACCGGTAAAACGTTAGATATTAGGGTAAAACAGCATAAATATGCTTGTAGAACAGCTAATAATTCCAATGCTTTATTTAACCATATGTATAGATGTAACCATAGCATCAAGTGGGATAGTTCTAAAGCGCTTGTTAAAAACAGAGATATAATAGAAAGAAATATTCTAGAATGTGCATTTATTCATTTTAAAAACAATTTCAATAACAGTGCGGGGACGTATAAAATTGACGATATCATGTTAAAATTTCTTTTGCCTCTCATTAACCCTTGTTAAGTATGTGCTAATTGTTTTGTTTTTCCTGTACGTTGTATATATTTATGGGCATCTCGCCTTTTATCTTCATTCCCTGACGAAGTGTAGCTTTGAATACACGAAAGGCCTTGGAATCGTTTTTCTTTTTCCTTGTGGGTTTGCAGCATTCATTCATTTCACGTGTTTTATTGTGAAATTCATCCTATATATATAATATATATCCACACAATAAAGAAATTGGTTGGTCGATGAATGGGTGGGTAGCCTAGTGATTAAGACGCTGGGCTGCTGGTGGGGCGTGGTTCGGATTCCACGTTAAACTGTAGGTCTAAGGTGGAGTGACAAGCTTGACCTTCGTCAGAATGAACAATTCGGGCGGAAGCAAAACCAAGGTTAACCACTGTATATATTTTTTTTCTTCAGGTTCTTGGTAAACCCCACTAAGGATCGAGACATGCGTCGTTGGGCGTGTGAGGGCCTTTCTTACCTCACTCTTGACGCGGAAGTGAAGGAGAAGTGCGTGAACGACAAGGCATCCCTTAGGGCCATGATCGAGCTGGCCAAAGTGAGTGAATGGCGAACGTGTTTTTAACATATTTTTTGAGTCACGTCATGTTTGGTGGGGGACTTTTCATCAATAACTTCCGATTTCGCCCTCATCCAGACGGGGGACCTGAACTGCCTCTACGGCGTCGTCACAACCTTCGTGAACTTAGTCAACGCGTACGACAAACAGGAGGTCATCCCCGAGATGATTGAGCTGGCTAAGTTCTCAAAACAGCACATTCCGGAAGAACACGAACTGGACGATAAAGACTTTGTGGACGAGAGAGTGAGAATTTTGGCTGAGGAGGGCGCTGCAGCGGCTCTGGTCTCCCTCAGTAAGACGGAGAGTTCGAACTCGAAGGAACTCATCGCCAGGTGATGTTTCAAAGGCAATACCTAGAATTCGGGTATTATGATATGGCTCTCGCTTTTGACGAGACTTTAAAATGTTCAGTTGTCCGAATCTCTCTTGCGACATAAAATGGTAAAACCTCCCTTCCAGATAAATAAATTTAATTCACTTCTTAGAGTTGGAAGCTTTCAGTGTTACATTAAGACTGTTTATCCTCGTTGATGTAGTGGTTAACATCGTTGACTGCGAATCCATTGGCCCAGGTTCAATTCCCGGCGCGGGTGGACAGGCAGCCCACCTAACTAACTGTTCATCCTTCCTTTGGTTGGTAGATGAATGGATGCCAATTTTAGTCGGGGTAAATGAACCACAGTGCTGTGACAGCCCTACCCAGATCACAGCGAGTAACTCGGCTCCAGAATACTTCCCCACTCCAATATGAAAGGACATTCTTTCCTCTATGCCCTGAATGACAAAACCCCCGCTAAAACTAGACGACCCCTCCTCCACTATCGCTTGTCCGTATTAGGCTCCACAGTAGTGCTGATTTTTGAAGTTAAAGTAACATATCAATAAATCAACTCTGTTCGAGTTTCCCAAAGAGGGCCCAAGTTCAAGAACTTGGCCTTCTTCGCTGACGGGTCTCGTAACCCACAAAGGGATGGTATTTTTTTTATTTTATTTTATAGTAAGACTTTCTTCTGACAAAAAGATTCGCGGACTGAAAGAGCCAAATCACTTCATTAAGGATGACCTCATCCTTTAGTTGGAACTGAACTAACTGAATAGTGAAAGCAAATCAAGTGAAGTGAAGTGGAGGTAGATTTGTGCGCATTCACAATGCGCAGGTTGTAAATTATAAAGGAGTCACGACTGCACAGATAAAACTGAATTGAAACAGTCAATTGAAAATGTCCTTTCCCGATAATGTTTTGGAGTTGTTTTGTTTACCCTCCTTCGTAACACCAGAGGTCATACGACGGAAGAGACTACATCTTTACGTCGGACCCGTACCGTGGGTCGCTACATCATCTGGACGCAGTCACCCATCCATCATCTGAACAGACCCAACGTCGTTTAATCTCGCTGATTTAACGGGAAGCGGCGTTGCGACGTGACAGTGACGCAGCCCCAGTCTTGTGACGTTCCATCTTTTCTTAACGGATAAATATTAGTAAGAAACGAAAGGTTTCACGACTAGGACGTTTTTATTCGACTGTCTGTTGCCTATGATGGTTAAAAAAAGGGGTTGGGCGGGTAGTTATTGTCAGATTTAAGGATTCCAGAGTCTCTCAAAATTTCAGGGCTGCAATGCTCAAAGCTTTCAACTGTAAGAGGTTGGTTAAATTTAACTTTTTTTATTCAAGGTAGGTTTTATATATATATATATATATATATATATATATATATATATATATATATAGGGGGGGGGGTTTCGAAACATATAAAAATCGAGTTTCTCCAATTCCACAGTATGCACGTAGTCGGAAATAATGATCTCAACATCTTTTAAAAAAAAATGAGAATATGCGACCCCCCTTACCCCTTCCATAGCATCCCCCCCATTTTACTCTCTCCACAGATATAAACCCCAAATGTGACAATCATGCATTATTTTAAGTCTTATTAACCCTTTACCGCACTGTGCGTCGAATACGTAACGTTTCAGATACACGCATTTAGACTGAACCCTACGCAAAAAGTTCGGCGATAAAGGGTTAAGTAGATTAGATTAATTTGGATAAATTATTTAGATAGATTGAATAGATTACATAGATTAATTTAGATAGATTAGATGAATTATCAGGTCATCCCATAAGTAATGTCGTTTTTTTACGATAGATTAAGTTTAAACTAGCCCTACTCGGTTTAAGCATAAATTTTCCGAAGGTTATATCTAAGAGGAGATCTATCGTGTTTCGTTACATACTTTACAGACCTTGACCAGTGAAGACGTGTGTTTTGCTTTATGTGAACCCCTCATAAACATGGCGGTATCAGAAGAGCATATCAGGCATATAATGCTTTACGAGTTCAAAAAAGGGAATAGTGCTACTGAAGCAACGCGAAACATTCAGGACGTTTATGGCAACGATATTCTGCATGTGAGGAAATGTCAAAGATGGTTTCAAAAGTTTAGGTATGGTGACTGCTGTTTGACAGATGCAGCACGTTCTGGACGCCCTGCTGAGTTTGATGATGACCTGCTGTTAGCCGCACTTGAAGAAGACTGTTCAACAACTGTCGAAGAATTGGCCCAGAAACTCAATTCATCCCCGTCCACCATCCATCGACATTTGCAACAACTCGGGAAAGTGCCTAAGTTAGGAAAATGGGTGCCACATGAATTGTCGGTTGACAATCTGAGGGTGCGGGTAAACATTAGCACAGCTCTTCATTCCCGTGAACTCCAAGATCCGTTTTTGCACCGTTTAGTGACTGGTGATGAAAAGTGGATACTGTACCAGAATGTTAAGCGCCGTCGACAGTGAGTTTGTGCCGGAGAACCAGCGACACCACAGCCAAAACCAAATCTTCACCCTCGGAAGGTGTTGCTTAGTGTTTGGTGGGATAAAGATGGTGTAATACACTTTGAAACCGTACCACACAACCAAACAATCACCGCTCAAGTCTACTGTCAACAACTGGATCGATTGAACACTACACTAAAAGAAAAGAGACCTTCTTTGGTTAATCGGAAAGGAATCGTGTTCCACCACGACAACGCACGTCCTCATACTGCTCGGATCACTTCTGCAAAAATCGAAGAGCTTGGATGGGAAAAACTTCCACATCCTCCATATTCTCTAGACCTTGCGCCTTCAGATTATCATCTCTTCAGGAGTCTGCAAAACTATCTTGACGAGAAACGGTATACTTCTTTAGATGACCTGCATACCAGTCTTTGTACGTTTTTTGCCTCAAAACCGCCTGAATTTTATAAACATGGCATTGAAAAACTTGTAGGACGTTGGCAGAGTGTCATTGATTCCGATGGAAAATATATACTAGATTAAAAAGTTTTAGTCGAGTTTTTTTTGTCCTTCAAATTACGTTCTAAAAAACGACATTACTTATGGGATGACCTGATATATAAATTATTGTCACGTTTTTTGGTTTAGTTTCAGATTGTTATTTTCAGATTGTTTATGATTGAATGAGTTATGATTTAATTCCGAATGAGTTATATTAAATTCAGATTGAATGATTCAATTGCTAGAATTTAACAATTAGTTTCTTGTTATTAATGTTACTAGGCCTAAATAAGTGAAATCATGGCGACAAGCAAAACGCACAATTCAACATTTGGTCACCCTGCAGAATTTCCACCTTCAATGACTCCTTCAAAGGCTGACGTATTTAGGCATTATTTATTGGTAAGAAAACGAGAAGAACTGATTTCGAAAGGTTCTAGAACAGCAAAAGAATGTTACAGAATTGTCACTAAAGATGTGGAAGCCATTTGGGAGAAGTTTTCCTTTCCACATATAGGATTTGAAGGAATAGCTATAAAAGTTGAACGATTGATAGAATCTGCAGCAAAGCTAAATAAAGTACCATTAAAACAAAGAAACAACAGTTTTCAGCAGAAGGTGGAGACATTCGATGAAATGTTTGATATTTGCACTTGTACTTGTTACGATAAAAAAATCAGTCGAACGGATTGCAGATGTGATATTAGAGTTCCAATGATTGAGTGGGAGTCTTTTGTGGGGCAGAAACAAAGAAAAAACCAACTAGGACCAATCGACAGAGTAACGACTTTCGCAAGAAAAAGGACTCACGATAGAGTTAAAGGATTAGAAAGAAGAGCCAAGATTAGCCTATATATGAATGTCGCCTCAACCAGCAAACTGGACCCTTTACATATTATGGAAGATGAGAGCATGGAAATTGCTGATGACAACGACGATATTGACTTTGTTCCGGATTTTGAGCTGAGAGAAAACCATGAAAACAGAATTATTTATGATAACTTAACAATAACAGCAGATAGATACCGTGTAAGTTACAGAGCTACTGCAGCTATAGTAAATGCAGCTTTGAAGGATATGGGGATATTAGAAGAAACCAATATGTTCGATAGGAAAAAAGTGGAAAGAGAGAGAATATGTGTGGGTAAAAAGAACATAATCAAAGTGAAATCAGAAAAAAAACAGATTGAAGGCATCGGATTTGATGGTAGAAAAGATCAAACTAAGACAAAGAAGGGAATGGAGTACGAACAACATTATGTAATAGTCAAAGAACCTGGTGATGTTTACATGGATCATATAGCTCCAGATAACTGAACTAGTTGTTGTATTGCAGATGAAATAATAACTTTTATAGTTGATTCTAATAACAAAGAATCCCTCAAAGCTTTGCTATGCGATGGTACCCCATTGAACACTGGCAGGATTGGCGGAGTGCTAAAATTGATTGAATTATATCTGGACAGGCCGGTACAATGGCTGATTTGCCTTTTGCATGCAAACGAACTGCCCTTCAGGCACGTATTTGAAGCAATTATGGAAAAACTTCGGGACCAAACACCTTCGAAGGTTCTCTTGGAAATAAACTCCGAGAGGATTTGACCAAACTGGATATAGTTGATTATATACCCCTGTAGAGGGCAACATTAAAGAAGTTTCGGCCGATATTAAAAGTTTCAGCAGTGACCAAAATTATATGTATGAAATGTGCATTAGCATACAATCTAGACGCATCTCACGAGCGTTAGCCACCAGATCCCCAGGTGCCCTCCATCATGCAAGATGGCTAACACGAGCAAACAGGATCCTGCGCTTATATGTCTCTACACGGAAATCGGAATCCAGACAAACATCCAAGACCTAGTAAAAATTATAATGCTGGTTTACGCTCCAGGCTGGTTTTGGATAGTCTCATCCAAAGGCAAATGAGGGAGCATCTAATTTTTGGTATATCATGCACTTGCTTAAAGGCTTAAATAAAAAGCATCGGATGATTATGGAGCGTGTCCTCAGAAATAACGCCTATTTTGCCCACCCAGAGAATATCTTACTCTCAATGATAACAGACACAAGAAGAGAGGTCAGAGAGCTGGCTCTTCAGCACATCATTCGAGCAAGAACTAGGAGCACCAATGCGAGAAATTTTGAGCTGCCAAAAACACTGAACTTTGAAGCAGACGATTATCCTAACATGATCGACTGGGACAACGAAACCATCACCCCTCCACCTATTTTACAGAATTTGACAAATAATGATGATCTTAAAGTTCGAAATGAACCACTTCAGCTTATTCCTTTTCCCTGTCACAGCCAGGGAGTAGAACATGCTGTAAATGTGGTAACAGAAACATCACAAGATAGAATTGGTTACGAAAACATACATAAATTCATTTTGAATGTGCTGGAGTCGAGAAAAAAGCTACCTGTGTTCCAATGGAAAGGTCAGTGGTGTCAGTAATTTACGATTTTAAATTTCTTAAGGTGAATATTTTGATTTTAGTATGCTGGATGTGCGGAGTGACAAGGTTGGATAGAGTAAGGAATGAAAGGATAAGGGGCACAACAAAGGTTGGAGAAATCTCGAGGAAGATACAAGAAAGTAGACTGAAATGGTATGGACATGTGATGAGAGGGGACGAAGATTATGTAGGTAAGAGAACGATGAATATGGAGGTGCATGGCAGGAGAAAGAGAGGCAGACCGAAGCGAAGGTGGATGGAGAAGGTGAGGGACGATTTGAGGGAGAAGGGTTTGTCGGAGGAAGAAGCCCAGGACCGGGCTGTGTGGAGGAGGCTGGTCAGAAACGCCGACCCCGCATAGAGGCGGGAACGGGCGAAGAGAAAGAAGAAGAAGTAGTATGCTTCAGTTGATTCTTTAAGTAATATACGGAGAAAGATTTATTTTTTTATTAATATATATATATATATATATATATATATTATATATATATATATATATATATATATATACCCTCGATTAGGTACTCCGGCTTGCCGGGCCGAGGGGGCTCGTACACCTCGTGTTGTTGGGGTTTCCTCAACTCCTCGCGGGTGTGGGCGAAGAGTTACCTAGTTGCGTTTTTTTTTTTTTTTTTTTCTTTTCTTTCTTTTTGCTCCCCTTTTTTTCCGTCTCTCCCGGAATTTCTTTTGTCTTGACTCGGTCTTGTGCCTCTGTTAATTGTAGTATCCCCCCCCCTCTGTTTGTATTTTGCAGTCTTGGGGTCATCGGGTGCACCCGCCGGGGGGCATCGCTCCGTGGCTGAGCCGTGCTCTGGGGACGGTACGGGCGCCCGGACCGCTGCTGCGTCTGGATTGGGTCTTTGCTTGGCCCTTAACGGACAAATCTCCGTAGTGCCAATCTGCTGTTTTTAAAACGACAGTCAGGTTGGGGGGCGGGCTACCCGGGACGTTGGGCCTGCGCCTTGAAGGATGCAGCGGCGGATGGTGCATTGCCCTGGTTCCGAGGCTGTCTTTTTTGTAAAGCTATTGTTTATGGGTTCAATTTCTAAACTTCAATCCCCTCCTGTTGACGACTCTGGCCCGCCCTTGGGTTTGGATAAGACTACTACTTCTGGTCGTTCAGCGGCCTCTGCCTCCGCTGGATTGACCTTCAAGCCGTATGGCCCCCTCTCGTCCTCTGCGGTGTCTGGCTCTCGTGGCCGGACTCGTGGTGGCCGGACTCGTGGTGGCCGTAGGGCGGGGTCTTCGCGGCCCTTGTTCTCTCGCCCACTCCCGGTTACCGTTACACATGGACCTGTCCCGGCTGTCAATTTCTGTCCTGTGGACAGGTTCCTTGTTCTCCGCACTTCCGCTGGCTCCCTTCCGGGCAACTCGGAACGGGTGTTTCAGCGCCTTAAGACGGTGGGGGTTCCATGTCGTTATGATATCCGCCCTCTGAAGGATGGGTCTCTTCTTTTGAAGTCCCGTTCTTCGGGGGTGACTGAGTCCCTTCTACAGTTGCAGGATGTCTTGGGTTGCAGAGTTTCTGTGACTCCCCATCCGCAATTGAATAGCTGTCAGGGCACCATTTTCGCTTCCCGTCTGCTGTCAATCCCGGTTGGCGAGTTGCAGGAGGATCTTGCCCCCCAGGGGGTAACGAAGGTCTTCCGCTTTTCGTCGCGCCGGGATGGTGCTCTTACCCCGTCCGCTCGTCTGCTCCTGACCTTTGACTCCCTTGTGCCTCCGGCCCAGGTGTTCTGGGGCGTGGGTGATCGCCGGTCGTGTGAGTTTTCGGTGCGACCATATGTGCCTGACCCGGTTCGTTGCTTTGGCTGCAACCGGTTCGGCCATGTTAGCTCTGCGTGCCGCCGTGAGGGTAAGCTATGTGTCCGCTGCGGTGGGCCTGCGCACCCTACCCCGTGCACGAAGCCCCCGCGGTGCTCGAACTGCTCGGGGGCCCACCCTTTCTCCTCTCGGGACTGCCTCGTTTTCAAATTTGAATTCGAGATGCGGTCCTTAAGGACTACCGAATTCCTTAGTGCACGGGAGGCGCGCGATAGGGTCCGTGACCGGGAGCCGCGGCGGGGGTTGTCCTATGCTGCGGCTCTTGGCCCTGGCGGGTCCTCGGGCCACTCCCGTGCTACCCCGGCGTCTACCGGAGTGGTGCCCCCCCCTGGAAGTTCCGGGAGTTGGTGGTCCTCCTGGCGCCGCGGGCCCTTCTTGTTCCTCTGCCTCACTTTCAGACATCCCATCTGATTCCCTGCCCACAAGTGCCCCTTCTCCCTCTCCGGTCTTGGGGTCTGGATTCTTGCCTACTCGTCTCTCGGGTGGGGAAGGTGATGCCCCGAAGGGGAGGAGTAAGCGTCGCCGTGGTCGGAGTCCTCCAGACCCGATCATGACCGCTGCTCGCCCTGCTTCCCCTTCTTCACCGGAGGGGAAGCGGCGCGCCGCTCCTGATCCGCTCGGGACTCCCCCCGCTATACGGAGGGCTGGTGAGGCGTCACCTCCCGGTGCCCCGACCAGTGTCCGGGTGTCGGTTGAGGTACACCGCCCATGACACCCTCAATTACTGACGCTGTTCCCATGGTGGACCCGGTCGAGAGGAGCCTGGCCCTTCTTCATGGAGTCTCTTTCCCTTCGGCTCCTGCTGAGAGTGGTCGGGTCTCTCTCCTGGATCTACCTCTCCCACCTGTCGTGGACCTTTCCTCCCCCCCCCCCCCGTCAGTGCTTGTCTGGTTTGACGAGCCCTCGAACATCTGGTTCTCCCCAGCCCCCCTCTGGTGGGGAGTCGGGGGTTTCGGCTGGGCCCGTCTCGTCGTCTCCCCCCCTCCCAGGGGAGCCCCTCTCTGAACTCCCTGTTCCACTCTCCACCTCTCGTTCTACTACGGGTGAAGCAGCTGCGGGGTCGGTGCCCCCCCCCCCCGTTCGTGGTGAGTCGGGGAAGCCGATTCCGTCCCTGGTTGCGGACCGTTGAGTTTGCTGCTCAGCTTAGTCCGTGGCTATTTCTCTGTTTTCTCTGCCTCTTATAATGCCACTTCCCCTTACAGTTCCATTTTGCATTGGAACTGTAGGGGGCTTTTAGCTAACTGGGAGAACCTTGCCTCCCTGCTGAAGAGCGAGCGGCCTTCCTGTGTTTGTCTCCAGGAGACTATCCTGGCTGCGCGGGGACTCCCTCGTCTCTCTGGCTATGTTGGTTTCCCTCGCACCCCGGATGAGCACACACGCCGGCGGGGTGCGGCGATTTATGTGCATCATTCGTTACCATCGCGAGGTGTGCCTCTTCGCACTTCCTTGCAGGCTGTGGCTGTGCGGCTATTTTTAGATCGCCAGTACACTGCCTGCTCGATTTATATTCCTCCTCATGACCCTCCTCGCGACGCGGTTCGCGAGTTGGTGTTGCAACTACCTCGACCGTTTCTCCTCGGGGACTTTAACAGTCGCGACCCGGCTTGGGGAGATGTCCGGTCGACTAATGTTGCTGGTATGTTGCTCTCCTTAATGGAGGAACTTTCCTTTGCGTGCCTCAATTCCGGTGAACCTACTCCCACGAACCCACGGGTTCATTTACCTGTATTGATCTCTCCTTGCCTTGGTGTCCCTCGATGCCTTACTCGATTTTTCGTGGAAGGTGTTGGGGGACTCTTATCGTAGTGATCATTACCCAGTCTGTCTTGAGCCGGTCGGACCGCAGCCGGGTGTCTCGTCTCGACCGAGGTGGTGCCTTGCGCGGGCTGACTGGCCATCCTTCAGAGCTCGTTCCGTCATTACCCGTTCGGTGTTGAGCTTTGGCTCTGTGGATGAAAGCTTTGAGTTCTTCGAGCGGGTATTGATGGGCGTCGCCGAGGACTGTATCCCTCGATCTTCCGGTAACCCGCGGACGCGTAGCGTCTCGTGGTGGACTCCAGCATGTCACCGGGCGGTGTGCGAGAGGAAGAGGGCGTCGCGCCGCTTCCACCGCACCCGGCGCGCGGACCACTTGATTGAGATGCGGCGGGCGAAGGCTTTCGCCCGCCGGACTCTGAAGTTGGCCCGTCGGGCCTCGGCGTGCTTTTGTGTCCGGCATTTCCTCGTCTACCCCTTCTGCTACTGTGTGGCGGAAGGTACGTAGTATCGAGGGGAAGCCGGTCCCTGCTAGTCGCCCTGTCCTTCGGGACGGGGACGGCTTCCTTTCGGATCCTGCTGCTGTGGCCGATCGGCTGCCTGGGGCTTTTGCTGCGGTTTCCCGTTCGCCTTCAGCTGCGGATCGTCCTTTGTCGAATGTTACGTTCCCGCCGCCTGGGAACGAGCCCTATAACCATCTCTTTACGATGCGGGAACTTCGGGCTGCCTTGGCAACCCGTCGTTCTTCCGCCCCTGGCCCTGATGACATTCCGTATGACTTTCTTTGGAATCTGCACCCGATGGCCCTACACTTCTTGCTGGATCTTTTCAACCGGGTGTGGGTTGAGGGGTCGTTCCCTTCCCGTTGGAGGGAGGCGATTGTGGTCCCGATACCTAAGCCGGGGAAGGATCCGGCGGAGGTGGCGGGCTATCGGCCTATTGCCTTGACGAGCTGCTTATGCAAGCTCCTTGAAAAGATGGTGGCCGTCCGACTTTCCTTTACACTGGAGTCGCTTGGGTTATACCCCCCGACCCAGTATGGCTTTCGTCGATTTCGGGGTACTCTGGACCCCCTTCTCCTCCTTGGTCATGATGTACGGGAGGCCTTTTCCCGCCGGAATCCTCTGCCGTCGCACTTTCCGCGTCCGTAATGGGGCGGCCCTATCTGACCTGTATGTTCAGGAGGAGGGGGTGCCCCAGGGGTGTGTCTTAAGCGTCTCCTGCTTCAATCTGGTCATGTCTGCGCTACCGGGAGCCCTTCCGCCCTCGGTGCGATGTTCCATCTATGCCGACGATCTGGCTGTCTATGCCGTGGGGACGAGTCCCCCCCTCGTGGAGAGGCAAGTCCAACTCGCGGTCAATCGGGTTGAACGCTGGGCGTCGTCGGTGGGCCTTACGCTGTCTTCCCCGAAGACTTCGTGTGTGGCCTTCCTTCCGCCGAGGAGACGGGTATCCGGCGCCGTCCCGACCTTTGATCTTACACTCGGGGGTCAGCCTCTGGCCCTCGTTCAGTCAGTGCGTTTCCTGGGTATGGTTTTCGACAGCCGTTTGAGCTGGGTTCCCCACCTTCGCCGGCTGCGCGAGTCTGCAAGACGTACCCTGGATTTGCTGGGACATCTGTCGCATACTACATGGGGCGCGGATAGGCGGACACTCCTCCGTTTGTACGTGTCCCTGGTACAGTCAAAATTAGATTATGGGAGTGTGGTGTATGGCTCCGCCTCCCGTACGGCCCTTCGGATACTGGATCCGGTCCTCTCTAGAGGACTGCGCATGTCATCTGGCGCCTTCCGCTCCTCTCCGGTTGATAGTCTGCAGGTTGAGTGCGACATCCCTCCCTTGGGGGATCGGAGGTCGTTCCTCATTGCTAAGCACTATCTCCGGATCCTCCGTCTTCCCAACTCTCCTATGTTCCAGGTGGTGGAGAGGGCGTTCTGCCGGGATGGGGGTTGGTATTTCACCGACACGGTGACCTCCCTCCTCGATGGTATGGGCACTCCTCCTCCATCCGTTATACCGGTCTCTTTCAAGGGTATTGCACCTTGGGAGAGCACCCCTGTTGCGTGCTGTAGGGCGTTGCGCCCCGTTCGCAGGGCCGATTCTGACTGCCTTGCTTCGGTCTCTGTTCCTTCAGCATGCGGCGTGTCACTCTGCATGTGTTGCGGTCTTCACGGATGGCTCGAGGTCGTCGGGGGGCGTTGGGGCCGCGGCTGTTCCCCAGTCGTCTGCCCTTCCTCCCCGATGTACCCGTCTCCCTGATGAGGCTTCCGTTTTCACGGCGGAGCTCTATGCCATTCTGAGCGCTCGGAGGTGGTGCGGGAGCATCCGGATGGGTCGTTTGTCATCTATTCGGATTCCCGCAGTGCTCTGGATGGCCTGGAGTGTTTTGACCCTGTCCACCCACTGGTCCGACGAATCCAGCTACTGTGCCATACTCTTGTCGCTTTCGGTGGCAAGGAGGTGGTATTTTGCTGGGTCCCAGCACATGTTAACGTGGCTGGTAATGAGGCTGCCGATCGAGCTGCCCGTTCCGCGTGCCGACTACAGGTTTCAACCGTGTCCCTCCCCTTTTCCGATTATATCCCTGGCTTCCGTAGGTTTTTGCGCTTCCGGTGGCAGAGTCGCTGGGATGGCGCTACAGATAACAAACTTTGCAAGATTAAACCCAAATTGGGATGTTGGGCCTCTTCCTTCCATCGGTCGCGCCATAAGGAGGTGGCTCTGGCCTGCCTCCGTATTGGCCACACCCACCTGACCCGTGGCTATTTGATGGCCTGGGATCGGGTGCCCCGATGTCCCAATTGTAACGTTTTCCTTACAGTTGCCCACCTCCTGGTGGAGTGTCCGCTTTACTCTGCGCTGTGCGCAGAGTATTTTCCCTTTTTGGAGAGCGTCGGGCGTTCTGATAGGCTTGGCGCTATTCTATCTGAAGGTCCCTACTTTTCGATAACCGGGTTGTTCTCCTTCCTCTTTCGCTCCCGACTTCTTTACCGGCTGTGACTCCGCTATGATCTTTCTGCTTCCCTCCTCCTCCTCCTCCTCCTCCTCCTCCGTCTATTGTTGATTTCCATTAGCTGTTCCTTAATTTTCGTCCTGTGTTCGCTCTGCTATCCACCTTTTTTTTGGTGGCCATGAGCGGTCGTACTTTGAAACAAAAAAAAAAAAATATATATATATATACAGGGTGTCCGAGAATTATCTGTACAATTTTTGGCTGTTATTAAAAGTCAACCATGAAGTGTAGAAATTCCAGTGTTGTCCCATTTTACAGAGAATCTCATTAAGTTTTTTCTGATACCAAGTTTTGACAAGTTTTTTAGAAATTCCAGTGTGTCCGAACATTATCTGTACAATTTCATCTTTTAATAAAATTCTTGATAACACACGTAAAATTCTTAAACAAGATTATTTAGAATCTGTATTTTCAAAAGTTTCTTTTATAAAGTAACGTTGTTACAAACATTCGATATGTGCACCATTAGTGATTCGCAAAACATCCAATCGATACTCCAAATGTTGCCATGTACGCTGCAGCATATCCACATCAATTCGCTCAATAGCAGCTGTGATTCTTGCTTTTAAATCATCAATGTCTGTCACCCGCGTACATTTCTAAAAAACTTGTCAAAACGTGGTATCAGAAAAAACTTAATGAGATTCTCTGTAAAATGGGACAACACTGGAATTTCTACACTTCATAGTTGACTTTTAATAACAGCCAAAAATTGTACAGATAATTCTCGGACACCCTGTGTATATATATATATATATATATATAATATATATATATATAATATATATATATATATATAATACTTTAACTTTAACTTTACTTATATCATTATTTACTTTAATCTTTGTCATTTATCAGGTTTTTTAATTCAAAGAATTGGTTTCAATTTAAAAAAAAAGAGGGGGGTGGCATATGCAACGGGTAGGGGGGGGGCATAGAGGTGTAATTACAGTATGTTGTTTAGGGGCCCAAAGGAAACTCCGAGCCGTGTGTAGAATAAGAATACAAAATTTCGACCCCCCCCCCCCGTAATTATATATATATATGAATCCGGAAGATTTACCGACAGCAATTCACCGAGATATACAATTTAACGACAACAATTTACCGAAAACAATTTACCGAATTTACCGACAACAATTCACCGAGGAAAATAAAAGTACAAAATTAAAACAAATTTTATTTTATTAACACTGTAAAAGTTAAGAGTACAAAATTGAAGTTATGAATGTAAATTTAACAAAGTAACCTAAAACCTAAAAAGCAAGGTTAAATAATGGTCAAAAGTAAAAGTCTAAACTTGACATCAACACGAAAGGTTTTAAAAAATAAATTTAACTAAAAACGTTATAAGACTTAGTAGTATGGGCGCGTTTGGTTAGAGGGAGTTGGGGTGCTCCGAAATATTGCCCCTGGAGGGGCCCCCTGAAGGCCTTCGCCTTCTGTATGAGGGGGGCCCCCCTTTACTTAAGTTCCTCACCCCATTTATGAGGTCTCACCGTCCTTAATGAAGGGCATTTACCCCTTGAGGGCCCTTTGCGGGGCCCCATCCTCCTTGGGGTGAAAAAAAAAATCGTTTTCACCTTCATTCAAAAATAAAATTTTAAAACAAAATTTTAAGAAATAAATTTACAAAAATTAAATTTTAAAAAGGATTCTTCTTCACCTTCCTTCAAAAGAGAAAAAAAATTTAAGAAAGGATTCATCCTCGCCTTCCTCCAAGAGCTTCATCATAACCTTCTTTCACGAGAAAAATCTTCCTGTGGGGTTCTTTCAAGGTTTTTCGAAACAGACAAAATCAGACAAACAAATATTCGAGTACTTTTTGTTCAATCGTATTCGTTCCCCGCGATAGCTCCAATACCATATCTTTTCAAGTGTATTATCGTTTTCGTAATTGCATACATCACAAATTAGAAACTCAGACTAAACATGTTTTAAATCAATAACATTGGCTTTGATTAATATTTGCATTATATGAAGATAAATGAAAAAAAGTTGAATAATTTAAATTAAAACATTTTATTTTCAATTATAGGGGTAACTTTTGCTTATCCAAATTAAATTTCATTATTCTACATTAATATGAAATGAAACGAACTGAAAAGGCTTATAGGCAGACTATACCCATATGATAAAATTATTAAGCTACAATATGTAGTTTAGCCATCATAATTATATAATGCTTCACATTTAACATGCTAAAAAGTTTAAAATACTTACAAGCTGGTAAAGGAGGTGAAGTGTTGAACTTTCCGCTGCAAAGATTGCATGAAGAGCTATGATTTCGACTAGAGTATGGACTTAAATAGTTGCATCTCGCTGTGTTGCAAATGTATAGATAGTTGCCGTATTTCGCCATAATTTCAATTCGGTGTGCATTTCATTATGCAATTTGTTTAATGTTACCAACAGAACTCGGGGTTTGTTAATGAGAAAAACGAATGCTTTTTATACATGCAATCATGTATCTTTGCAACGATAAATTAAGGGCTCTTCCTTCAATGTACAAATATATATATCCAGCAACTCATATTCCAGAATCCAGACGTTTTGAAACGTATTATAGCGTATTATAATGTAATATAACGTCATTGGAATTTCACAATTCCTATCGGTTTGTATAATTCCGGAAAGTTGCTGTAAACGGGTATTAGTAATCTAATGAAAAGAAATTAATATTATCCAGTGAAACTAACCGCTTACAAGTAGTATTTTAAAATTATAGAATGATCCTAAGCAAATATATTTATTTTGCTGCTATCCATCTCATTAGCCAAAATACCGTTTTCTGTATTGTAATGTGCATAGAAAACGGCTTTAGCAGAATTTAGTGTAACTATTATAAATGAGAATGATGAATTGATCAATTTTCGATCTTGCATATTTCAATAATTTTAAAATAATCGTGTACTTATAGACAGTAGTGTAGTGCTAAATAAAGAAGTGAGGGAACGCATTTTGAAAGTGTTACTCAGATGCGGGGGGGGGGGGCAATGGCGAGCGCGGCGAGCCCATACAGCTGGGGGTCCGAGGGCACTGTAAGCTTCCCGGGGAATCTTTTGAAATCTGACCAATTTCAGGGATATTTTGAGGTCATATGCACTGGATATTAGGATATATTTCAAGGTTGAAGATGCAGTATTTCCAGTGTCATTAGATATACGACATCCAGTACGATCAATAAAAATAGCTAACAACTGGAATGATTAACTAAAAAAAAGTTAACAACTGGTACGCCGTGGTGACTGTTTCACCAGATCTTTATAGGCTAGCATTGCCTCAGTCGAAGCTAAAAGAAATGAAACAGTTAATGATTTTCTCATATTTCTTCTAGGGGTGGGAATTAAAATTTCATGACGTTAGAGATTTGTAAGTTCGGATTTATTTGAAATAGTGAGAGAACGCCGTTCCGTCTACCAAAAAAAGTAAGGGAACGCCGTTCCCACGCGTTCCCACAGCACTACACCACTGCTTATAGAGATATTATACTTCGTGTTTTCGTCTACACAATCTGCATTATAAATACGCTTCTGTTTTAAATTCACGTACAATGAAATTCGTGTTTGCCTTATTCGAAATCAGAATAATTGATTTATATAAAATCAGCTAATAGTAAGAAAACTGCTCTTACAAATTTCTCATTCGCAGACCTGTGTAGTTTATAACCAAAAGTTGGTAACAATAATAATAACTACTTCTCGTTACAGTTAAATTACTAGAAAAATTACATACGTATTAATTGAATACTATTAATTAACTAGCATGGAAAATCTGCCAAGAATGTGAACTGAGATGCCGAATATAATGAATGTACTTAAGAAAGAAATATGCAGCTATTTTACATTGAATCAGTAAACTTATCAAATATACCGTATATATTTACGGTATATATATATATATATATATATATATATATATATATATATATATCCAACATCCACTCGTTTCACGTGCTAAATTGTGAAATAATATATATATATATATATATATATATATATATATATATATATATATATATATGATACACACAGACCGTGCATGGAACAAGGAACTTCTGAGTTCATTCCCATATATATATATATATAGTCAAATAATACTGTTTAAGATGGTGATTGAGGATAAATATTAATAATTATGATGGCTAAACTACATTTGTAGCTTAATAATTTTATCATATGGGTATAGTCTGCCTGTAAGCCTTTTCAGTTCGTTTCATTTCATATTAATGTAGAATAATGAAATTTAATTTGGATAAGCAAAAGTTACCCCTGTAATTGAAAATAAAATGTTTTAATTTAAATTATTCAACTTTTTTTCATTTATCTTCATATAATGCAAATATTAATCAAAGAAAATGTTATTGATTTAAAACATGTTTAGTCTGAGTTTCTAATTTGTGATGTATGCAATTACGAAAACGATAATACACTTGAAAAGATATATCGTTTTTCCTGACCATTAAATTATTCATGAGTTTGCAACCTTCCTTCGGGGAGTCAAAAAAAAAAAATGGTGTCAATAATCCAGCAGGGTTGAAGCACCTTAAACAGAAAAAAACAAACTTGAAAAGATAATATGGTATTGGAGCTATCGCGGGGAACGAATACGACTGAACAAAAAGTACTCGAATATTTGTTTGTCTGATTTTGTCTGTTTCGAAAAACCTTGAAAGAACCGCACAGGAAGATTTTTCTCGTGAAAGAAGGTTATGATGAAGCTCTTGGAGGAAGGCGAGGATGAATCCTTTCTTAAATTTTTTTTCTCTTTTGAAGGAAGGTGAAGAAGAATCCTTTTTTAAATTTATTTTTTAAAATTTAGTTTTAAAATTTTATTTTTGAATGAAGGTGAAAACGATTTTTTTTTTTCCCCAAGGAGGATGGGGCCCCGCAAAGGGCCCTCAAGGGCAAATGCCCTTCATTAAGGACGGTGAGACCGCATAAATGGGGTGAGGAACTTAAGTAAAGGGGGGGCCTCATACAGAAGGCGAAGGTCTTCAGGGGGCCCCTCCAGGGGCAGGATTTCGGACCACCCCAACTCCCTCTAACCAAACGCGCCCTTACTACTAGACTTAAAATTTAAGTTTCGGGTGTAAGTTTATTTAATGTTAAAAAGCAAGGTTATGAGCTATCGCGCGCAAATAATCAATGATATTTTCATAAGAATGGAAGCTTTCTACAATTTTTTTGATGCGTTCAGCTGAGTCGCGGTATATTTTCTTTTGAGGATGCGTTGTAAACAATCCAAAACTGTTTGATAAACGTTCCACATCGCGTGCGCAAACTTCGGAGGTCGGCGACGATTTCTTCTGTCGGGACGCCCTATCCAGGTATCTTCGAAGTAATCGATTACGACTCGTGATTCAAGGGGGAAGATATTATTATCGCACAATAATTCGAATGCAGTTACAACCGTGTCAACAGGTACAAATGCTAAAGCAGGCAAATAACGGAGAAGTAAAGCGAAATTTGCATCCATTTCATATCTTCGTTTGAGTCCATTAGTTTGTATCACACGAAAAATACACTGCGCGAAATGGAAAAAGCACCTCTTAATATTGCACTTGGGAATTCTTTTTTGCATGCTTTAAATCATTGCCGGTTCGAAATCAATAGTTATTGATAATGGGATAGACAAGGGTGCACTAATTTTCATCTGCTCTAAGAGTGTACTATAGGTTGCTTCCGATTTATCTGGTAATAAAGCGTAAATTAGTGGAAGTGAAATGTTTTCCTTTAATCCATGTAATGTATATAGCTGGTGGAACAATAGTGGAACTGTTTTAAACGTTCCATCAGCATACCAATGGTCACTATTTGCCAATAACTGAGCGTTCCGTTGGGTAGCAAAAATTAATATGCGCTTCTCAATAGGCCCGGAATCATATAGTAAAAAGTTACCACCTCTGTAAGATTTAATATATTCGTTAGTGAAAGTCAATTCACTACGACACAGTGGGAGGGAAGGGAAAGAATTATTTTGCACCCGAATATTTCTTATTGTTCTTTTAATACTTTGCGTTTTCGGAAGTTTAGAAGCTGCCGCTTCACTACACACTGTAAGCTCGTTCGATATTAATGCATGAGGTGCGTCGGTGGTAGATTTAGCACTTTTGCGTATCTTTTCAATGATCTTTGCTTCATTATTAGCGGCGTCACAGACATGATTATGTTCGTTCAGAGTTTTAACAATTTCATCGTCAAATGTAGTTATCCGCGCTTTGCACTTTGTTGTATGATATTTATCGCACTTCCAATATATTTTATCACTTTGCCTATCTTCATAAAAGAAATAGCCATTGCTAATCATCTTCTTTCTCTTTTCCGATTCTATAAATTGGAGAGGCATGATGGGTTAAAACTTCGAAGTACACTTGATGACTAGTGTCTGAACATTAAATTTTAAACTGCCGAAGCACTACCACGATGCTGGCGTGAGTTGCCAATTAGTCTTTTCGTTTTTTTTTCATTCTCGGTGAATTGTGTATATCGGTGAATTGTTGTCGGTAAATCTTCCGCAATCCATATATATATATATTTTTTTTTTTTAAGTTCGGGAAGAACCGATTCGCCTCTATTTAAAAGGGCATATCTCAGCGGAAAAACAAAGAAAAAGTGAGAGGAAAGACAGGAAAAAGAAAGGGTGGAGGGGACAGTCGAAGTGGAAAAAGACCAAGGACTGCAGGGTCGAGCCCCATCATCCTTGGGTGCTAGGGCCGGGAGGGCGCACGTGAAACCTCCAGGAACAAGCACGTACAAACGAGCACAAAGAGCACTCAAGAGCACGAGCTTAGAACCCCCTTGCGGGGATATATATATATATTAGGGTGGTCCAAATCCATAGGGGGAAATTTCAAAATTGTCTTAGATAGTCTCCACAAGTGTGGTTTTTGTCCATTTAGTGTCCACATGGCCTGTGCAAAATTGCAGCGTGATTGGTGAATATTTAGAGGTCGCCCCACTCTGAATATATATATTATATAATGTACTTTTTCTTCCGTAGGTCCGATGGCTCAAACTCGATCAATTCCAAAAGTTTGGCTTCTAGGGATGGCAACTGGAACTTTATCCACGTCAAGGCTCCCTACATGCCTTGACGCCCTCCTCTTGGGGCAATACCACCACATCAATCAAAAGCAAACCACCTCCGACAGTCTGAACCAGGCATGCCAGAGGGTGATTGAAGTCTGGACCCGAGCGCGGATCCCAACTCAACGGATCGACTCCTGTGTCCGTAAGCTTTCAAAGCTTTTAGACCGCTACAAAACACTCAAGAAGCACAGGACCAGGCAATGTGCCAGCGATAGAATGAATGAAGACATCTTCAAAGCGGACATCCAGGAACTGTTTGACATCGCAACCAGTGATGCCATGAGCACAATCGTCAACGTTGAGGACCGAAATTTCCTGTCCATGCAGCGCAAGGACGTCAATTCTTGCAGCATGGCTGGCATTGATAAGGAAACGACTACACAAGAGGACAGAAAGCGATCCAGAATGGAGAAGGAAGCCAAGAGGAAGGCAAGGCATGAAGCAACACAGAAAGATTTGGAAGAAGCAGGAGTGTCATCAATTGATCTTTCCTCTTCTTCTTCTTCCCTTTTTCGCAAGACGACGACGACTATAGACCATCGGTTCCGATTCCTTCTTCGTCTGAAGCTCCGGCACCAAAGCGTCCCAAGAACAAGGTTACGAACATTTTCCAATCTCCAGAAGTCATTGGAGCAATGGATCGCACCAATCTTTCTGACCGGAATGCTGTTTTCGTAACTGGAGCTGTATTACAGGCCGCGGGGCATGATCTGTCTGGGATGACATGCTCTCGGAGCTCTATTCATCGCTACAGAGAAAGTGGGTGAGAACAGGCAGCTCGAGAAGACCTAGAATCATTCTCTCTAGAAGACCCTGTCCTTCTCCATTGGGACGGAAAGCTTCTCCCCGGCATTGAAGGGAAGAAGACGAATGTGCATCGGATAGCAATCCTTATAACATTCAATGGACAGGAGAAGCTGCTTGGTGTCCCAAAGATGAAACAAGGAACTGGAGAAGCACAGGCCCAGGCATGCCTTCAAACTACAAAATTATGGAACGTGGAACAGCATGTGAGAGGTCTCGTCTTCGATACCACTGCGTCAAACACGGGTTTACATCGCGGAGCCTGTGTCAGGATTGAAGAAGCATTGGGTCGAGCTAGTTTGGATCGGTTTCGACATCATATACTTGAAGTCGTACTTGCTGATGTCTTTGCCTCTATTTGGCTCAACAGGAAGTCCTGAAACAGCCTTTTTAAGCGATTTCAAAAGGAATGGCCATCTCTCTCCCACGAGCATTTGTTTCAGCATCGGACAGCTTGTTCGAGAACCCTCAACTCCAAGAGATGAGAAAAGATGCTCACTTACTTACCTAACACTCTTCAGGCAAGCCAACCTCGTGATGACTACAAGGTTCCTTGAACTATCTTTGCTCTTCCTGGGGGGAAAGACTGGTGGTCAACTCTTTATCTGAGCTCCGGGTCCCATGCACCACGCGAGATGGATGGCGAAGGCGATTATGCGCTCAAAATCTACCTCTTTCACTATCAATTCAAGCTCACAGCACACGAAGAACGAAACGTGACTCAGCTGGCTTTATTTGTCAGTCTGATTTACGTCAAGTACTGGCATGAAGCGCCAATGGGGACACAAGCTCCTCTCAATGATCTCAAATGCTGCATCTTCTGGAAAAATATCCACACGGAGGAGCTGCACAAGCGGCGAAGACAGCTCTAAGACGCCACCTGTGGTACTTGTCGGAGCATCTGATTGGACTGGCCTTCTTCGATAATAGGATCGATCCTGATACCAAAAAGAGAATGGTTCAACACCTCCAACATCCCCAAAAGAATGGCTGCCCCCGACGAATCGACATGGCGGAAGCTGGTGTTGAAAATGATGTGGCATCCTTCGTCACGAAAAGGACATTGACCCTCTTTGATGCCTTGAAAGTTGGAGGTAAGGAGGAAGCGCGCCAGTTACTTCAAAAAGATCCACGGGAATGGCCAATGACAAGAACTACAGGGAACTTAGAGATCGCGCCTTAAAGATGAAAGTCGTCAATGATGCTGCCGAGCGAGGTATTGCTCTCGCACAACGCTACAATGACACTGACACGAAACGAGGACCAGAAGCAGTACCTCCTACAACTCGTAGCCGCCCACCGAAAACAGATACCAATACCATCCAAGGCGACTCTGATGCAGAAGAAATAATGAAGATACACCCATTATCATGTCCTATTGTCTTACTGTTTTCTTTCATATTCTTTGAGAACCAAAAAAAAATTTAGTTATTCAGTTGTCTATATATTTTCCCAAATTTTCAAAAAGGGGCAAGTGGGGCGACCCCTAAATATTAACCGAATAACGTGAAACTTTGCACAAATACTGTCCACACCAAGAGGCATAAAACCAACCTTGTGGAGAGAACTTAGTCGATGCTTTAACTTTTTGGACCACCCTAATATATATATATATATATATATATATATTATATATATATATATATATAATATATATATATATATATTATATATATATATATATATATATATAGCAGCCACCGGACAAAAAATTAGTCACCCCTCTCAGAATGTACCTAATAACGTGTGACGGCGCCTCTGGCCTTGATAACCGCACGAATCCGGCGAGTTTAGTATGCGGAGGTACGCCTGCTGGTTCAAATTCATCGTCACTGGAACGAGAGGGCCCATTTCGTGGTACGAAAAACATCCCCAGAATATCACGGAACCACCTCCAGCCTGAACAACACCTTCGACGCATTCAGGATTAAAGGCTTCATTGGACCTGCGATGTACTCGTCGCCTCCCATCATTGGAGAACAAACAAAAACGGGACTCATCGGACCAAATTACACGTTTCCAATCTGCCGCAGTCCAGTTTTTGTGCCTCTGAGCCCATTTATAACGTGCCAAGTTGTGACTTGCTGTTAACAGCGGCCTCTTCCGTGGTACCCTGCTCCAGATGTCCATCGCATGCAGTTCTCGTCGCAATGTCCGTTCGGAAATTGGTCGCTGGAGAACCTCATTGGTTTCTTGGAGCAATTGTTCTCTGGCTTGAAAACGATTTGCAGTTACTAGACGAGAAACATGGCGGCGGCCCCTATTGTCGAGAATTGTTTTCCGGCCACAGTTACGCAGTCGATTTTCAGTTGATTGCGAACTACACCACTCTGTAAACTCGCTGGACAGTACGCGTTGACACACCAACAAATTGGGCTACTTCAGACATTTTGTGTCCGTGGGCTCTGCCAAACACGATGGCTCCTTTTTGCCACTGAGTAACGTCTGCCTCACGACCCATTTTGCAGACTATATCCAACACACACTTTGTTCTTCACCACCTCACGAAACATCTGATCCTCTGTGCTACGTCACCGCTACTTGTCACTTACCAATGCTACATCAGCGCCCTCTGTGTGACCTTGAACTTCCTACTATCGGTGCTAGTAGGGGTGACTAATTTTTTGTCCGGTGTGCTTATATATATATATATAATATATATATATTATATATATATATATATATATATATAAACGTAAAGAACGACGCTTTGTATAGGAGAATTATCCGCGCAAGATGAGAGCGAAAGAACGAAACATGAAAAAATGAGGTAACCACCCTGGAATCGAACCCGGGATCTTCCGATTGCCGGTCAGATATGATAACCATTACACCACGGGCCTCACTCAATCAAATGTCGTAATTCCTCTACATGCGCGCAGAAACCAATGCCCCAAAGGGGCACCTCCCGCATGCCGTAACATTATATACATTATAACTGCAAACACGCAGTATAATTAACGTAAAGAACGACGCTTTGTATAGGAGAATTACCCGCGCAAGATGAGAGCGAAAGAACGAAACATGAAAAAATGAGGTAACCCGGGTTCGATTCCCGGGTGGTTACCTCATTTTTTCATTTGTTTCGTTCTTTCGCTCTCATCTTGCGCGGATAATTCTCCTATACAAAGCGTCGTTCTTTGCGTTAATTATACTGCGTGTTTGCAGTTATAATATATATATATATATTATATATATATATATTATATATATATAATATACTGTATATAGTATAATGTGTTTTTATTATAGAATCTTCAACGCAATGTGTGAACAGCAACAAAATCGCGGAATAGTAGTGCAACAAGGTGGCACCAAAGCGTTGCTGAGTCTAGCGCAGGAAGGCACTGAAAAAGGGAAGACTTGCGCTGCTCAGGCACTAGCAAGAATCGCCATCACGATCAACCCGGAAGTCGCGTTTCCGGGCCAGAGAGTAAGGAATATGAAGTCTTATCCTTTTTATGCAGGAAGGAGGGGCCAAGGGCGAGCACCCGCAAAAATGCCGCCTCATATAAAGAGATCCGAAATAAACGTTCAGAACGATGTCAGTTTGTTTTTCTTTAAGTTTGAAAAGATTGTGTAGTGTGCAGTGGCGACTGGCGTATAGGAGCGATGGAGCGGTCGCTCCCCCTTGCTTGAAACGATAAATATTAATTTAACAGATAAAAAATATATTAATTTTAAGATATTAAACTAAATATTCTTGAAATATATTTTAAAAATTCATGTGGCATATCATGATTCATGAGGCATTTTGAGTAAGCCTTCATACAGTACATAATATTCTAAACTTATAGCATAGCTTCAAACAGCGTACTGCTGTTTGAATACAAAATAATATTGCAGCCGAATGGAGCGATAGATTTTTCGCTCAAGTAAATATAAATTATATTTTACTGTTGTAATGAAAATATAAGTACAATCGCGAACTTTTTTTATAATAACAACTTTATTTTTACTAATAGTTACTTCAGTAATAATGATATAAACCATGTATATGTATTTTATTGAAATTATTACTTATTTGTAATTAACTAGAATTGTACGTCTTGCATAGCCGCATATGTTAATACAAGTACTCTTGTGAGCGGCAGTTGGATTCGCGCTAGCCTATTGTGAGTCCGTGTTGTCGTACAATTTTATGAAATCGCACCCCAATACATTTATACCACGAGTCGCCACTGGTAGTGTGTAAGATGCATGTATATGTAGTGAGTGAAGTGTGTGTGTGTGTTTGAGAGCATACTGGATAGGGTAGATGAGACACGGAAAAAGATCAGCTAAGGAGTACAGTAGCAAAAGAAACGGGAGTTCTAGTACTACCCGTCTCCTGCCTAACGTTCTCTGGTCGATTGGTGTCTACAATCTCCTCCTCTATGCTAACCTTGAGTGACTGTTACACTGTTCGTTCGTTCGTAAATGAGGTGAGAAGTAAAGAGATGGTTTGTGTTTGCAGGCGTACGAGGTGGTTCGCCCCTTGTTGAAACTCCTTAACGTGGACGGGGCTGCCCTCGAGAACTTCGAGTCTCTGATGGGGTTGTGCAACATCGCGGGCATGTCGGAATCGTCGAGACAGCGAATCATGAAAGAGAAAGGATTGCCCATGATAGAACACTACATGTTCGAGGACCACGAGTTGTTGAGGAGAGCCGCTTTCCAGGTATCATGCGCCATTCTATTCTTAAAGAATCGTTTTCCCGATCGGATCGAACGAAGATCCGAAATTGATTCAGATCACAACCGCAACTAGCGGAGCGACCCTGCGTTGCCGGGGTGGATGTTGAGCGCTATAAGCTAACGAAAATATCACGACTTAACCTAACCAGTCGTCAAGGGCGTTCAATTAACCTAACCGGGCATTCAATTGACCTAACCATATATATATATATATATATATTATATATATATATATATATATATATATATATACACACACCTTACCTTACAACCTTACAAAGGTTTCGCGCGATGATTCCTCATTTCGCGAAGGTCAAGCTTGTCGCCCCTCCTCTCGAGTTGGCCTGGTGAAGTAGTGAGTTGGTTTCTTGTGCTCTCCACCTCACATAGCCAGGTACGTCCGGCTCATCGGGGATTGTTCTGAGCCAGGCGTCTAGTCTTCTTTTGAAGATGTCCACAGCAACTCCCTTCGTGTTTCTTAGATCTTTGGGCAAATGATTAAACAGTTTTGGTCCTCTCACTACAAAACTATTTTCTTTCAGGGTTAAAGATGTTCCCTGTCTAGCCTTCAATTTGGAAACACGATACAGTCTTCCTTTTCTACTTACCACTGTTGTTTGGGGAATTATAGGGTTCAGAGTAAGATTAGGGACTAGTTTCTCCATTATTTTCCAAGTGTAAATAATGGTGTATCGCTCTCTCCTCCTTTCCAGTGAATATAGGTCTAGTTCGCGTAACCTTTCCCAGTAATTTAGTTCTTTGCACCCATTGATCTTGGCTGTGAAGCTTCTCTGGATCCCTTCCAGCTGTCTGTCTTCTTCTTTTTTATATGGGGATGTTAGGACTGAGCAGTATTCCAATTTGAGTATGATCAGGGTTTTCAATCGAGGAATCATTACATTCCTATCCCTTCGTTTAAAGGTTCTCAATATCTGTCCCGTTATTCTCTTTGCTCTGTTTACTGCTATCTTATTTTGTGTTTCAAATTTCGCATCATCAGTCATTACAACCCCTAAATCTTTTGCTCTGGAAATTCTCTGAATTAAATTACTGGGCCCAGTAATTCTGAATTTCCTGTCCATTTGGAGTATAATATTCCATGGATTTTAGGTCTTTTTTTCCGTACCGTAATAGCTGAAATTTCTCGGGTGTTAAACATATATATATATATATACAGGGTGGGCGGAAAGTAGCTCCCTATTTTGGATTGGTAAAAAAATACGTATATTATCCATTTATTTCAGAAGAAATAATATGAAAAGGTAGGCATACATGGTAGGTTTTCTCTAAAATTCAATGTGGGCTCCAACTCTTTCCACCAGCTTCTGGAGCCGCCCAGGAATGGCGTCAACTGACTTTAGCAGGAACTCCGGCGGGATGGAGGACATGACTTCCCGAATTCGGTCCTCCAGTTCTTCCAATGTCCTCGGTTTGGTGCGGTAGACTTCTTCCTTTACCCACCCCTAAAGAAAGAAGTCGCACGGTTACCGCTGAAAAACAGCAGAATCGGTTCAGTGTAACGGTGTGGTGTGGTATGACCTCAGATCAGGTTGTGGGCCCGTTCCTTCTGCGCAACACCATGAATGCTGAGCGGTACCTTGCTATGTTGCGAAACGAGGTCTGGCCGGTTGTCAGCACATGGGAGAACATCGACGATCTGATATTTATGCAAGATGGCGCCCCTCCGCACTTCGCTCTTGTTGTCCGTGAGTGGCTGGATGCCCACTTCCCTGGGCGTTGGATGGGTCGTCGTGGTCCACATCAATGGCCAGCCAGGAGCCCCGACTTGACACCGTGCGACTTCTTTCTTTGGGGTGGGTAAAGGAAGAAGTCTACCGCACCAAACCGAGGACATTGGAAGAACTGGAGGACCGAATTCGGGAAGTCATGTCCTCCATCCCGCCGGAGTTCCTGCTAAAATCAGTGGACGCCATTCCTGGGCGGCTCCAGAAGCTGGTGGAAAGAGTTGGAGCCCACATTGAATTTTATAGAAAACCTACCATGTATGCCTACCTTTTCATATTATTTCTTCTGAAATAAATGGATAATATACGTATTTTTTTACCAATCCAAAATAGGGAGCTACTTTCCGCCCACCCTGTAATATATATATATATATATATATATATATATATATATATATATATATAATACACACAGACCGTGCATGGAACAAGGAACTCTTCTGGGATATTAAATCCACTATAGTCTGAATAAGTAATGGTAAATGACAAATACCATAGTTTTTCTTTTTCATGATGCTAGCCCGACGTGGGCAACGGGTCACTCGCAAAGAGGTCCCATAAATATAGCTTCCTCACCAGCTATCTGCTTATATTGAGGTTCTAAATATAGCAGAGCTAGGCTGCTTTAAACCCTAGATCCATGTCCCAAAGCTGGATCCTGTCTGCTTTGCAGATAGCTGGTGAGGGAAGCTATATTTATGGGACCTCTTTGCGAGTGACCCGTTGCCCACGTCGGGCTAGCATCATGAAAAAGAAAAACTATGGTATTTGTCATTTACCATTACTTATTCGGACTATAGTGGATTTAATTATCCCAGAAGAGTTCTTTGTTCCATGCACGGTCTGTGTGTATCATAAAAAACTCAGGGGACCATTCTGAGTTCATTCCCATCTTGAAACGGACATGTTATGTGCCTTGAAAAGTGGACGCTCAATTCTGCCAGTTGAGGTTTAAGTTTTGGTTTTTGGCTAAAATAAAATAGTTACCCCTTTTTCTTTGATGTATTCAATCTGACGTGAAGACAGCGAGTCTTTTGCTTATATTGAGGTTCTAAATGTAGCAGAGCTAGGCTGCTTTAAACCCTAGATCCATGTCCCAAAGCTGGATCCTGTCTGCTTTGCAGATAGCTGGTGAGGGAAGCTATATTTATGGGACCTCTTTGCGAGTGACCCGTTGCCCACGTCGGGCTAGCATCATGAAAAAGAAAAACTATGGTATTTGTTATTTACCATTACTTATTCGGACTATAGTGGATTTAATTATCCCAGAAGAGTTCCTTGTTCCATGCACGGTCTGTGTGTATCATAAAAAACTCAGGGGACCATTCTGAGTTCATTCCCATATATATATATATATATATATATATATATAATATATATATATATATATATATATATATATATAATATATATATATATACACAGACCGTGCATGGAACAAGGAACTCTTCTAGGATAATTAAATCCACTATAGTCCGAATAAGTAATGGTAAGTGACAAATACTATAGTTTTTTTTTTCATGATGCTAGCCCGACGTGGGCAACGGGTCACTCGCAAAGAGGTCCCAAAAATATCGTTTCCCTCACCAGCTATCTGCAAACTGATAGGATCCAGCTTTGAGGCAGGATCTAGGATTTAAAGCAGCCTAGCCCAGCTACATTTAGAACCTCAATATAAGCAAAAACTCGCTGCCTTCACGTCAGATTGAACACATCGGACTATAGTGGATTTAATTAATTATCCTCGAAGAGTTCCTTGTTCCATGCACGGTCTGTGTGTATCATAAAAAACCTCTGGGAACCATTCTGAGTTCATTCCCATATATATATATGTGTGTGTGTGTTTGTGTGTGTTTCAACATCTACCCCGGCAACGCCGGGTCACTCCGCTAGTTTTAATTATATGTGAAACTCAAGGTTTTCATGACTTCTTTTCTATAGTTTTATTGACCAAATAATTAGTCACGAAAATCTTAAGATTCAGAAATCTTGATACAATTTGAAGCTCAGAATTCACGGCTGCGTTCTTTTCTTTAGTTTAATCGCGGTGCTGGGGCCTTTGGGCCCAGTAATTTTAATTATTTAATTTATTAACACCCAGGTGCCCAACCTGGGGACCTAATCAATATGTGTGTGAAGTATCATGTTTGTAACTGCTTCCATTTTGGAGTTATGGCTGGAACACACACACACACACACACACACACACACACACACACACGTCCTTTTATTATAAGTATAGATAAAATAAATACAATACTTTTACAATGACATAAATAAGTGTGAAACTGGACTAGTAGTTATTTTATTTAATTTGGCCCTTAAGCAGCGCGCAAGCACACATTTCACTATTTCGTCTGTGAGACGCTTGTCAGAAACATTCATATCGGAATAGTGAAGGATTTTCGAAGTTTAGTTTTCATTCTAAATTTCTCGTAGTCCAAGTTAGAAATAGTGAATTGACACAAGTTGGATTAAAGATCAAAATAGATTTTATTGTAGAAAGTTGAATGCATTTTAAGCGCATTAACTGCACTGTAATAAAATGGAGAGGGAAAAGGCAATAAGTAGGACTCGAACCGAAGTCCGTTCGAGTAAGACCAATACTTATGCGGGTGGATCATGCTCCACCTTATTTCAGCGCGGTTGTTGTATTTATTTAAAAATTGATTGGTTGGTTGGTTTCGCTTAAACAAACCTTTTCGGGTGGAGCGGGTGTCTATTCTCGAACCATTTCTCTTCTCTTCCGTCATTCATTTATTCATTAATTTTAATTAAAAAACTAAATAATATAATTGGTAGCGAATTTCATGAAAGAATAATTACCGTAATTTAAAATTGTATCTAACTTTTTTATGTTAGAATTATTATAAAAAGAAACCGAACTTGGTTACGATTTCTTTCAAATTAACTTTTATTTTTTACTAGATAGATTATTTTTTTATCATTTTCCACTTCGATTATCATCCTAAATAAGAGAAAAGTAAATGGTTTTTATTCACGTAAAACGGATCAAAATAATAACTAAATAAAACCCATTAAACACCCTGTAATAAAATATATTTATAAATAATTGATTTTATTTTCATTTAGTATTCATCAAAGCTTTTTTGATTAGCTGGTTGGTTATAACCCTAGTGACTGTTTGCGCACCACTGGTCTAAGTATTTATAAAAATGACGGAAGTTAGTTTTTAATGGCACAGTTGTGAATTGGATTATTATTTATTATTATAATAGTTTTGGGGGTTGTTTGATCCCCAACTAGTTAGCAGACCCGCCGTTGCTTAACCTCTCCTCTAACGTGAAGCTATGCCGTACGTTCATTATTTGAATGTTTGAGAACGTGTTATTTCAGTGCATGGCCAACATGTGCGCCTCGCCCGATGTGGTGAAGATCCTCGAGGGAGAGAACGACAAACTTAAGTACTTGTTCCTCTCCGCTTCCGACGAAGACGTAGAGATTGTAAAGGCTTCGTCAGGCGCCTTGTGTATGGTGTTTCCAGAGTCTGAAATGTGCTGCGAGAAAATTTTTGAGGTATGAGTTTCGTTCATGACGTCCGATGGTTTTGCGTTAAATAAATAAATAAAAGTACTTAGTGTGAAAATTTCAAGTTTTGACTTCACCCTCAGGCGAAGGATTGGGCGGAGATCTTGCAGTTCCTCGTGTCCCACGCGAATCCCGATGTTCACCACAGGGGGTCAGTGATAGTGTATTATCTCGTCGCCTCCGATAAGGAAACTGCGCGGAAGGTCATGGAAACTCATACGAAGGTAGGGTTTTTTCTTCCCCTCCCTCTTTCTTCGCTTTGTTTTCTCGTTCATATCCAAATTTGCAATTAAGGAGAGTCTGTTATAGAAAGAGGTTAGTTAATTTATAATGCGTTACAATTTACCCGAAATGTGTAAAGTCTGTACTTAAATACGTGACTATCTCCACCTCGTGGTCGAACAGGAAAGGTTCTCACTGGTTCCAATTCGAAAATTATGGGAAATTTGGGGTAGGGCCCAAATATACTTTACTTTGAGTTCGGATGAAGCACATTTGTACAGGGTGCATAACGACCTTGAAAACCTTGAATTTGATGAGCATTTGATGAAGAGCCTTCAATTTGTATATTGATTAAACCCGAATGTAATGATAGTGATTTGATATCTTCCAGAGTGAACATTGCTTTGAAGGAATTGGTTGGGAGTGATGCAGATAAAGTAAAGAGTGAATACCACAAACTGTGCAGGAGCGATAAAGTAAAGAAAAAGCTCTGGATTTTTACGGAAAATTTGTCTAGACTCGTTGTTGCTTGAAATCATGAGAGACAGTGATGCAAATGAAGAATTTAGAAAGTTTACTACTATGATCTTGTCTTTTATGTGGTCAGGCCACAGTTGAACGAAGATTTAATATCAATAAAGGGTTTCTAGTTGAGAATCAGGAGAGAGAGCTCATTGCGCAAAGGATGGTTTATGATGCGGTTTCGAATGAAGGCCAAATTTTCATGTGGAAAACATGAAAATGCCCAAAGCCTTCATACGAGCTGCTCACAATTCTGCTCGAAGATACAAAGCCAGACATCTTCCGAGGCCAGGAGAAGGTCGACCTATCGCCATCTTGGTAAGAGGGGGATGTAGGGTGGAAAAGCTGCTCGGAGCAGTCATGGGGCAATTGCTTGGTCAACGTAATTAATTACAATTACAAAACCTTGACATATTCTCAATTACAATTACTGTAGCTGGTGAAATACTTAATTACAATTACATTTACAAAGAAAGGCATTTTTTTTATAAATATACACTATTTGATTTCTGTCATGCTTTTCTGCCATTTTCAGTTTTGGCCGTCATCTTCAATGAAAACTAGATAATATTAGGTCAATAAAATAACATTGCATGGAACTGTATTTTTCATCAAGCAGTTCTTGCTATGGACAATTGGACATTGGATATACAGTATGTTTGTGATATGGTCTAATGAAACCAAAGATAAGGCATTAAAAAAATACTAATATAAGAAAAGAACTGGCATTTATTTTATGAAAATAATAAGGGCAAAAAAGTGGCACTTTAGTTAGGAACATTTGAAATAAATGGAACATTTTATTTTGAAAGAAAGCTCCCTCAGACATGATGAGCAAATAGTTTAAACTATAAGTATGACCCATTAACTTTAATATTAATGTAATTCAAAGTAATTGACTGTAATTGTATCACTTACATGGTTTCCTAATGTAATTAACTAGTTACATTTTAGTTAGTCAATTAGTTACTTGCCAATTACATGAAAAAATGTAATTAATTACAATCGATTACAATTACCCCATGCCTCGCTCGGAGTGCCCCTCCTCGGCCGAGGCACAGGCCAGGAGCGGGCCCAAGTCTGTCTTCGAACTCTCGATGACGGGAGTTCGATATGGGTGGCATGCTGCCACCACATCTTTGAGATTGTGCTCGCAGATGTGTTTTCTCTCACCTTTGGCACCTCGGGAGGACCAGAGTTATCTCTTCAAGCGGTTCAAACAGCAGTGGCCCTTCTTCGAGAAGGCCACATTCAAGGCGCCGAAGAGAAGCTTTTTATCAGTCCCCCTTTCTGACCTCCAGGAAGAAGAGATCTCGTACTGCAGGGTGGCCCTTGCATCCTCCTTCCCAACGGAAGACTACGCCGAGCTCCTTCAACTGTGCCTCGTCTTCCTCGAGAGGATGGAGATTCCAGAGGTGCACTTCAGAGCACAGGGTGCTATGCACCAAGCCCGGTGGATGGTAAAACCATTTACCGCCTGAGGAGCTTCCTTTTCAGGGAGCAGGTCACCCTCACCGCCAGGGAAGAGAAGGGTATCACGGACCTCTGCCTCTTCGTTGCTTTACTCTACTGCAAGTTTTGGCACGAGCACCCCCTGCCGGTTAGGGCGCCTGCTAATGACCTCTACCTGATCTCCGCCTTGGCAACTTATCCTGACCGTTGCTTGGCTGACGTGGCACTGAAGGCCATTTACCGCCTCCTCTGGTACTTGGCTTAAGAGTTGGTTGGACTCGCCCTCTTCGACTCCCGCTTGGATGACCGGGTGAAGGCTAAGATGGCAGAAAATATGAAGCGGCCAGCGAAGACGAAGAGCTGTTAAAGACTGGAAGGCAAAGGATTCAAGCCAGGCATCGCCATCGAGGCCCTGTTTACCCAATGAATTAAACGTCTTTGACGTCCTGGCCATTAACAGGGAGGAAAAGGTAGCGGTGTTTTTGGCCAAGGGCTCGGGGGAGTTGTCCACCGACCCTGCGTACCAGAAACTAAAGGAGCGGGTATCAGAAATGAAGGTCGTGAACGACTGTGCAGAGCGAGCAGTTGCACTGATTTAGAAGTACAACTCCACGATCACAAAAGATGAGGAACAGAAACAATCCTCCTCTGCGCAGTCTTTCTCCACCGAAAGTCCATGCCAGCACCTCGGAAATCGGACCTCAAGATTCAAGCCTACTGTAGACAGATGACATTGAAATGTCATGTATTTAGTTGTGTGTCTTGTCTGGTATAATAAAATTCATCGTTACTACCTTCCATTTCTTAATATGTCTGTCGCCTTTACAACAATTTGGAAGATTTTCCCTTTTTTCATTCCCTTAATGAAAGTGGTTGAAGACTGAGCTGGCAACTGGACTGAATCGTGTTAATGAGGAGATTAATAAACTGAAGAAGTTGTTGTGAACTTGATGGGGAACAATAAGCTACACTGAGCGGCAGAAAAATCGGCCCACTTGGAACATCGCGAAAAGCAAAAAAGTGGGCAAGCTTCTGTTTATAAAAATTTTAAAATTCGAAAATATAGTCTGAGGCAACCAAATAACGAGACAAAACAACGTCAGCTGCGAACACACTAGCTGTAAGGAATTTTCGACGACTTTTAAGAATTCGACAGTCTGACATTCAGTTGCTCTTAGACTGCTAGTGCCACTTTTTTCTTCCACTAGTAGGAGTATACATTTGCGTTTAATAACAGATAGACTTCTAATTCTTTTGGGTTTCAGAATTGGACATTTCCAATGGATTTGAGTGCCGTGAACGTCGTAAGAGTCGTCGCCCTAATTGAAGATGGTCGGAGCCGGTGTTACGTCGCCGATACGGTAGGAATTCCAAGAACAACGGTTCGACGTGTCTACCAACTTTGTGGAGACAGGAGAGTACACCAGAAGACCAGGATCTGGAAGATAGCATTGCACATCTGCCCGTGACGATCGTTTCATCGTCTTGAGTGTTTTGCGAGATCGTCGCTTGGCTGCCACAAACATCCGCAATGAGCTGGAAAGGTCTCGAGACGTCAGTGGTATCGGAGCGAACCGTTAGGAGGAGACTTATGGAAAGTGGCTTACATGCTTGACGTCCAGCAATGGGCCCGGAATTGCTCCCACACCACCGCAATGCTCATCTTACTTTCGCTCGTGAGCATGTCAATTGGACTATGGTCCAGTGGGGACGAGTATTGTTCAGGGACGAATCAAGCTTTAATCTTCGAACATCCGATGGACGGGAAAGTGTGGAGAGAAGAACAGTAGAAAGAGTCGCCCCGTGCACTTTTACGGAGAGGGTTGCTTTTGGAGAAGGCTCAGTCATGGTCTGGGGTGGTATCACTTCAAACTCGCGCACAGAGCTCGACGTTGTTGGTGGTGGGTCATTGACGTCCGCAAGATACGTGGAAGAGATCTTGCTGGAGCATGTGGTCCCTTTTGCTCATTTCGTTGGCGAAGACTTCCTTCTACAGCACGATAACATTAGACCCCATGCGGCAAGAGCAGTTAGCGATTTCCTTGAAGCTGGAATTCGTCGAATCGAGTGGCCTTCCCGAAGTCCGGACCTGAACCCCATAGAACATCTCTGGGACACGATGGGACGGCGTCTTAGGGCTCGTCTAGTAGCCCCTAACACTCTACAGGAGCTACAACAAGCTTTACCTGAAGAGTGGGAGGGAATTCCACAGGATGTGATCGCCGATCTCATTCATGGGATGAATCGACGAATGGCTGCAGTCATTCAAGCTAGGGGAGCCAACACCTCTTATTAACGCTGGATCACAAGATGGTTTTTTTTGTTTGTTTGTTTTTTTTGTTTGTTTGTTTTTTGTTGTTGTTTTTTTTTTAATTTTTTGTTTTTGTCGAAATGTGTGTGTTTTGAGTTACAATTTTTTTGTACAGTATTTTTTGATAATAAATTGTATTAAGGAGGTGTTTAAAGATTTTTTTTTAATGTCCTCATAGTCTAAATTTTCAAATTTTAAAACTTTTATAAACAGAAGCTTGCCCACTTTTTTGCTTTTCGCGATATTCCAAGTGGGCCGATTTTTCTGCTGCTCACCCTTTGCTTTGTCCGGAGCTGTAGGGCGCGTCCCTCTGTGGCCAATGTGGGAATGCATCTTGCTTCGATGTAAGGGCTCTCTCTGCCTTCGTGGACCATTGGACCCGTTAAACCTTGATTCTTTCCTTGGACCTTGGGTGAGGGAGGTGGTTGTCCTTCACCCTTGTCGTTCTTAAACCAAGCCTTGTCCCTGCCATCTTTCACCGCGCGTTGGATGAGAGTGGCCGCCTTTTAGGCACGGGGACTGGGTATGGGTGTATCTCCCCTGCATAACGTCTATTGGCGGTGGAACCGAGTGTGCCCACGATTCGCCGTTCCCTTGTTGGAGTCAGTGGTGGCTGGATGCACGCGGGGGATGAAGCTTTCCTTTTGTTTGCTATGGTTTCCTCTACTCCTCGGCTTACGACCTCTGCTTCTCATTCTCGGACTACTACTACTATTAGCACTCGGGTGGTGGGCAACCAGGCCCTCGAGTCCTCTACCACTGAAGACCGCATCGTGATGGGGTTGACCCCCCTCGGACTGCGGAACACTCGTGTCCTCGTTCAAAGACTTCTCGTGTGTCTTATCTCCGCGTCTTTTGACCCCCTTGTGGGAGCTGATGACTCTGACCCTGATTACCCTCGGTTTCTGTCCTCAGTTCTTCCGACCCCCCCCCCCTCTCACAGCCGGATGTTTTTGAGGTCTACGACGACTTCACTTCCCGCTGTAGCGATCCCCAACAGATGTGGCCCCAGAATGATGGTTCTCTTGTGGTGGAGGTCTGCTCCAGAGCCCAACACCAGAAGGTTTCGTCTCTCTCGACCCTGGCTTCTGCTCCCATGGAGTCTCCCCCACTCCTCCTTTAACACTTGTACGGGTGTAGTACATACTCCCTGCCTATTGGAATACTCAGAATCGGATCTTCTCACCTGCCTCTCCTCTCAGAAAGTGACCCGTGTTTACCGCCCACCCCGTATGGTTCTGGGGGAAAGGATTTCATCTCCTTCATTGATCCTGACCTTTGCTCGTTCCCAATTACCCGAGAAAATTAGGGCCGGTTACCTTCAATTTCTGGTACGTCGTTACATCCCAGACCACGCCGATGTTTTACTTGCCAGAGGTTCGGACGCGTCAGTAAGACGTGCCGAAGTTCCCCTGACGTTTGTGTCAATTGCGCGTCCCCGACACATGCTTCCTCCTGTTCGAATGCTCCTCGCTGCGCCAACTGTGGAGAAGACCACCCCGCTTCCTGTCCGACCTACCTCTTCGAGCGTGAGGTCCTGTCGGTCCGGGAGTCAGACAAGGTCAACTTTCAGGAGGCGAGGGCCCGCGTTAGGTTCCGATTCGCTCGCCCAGGCCTTACTTTTGCTCAAACACTGCGCTCCTCCTGCCCGACTACCTCCCATTCGCCCCGGACTTCGTCCACCTCTGTACCGTCCTCTTCCACACCCTATCATTCTGGGCCTGATCAGGCCTCGTCCACCCGTCCCCCTATCTCATCCTCTTCCTTCTCGTCGTCTCCACCCCGCCTGTGTTCACTGTTCCTCCAGCCCGTCCCCCTAGAACTTCCAATTCCACTGTTCCCGTCTGCTCCACCTCAGTAACAACTAACCCGCTTATTCTCCCTCCTGAAACCATTGCTGACATTTCAGCATATATAGTGAAAACCGCCCCCTCTTCGCTCTTCCGTTAAACGACCCATCGCCAGCCCCCGGCGTATTGGTCCATCTGCCAAACTTCCTTGCTCAGGCCCCCCCCGTCTCCTCGTCCCCTCGCTCCTTCTTCCACCAGTTCTCTTCCTCCTATCCTCGTATCCTATCCGCCTTCAAAGAGCCCTTTCGTTTTGTCGTCTCCTCTAAATTCCCCCGTTTCCCTTCGTGACCGTCCCCTTCCCTCTATTCCTGATGGTGGTTATGCGGCCTCTGAAATTCGAATTCAAGCCGACATCCACCCCACCCTCCTCCTCCACCGCCCCGCTCCCTCGGTCACCTCCCGATGCCCTTAGCACCTTCATCTCTATCCCGGCCCGCTTTGAACACCCCCTTACCCCCCACCCCGCTCTCTCCTTGACCTCCCGATGCCCCCGGCATATTCTCCTCCATCCCCATCTCAGGAACTAGATTCATCCCGTCCTGCTTCCTACCCTCATTCTCGCATCCCCCCCCCCCCCCAAAATCTAAACCCCCTCCATCCCCTTTCATCCGTTCCTCAAGCACCCCTTCTTTAACTCGCCCCCCGTTTTGACCTCGTCCTTCTGGTCATGTCCCTAAATCTCGCCCGATAACATCTCTCGCTCCCCCTGTATTACGCTCTTGATGGCTGCTATTCCTCAATGGAATTGCCGAGGCCTCCCTTATTGGGGAGACTTCCTCCTCCTTATCCAGGATTTTAACCCGGTGTGCGTCTGCCTTCAGGAGACCCAACTTGGGATTCGCCCCCCCCCCCCCTTGCGTCCTCTCCGAAGGTTTTCATCATATATCTCTCCCCCTCCGTCTGATGCAGCCCCCCCCCCGTGGCTGGTCCTTCTTTCATCACGCCGTAAGGTAGTCGCCTTCTGTTGGGTACCTTCCCACGTTGGTATTCTTGGCAATGAACGCGCGGACGCCGCGGCGAGGGAGGCGTCCTCCCTGCCTTTCGACCCTAACACGCCTCTCCCGGCGTCGGACTTTACGAGGGTTTTCCAGGAGGCATTCCTTCGGCGGTGGCACCACCAGTGGGAGGATGTGACCGGGAATTCCTTGAGGGTGTTGAAGCCCACGATTCGACGGTGGTCTTCCTCCTGCCAGCGTGACCGACGATCAGAAACCGCTCTGATGCGTCTACGCATCGGTCATACTCGCCTCACGCATGGGCATCTTATGACGGGAGATGTTGCCCCCTCCTGCCCATGCGGCATTCCTCTTTCTGTTTCACATTTGCTTTTAGTTTGTTCTGCCTTTGCCGTTGCTCGCTCCCAGTTCCTCCCTTTTTGCCCTTTAGGCTCCATTCTTACTCTTACTCTGTTGTTGGGTGACTCTACGCCAGTACCTAAGGACATTCTTTTCTTCGTCAAATTGGCCTTCTACTCTCTATTTAATGACTTGGATGTAATTTCTTCCTCCCTTTGCTGATCATGGTGTTTTTCCCTTTTCTCTCACGACTTTTCCTTAACTGTTACTCCTTCAAATTCCCCCCTTAACCCCATCCCCTTGCGCTCTCTCTTTCCTCTAGTTTCGGCGCGATATGACCTTAGTAGTTGAAGCGCCGGTGAAGCACTGCTATTCATTCATTCATTCATTCATTCATTTCTGCCGCTCAGTGCATTTTGCAACTCGATGCCAAGTGAGGATACAAAGGCTTTTTTAGCATCTAAATTCCCCAAGTTGGAGTGAAGTTCCTGCTAACTGAAAATTACCTTTGACTGTTTGTAATAAGTATCAAGTAATTAGAGGAATAATACAATTATGTTGGAAAATAATCGTACTAGATGTTAACAAGGTAAGCAAACGCAGAAACTGGATTTATCCATTTATTGAGGATACAAGGGCTCTTTCAAGACTAGGAACCGGAGGAGCATCTACCTTCCCCTAGTAATAGTGAAGGTATTATGATCTTTCATAATAACATTGCTTTAATGAAAAAGTGTGTAATTAAGTAGTAAGCCATTAAATATGATAATGATTCCTTCACGAAAAAAGTGAAGTAACACTTATATTGTTTTATATAAATAGTTATAATAGAATTTGGCTCATGAATATCGAAAGATATTTTTATTTCCCGTTTCTTCGACTCAGCCCTCGTTAAAACCATTAAGTCAACGCTTTGAAAAAGGAAAAAAAAATCCTAACATGAAATGGTGTCTAGAGATCCCCCTTAAATTATTTTCCCCCTTTTGTTTTACCTCAGGACGCTTTGGTGGCTCTGTCGAAGATCGAAAATCCTGAATTGGTTCATCCTAAGGCGAGAGAATATGCGACGAAAACCCTCGATTGGTGCGTCGCTCAAAAGATTATTAATTCCCTAGAGGAAGACGACAATTAGGTTTTAGCGTTTTTATATATATATATATATATACATATATATATATGAATAGAAACGACATATATATATATATATATTATAATAATAATAATGTTTCAGACCAACAAAGACCCTAGGATCCACTCATGGCTGGTCTACCTGTGTTCGTAATTGTGTATTGTGCATGTCCTCCCTGGTGGCGGAGGGGACCTACAATTTTACGTGGGTTCCGAACCACAAATTTAATTTTACTACCTTAAACTATACCCAATCTATCAACATGTGTGTCTAATCGATTTTTAAACATGTTTATAGACGTGCTACTAATTACTTCTACCGGCAAACTATTCCACCTATTTACTATTCTATGCGTAAAAAAGTTTTTGGCAACTGTTATCTCGAACCTTCTACTTGTCAACTTACACCCGTTATTTCTAGTCCTATTATATTGAGATATTTCGAAAAAGCTATCTCTATCTACGTTATCGAACCCATTCATAATTTTGAAAACCTGGATTAGATCACCCATTAGCCTTCTAGTCTCGAGTGTAGTCAATTTTAACTCCTTAAGCCTATCATCGTACGACTTTGACCAAAGCGACGGAATCATCTTAGTTGCTCGTCTTTGAACTCTTTCGATTTTGTCTATATCTTTTCGTATATGCGGATTCCAAAATTGGATCGCGTACTCCAAATAGGGTCTAACTAATGATTTATAGAGAGGAACTATAATATCGCGCGATTTGTACTCAAAATTCCGAGCTATAAAACCTAACACTTTGTTCGCTTTATTGACCGCTGCTGTGCTTTGTTTCGCTACTTTTAAATCACCAGTGACTATAACTCCTAAATCTTTTTCCTGCTCTACGCTTAACTCCTTCCCTGACATACTACTATAGCAAAATTACCGTTACGCGAACCTATATGTAAAATTTTGCACACACACACACACACAATATATATATATATATATATATATATATATATATATAGTGGTCCAAAGGTCCCTATTTATTTTGCTGTTTTGCTGAAATAATAGTATTTTAGGATAAAAATGTAATAACAATTGGTTATATATTTATTTATCAAGTTTAGGTCTAGGATTCGACATGAGTACCATCACTGTCTGCAAACCTCAAATCTGGCCATTGCCTGGCGGAACATATTCTCAAACATCTCTGGAATTATTTTAACGACTGTCGCGACGATACGAGTTCGCAGATCCTGAAGGTCTGTAACTTTTGTTTGGTAAACCTCAAACTTTATAAAGCCCCACGCAAAGAAAGTCTAATGGTGTTAAATCCGAAAATCGTGCTGCCTAGGGCCTGTTTCCACAATGTCCAATCCAGCGATTTGGTAGGAGCTCATCAAGGTACACCTGAATGATATTTGCATAGTGACATAGAGCTCCATCTTGTTGAAAGACAAGTGTCGAGAATGCCATCTAAACAAAGCTGGGGTTCAAGAAACTACTGAAGCATGTAAAGATAAATTGACCCTGTTACCGTACATTTTGCAAAGGAAAAAGGTCCATAAATCTGCGATCTTCTCATACCCAACCAGACATTAGGAGAGTTTCTCTCCCATTCGTAGAACTAGGTTTCCCGTTTTTCACTAGCCCAGATAGGGCAATTATGTCGAATAACCTTTCCACACGTGTGGAGTGTCGCCTTACAGCTGAAGAGAATGTGGTTCAATAAGTTTTTGGTATGAATTTTTTTCAATCAATTCTGCGCACATGGTAGCTTGTCTTGGATAATTCTCTTCGTGTAACTCTTGTAAGTTGTAGCACTTGAATATGGTAACTTTTCGCGTTTGGTATGCTCAGTCTACGTGATGCTGTGCGAGTTGACATTCTAGAATTATTTCAAAGGTCTCTCTCACCAATTCGACATTTTCTTGAGAGGTACCAGGGCGTTCAGATCTTACTTCATTTATCTTTGGCGTATAGAAAATAAGATAAACAATTATTTCAGCAAAATAGGCAGTTTGTCCACTATATACATATATATATTCTTATGGAATAGTAACGGATTGGCGTGTGAAAAAGTTTCTCAGAAGTCATCATGTCTTCTATATATATTTGGACCATTAACTACTAATGAATTGTTCATAATTGTTCAATCGGAGACAGTTTTATTTCTTTCAAAGGATGATGAATCAGGAAGGAAATTACTTTTACACCTAAAATCCGATATTATTTCGTTAGAATATATTATTATGTATACATTATTATTATTATTAATTAATTGAATATGCATATTATAACGTTTATATTATGGTACATTTCAGTCTGGAATTTTATCCATTTTCCATTTCTTGAATTTTTATCGAAATTTGAACGTAATTCCATACCGAAGATTTTGGATAAAATTCCTTAAGGAAGTGTTAAGAATAGTTAACCTTTGGAGAAATTAAAATGTTTTGTGCCCCAACTGGGTGCAGGGCATTGTGGAAATGTCTTCCTCATACCTAGTCATTATTTTCTTAAGTTGTCAGAGTAGTGGTCTGAACACGAATGCCGTATTTGATAATCCTGTGCCTTTGTCACAAAATTTAAAGGCTTTAATAACATGTACTGCTGGTGCCTTCATTGTTTTTCTATCAAGATATTAAAAAGGAAAATTTTTCGTATTAATACCCTCTACGCGTGGTTCACATGACCGCCGCATAAGCACTTGTCCTAATGTGGGAAATGAAAGGCGGTATGCAAAAGCGCTTTATTACTGTGCTGGGGGTGTCAGAGGAGCTGTAACGATAGTGTGCATGGAGTCCTTGACGAGAGTGAGGTTATTGTTCCACTGGGTCAAGGTGTCCCTCAATACCTGCCACTGTAGTTTCTCGAACGTTCTGTGAACTACAGAGGTAATGTATACTTTCTTCTGACTTTGGTCCATTCGGGCGGTGACCAAACGTGTTTTCAGAGCTACCGAAGAAAAAGTGTTAGAGTTTATTTGCGCATTCTACGTGAGATGGGAAGGACGCCTAAAATACAGAGGGATCACTACCAAGAGGTACCTCAACCACAAGGATTCAGTGTCCCTTTCCATGGGGTCATTCACACACAAACTGCTTCACTTCCTGTTTCCCTTTAACACACTTGGTACGTTTATTCACATACTAATCACGCCCACTCACATATAATACACCATTACCGTAATTCCATTGTTCTTCACTCTCTCCACATGATTAGCCTTCACCAACCCAGTAAGTATACTCTCATATAGTCTCGGCTCCAATGACATTTTTACTGCACACCTTCATCGAACATCTTCATTTTTCATACAGTGAATCCATTTCACAGCAATCACGCTGCTTAATCATTTAAACTCGTTACTTATGACTGTATTACCATGACAAACAAACCTCTCGCATTCATACATCTATACTGTTAACATTGCACTAAAGTACACCTCTTGCTGAATCTACACTCGGGCACTTTCTCCGAACCAAAGCTTTTCTCTTTCTTCACACTTGCACATCCATTCACACGCATCCTAGCGGACTAGCTACCCTAAAAAATGACTAAATTCCACGCTTAAGTAAAGAGAAAAGGTAAAGAGACACACACACACACACACACCACACACACACACACACACACACACACACACACACACACACAGTCTACCTTTATGGCAAAATTCCACGCCTTGTCAAAAATAAGGGTGTCCCGAACTTGCTTGCTTATAACGTTCCAACGTACGTACAGCCACTTCTCGTGCATCACCCAAATCAAATCCACGTAATCATTCACCATGTCCATCCATCTTCTCAACCTTCCTTCCTCCTACCTTCACAAACATTCTTATTAGTGAATGTAGCAGTTGTCCGCAACCGCATTTATCAGTGCGGTTGTTTAAGGATATCTTACTAAGGCAACCAAATGCTATAAACGTCAAATGCTGTTCCTGTCATGCCTCCACTCAAAGGTGCAAAAAAGAAAAAGTTTGCGACGCCCTAATTGCGACATGTCTAGAATTGCTACTTGGACTGGATGGATAGATGCATTATATAATAACTTGCATTTATGAACGCCAGGTGTAAAAAGCATTATTTTAATTATATTTAATAAAATAATGAAGTAGTATAATTACTGTTGATAAAAAAAAAAAACTCGGGTGGGGGACATTAGATATTGGGCAACCTTCGCTACCACGTTACAAACTAAACTAAACAAGCACCAGCTTCAGTATCTGCTCAGACACGCGTGAGGGTGGTTGTGTTGAGCTAGCTCTCCGTCGCTACCTTTGTAACGTTACGTGCTTCAACCCATTAATAAAGTGTTAGACTGTGGTGCAACGATGGAGTGAAGCGTGTCTCATGTAATAAGAACTATTCACGAAAGGGAAGGCCTACTACTAACTTAAAAAACCATCTATGTTCAATGCACAAGAAAGAATATAATGAAGTGATATCTAGTGAAAATGAAGCTAATGAAGAGTCAAAGAAAAAAGGAATCAAAAGTGTCTCTTACACCCCTACAAGAATGAAGTGTGCAGTGAAAGAAAGACTCAGACGATTGAAAGTCGCTTCGAAAAAGTCAAAATTTGGGATGCGAATCATTCCAAATCAAAATCACTGGACTATGGGCATAGCCGAAATGAAAATAATGGATGACTTGCCATTCAGCCACGTTGAGAACTTAGGTTTCACGAGACACATTACTGGAACATCTCCATAGCATAAAATGAAACAGCGTCAGTTCTACAGTGATCTTGTGTGCAACGATATCTATGACTTGGTGCTCAGCGTAATGCCACTTGAAGATCGCCACACTGGAGAATACTTGTCAGAAAAATTTGAGCAGATGCTTCAGAAGTGGGATATTGCCCATTCATCCATCCATTGTATAATGCGCGACTCAGAAGCAAACATGATAAAAGCTTTGTTTCTCACTGGCGTCCATAATATCGATTGCACTGTTTATAAACTGCAACTTCAAATCAAAAGTGGATTATCCTCACAAAAATCTCTGATTTGTTAGCTAAACTTCGATCCATCACTACTCATTTCAACCATTCTACGATGGCGCGGGAGGAGTTAAAAAAAATTCAGAAACGCTTAGATCAACCTGAACTTAATCATTCATGATGTCGCCACACGGTGGAACAGCACTTATCACATGATGCAGAGAATACTGAAGTTCAAGGAACAACAGAGTCTACAGAGCGCTGCCAAAATGCAACAACTTACTAACGTTGACTTCTCTCTCTTGTCAAACTGTGTAGCTGTGCTGGATCCATTCGATGATATCACAAAAAGATTGAATAGTTCCACCTCTTCCATATCTGAGGTTATTCCCCTCGTCGTTTCCTTGAAAAATGTGCTGCAACCTCGAAGTGATTCTGAAGCTGATCGTGGAATCAAAACAATGAAGGCGATAATGCGCACAGAGCTAGCAAGGAGATTTGATGGCCTAGAAGCAAATGACGTATTCTTTGGCTACCTATTTGGATCCAAGGTACAGAGCAAGATTTTCCGCTTCACATGTCACAAAAGGTGTTCAGGAAAAATTGGGGTAGCTTTGTGATGAAATGGACAAGACTCAACATCATCGGACTCGGAGACAACCAGTGAACCCCCGGCAAAGAAACCACTGATTGACTTACGCCAGGAATCAGCTTCTACGAGTAAATCAATAACAATAATGGATTCGATGAGTGCTCTATTGGCTTCCAGTAGTGATGACGAGACTGAACGAGACTGAAACTGAGTCAAGCAGAGACTCGCAAAAAAATGATCGGGAAATATCAGAGAGAAAAGGATTGGACATCATCATGATGCTGGTTTTCGTTTTATGGAGGTCAAATCAAAAGAAATAAAAAAACTTGAGGAAGGATATCCGAGGTATGTCCGAGCCAGTTTGCTCAAGTGTTCCTAGTGAACAATTATTTAGTGGAGCAGGAATAATCTACGATGAAAAAAGGAATAGGCTGAAGGGGAACAAAGCTGAAAAACTTTTATTTTTGAAATACAGTCTCCCAGTAATTCAATTTAAACATAAGGATTAAATAGTATACATGTATATATATATATTATAATTATATACACCACCTTCGAATGGGCGGTGGTTGTTGATGCAAAACACGTTGGGTTCTCGTCCCGCATCCTGGAAACACTTTTTACCGTTTAGATTATAGTCATTATATTGTAGACTATGAAAAGTGTGGCTAAAACGCGATATTTTATTGTGTTGTTTATTCTTGGGTAATAAATGCAAAAAACTTCACTCTTCTACGTGAAGGTCAAAATATGATGATAAAAACCCACTCTAATAGAGTTTATTTCCACAACAGTTTCGATGCCCACTGGCATCCTCTTCGGGTGGCTACAGAAGGGGATGCCAGTGGGCATCGAAACTGTTGTGGAAATAAACTCTGTCTATTAGAGTGGGTTTTTATCATCATATTCTTAGGTAATATTAGGATGTTATAGGGTACATAACCGCAACGAGCTCTAATTGTAAGCTCCGCAACCGCAGAGCTATGAAAAATGACAACCGCTACATCACTAATTCTTATACACTCTATAATGTTGAAAGAATGAGAGATGACAAAATCACACTTTCCACTCTCGCTGACTTCTGAACTCGACATCTTCCCAAAATCACACGATTTCTCATTAATCCGACGCACGCCCACGTACTTCTCAAGTTCTTCATCTCAACCGCTTTCACTCTCGACTTCCTTTCGTGCCATTCTAATGTTTCACACCCATACAAAAGTAACGATACTAATACACCTTCCTGTAAATATCTTCCAGCCCCTCTATCCAATCTCTGCTTTATCACAATCACTTTCTGCGGACCCGCCCGTCTTTCTTCCTTGATTCACCCAGCTGTTAACTTATCCGCACTCGTACCTCTTTTATTAAAAAACATCCCCACCACTGTTTTATCATTCACTATCATATGACAGTCCTTATTAACAATCTACAATCAATAACTTGTTTTTTATCCACATTCACTTCACTTTCGGCAATTTTCTCTCGCGCACCGCCACAAAATTCTCAACAGCCTCTTGCATATCACACTCACTATGAGCAAAGAGTACAGCAGCATCTGCATACAACAGAATCGACAGTTTCCACTTATTCCAATCACACACCAGACTCATTTCTCTCTCTACCAACCGCACTTTCACCCCTCTCATGACATCATTCATAAACAGACTGAACAGTCAAGGAGACATCACGCATCCTTCCTTATATTAAACCAATCACTCCGTTTTTTATCGCACTACTTCCATCATAGAAGTAGAACTTGCTCTACTCTTCTTGTACTCACTGTTGCCATTTCATTCGAATTCAGCCTTTCGACTTTTATTCTGTATCCGTCCACAGTTTCTTTTCACTTTATATAAAATACCAAACAACTTAACTTTGCACCATACACGCGTATTGTCTGATAAACCTCCACTCAACAGTTTTTGTATCAAAAACCGATTGGCATGAAATAAAATTCATCAGACTCTTCTCCATTTACACTTATAGATGCCTTGTGTTGGAGACATTTGTAACATAGACCTCTTCCACACAATAGTATTTTATTTGATTGCCAGTTATTCATTCCGAGCACACCATGCTTCCCAATCACTCCAAGCTCAGGGCCAACGTTCGCTTTCCCATCAAAACCATCCAATGGCTATTACAACCGCTTTACGCATTCCCCATTTTTCCAACCACAACACTTATATTCCAAAAATCATCATCCTCTTTCACGCATCTATCACCACACCTAATAAACTTATATTGCCTCATTTGTTCATGCCACTCCTATTTCATTAGCAAAACACACGCCCTCCTCCTCTCTCCAAACTCGATTTCATACCGTCTCCTTTGAGCTGTTTCGCAGACAAAAGTGAACATCCGTCCCGACAATCTTGGCTACTCGCACTCTCTTTTCATCCTCAGTCATACCTCCAGCATTCCGTACTGACACAAAACCCTCCGAGAGTGGTGCTAGCAGCCCGCTAACAATCTCCGACTCTAACTGGTAATGGAAACATCCCTAGATGATAAGGTAAGACAAGAGCAAATAGCGGCAAACCCAATCGAGGAAGAATCGCCGGAATCGAAAAAAACACACCTGAAATAATGAACTCCTCGACTTCATCTTGCCCTAACTGAAGTTCTTGCTGGATAAGGTCAAAGGTCATCTCTGACTCTGTCTCGGCCATTTGAACGAAGGTCAGAAGACGCATCTTCCTAATGTTGGCCTCGTGGTCTAATCCTGAAAAGGAGGAAATAGGTCATACGACGAGATTTTATACAACCGCCAATAATTAACTATTATCCTTCGAAAGTAGAGAGAGAAAAAAATGGAAAAGTAGGACCTAGTGAGAGTTGAGCCCTCGTCACCTTGTTTCAGTCAACAATTTATGACGGCGACGGAATTGAATGGAGCATAGAGAAACAGCATAAATACTGATCTCGCTTGAACAAACCCTTTAATAGGGGGATCTGAATGGCGTGATCTGACCAAGCGACTTGGGTTCGAGTCCCACTACTTCCTAGTTTCCCACTTTATGGCTTTCCCCACCTTACATAGGTGCGGTTATTGCACTTCGAACGTATTCATATTACAAACCTTGTTCAAAGGTTCATTCATACTTGAAGGAAGATTGAAGTCTTACCATCATCCTCATTCTCATGTACTCGAATCAACTTACATTTATTCACGAATTTATTAACAAGAAAAACGTAACATCTCGAAACCTCATTTCCCCACTACTATGGGGCGTGTGCCCCAAAAGTCACCTCAGCCAAAGCAAAAACATGGTAAATGGCCGGCTCAATCCCACCAAACACCAGCAGCAGCTGAGAACGAACCTGAACCTCATCACTTAGAATCCAACACTGTAACCACTGAACTGTCATGCACCCTAATAGTAACTATAATGGTAAAATTTTACCATCTAGAGTCTAGACAGTTCATTGTGCTCGAATTAACTCAACCTAATTAACCTCATAGGAGGAGATTGTGGACACGAATCGACTAGGGACGTACGACAGGAGAGACGGAGTGCTCAAACTCCCGTTTCTCCCGTCACTGTTCTCTTTAACTGATCTTTTACCGCGTCTCATCTACCCTGTGAGCAGTTAAACATGCTCTCAAACACACGCTTCTCCTTCTATTCTTCACTATACATACATGCATTTACAAAGGTGGGCAGGACCGAGTTCCAAAAGGACCGAACTCGGTCATTTTTAAGGACCGTGAGCGGGAAAGTCGGTCCTTTTCTCAGTGAGGACCGAAATGAGGAGCGACGGTCCATTTTTAAGCAATTCCGGACGGTCTTTTTTAGTGATTTTAGTGTGTTTAGTGATTATTTGAAGTTCTAAAGAAGATGGATCGTTTCCTCCAGAAGACTCGGAAAGAGACTGAGACTGAACTGAAACTTGTTTCAACACCTGGAGGAGACGAAGAATCTACTGATGTTAGTGCTTGAAACCCTTCATCTTCAACACGGACTCGTTCCCCAGCCCGGCGTTGAAGGACTTGTTCATCAAGTTTAACACGCCTATCCCATCCAGTGCCGCCGTGGAGAGGCTCTTCTCTTTGGGGAAGGACGTCCTCAAGCCGAAAAGGTCAGGGCTCAGTGACAGCCATTTTGAAATGCTAGTCTTCTTGAAGGGAAACTCAAGCATTTAACTTAACTTTTTTTTCATCATTTATGTATTGTATTAATTGTAATTTACGTTAATAAAATTAAAGATTTCCGGTGTCTTTAATTTCATTTTTCATTTTAATCAAATTTTTCACTTATATTATATATAAGGACCGAGGACCGAGTCGTTCCTAGGTCCTATCTTCAGAAAGGACCGGGACCGTCGGTCCTTTTTGAGGCCCGGGTGCCCACCTTTGTGCATTTAACGCACTACATAATCTTTTCAAAAAATAAAATGGCATTGTGAGCATTGGAGACCTTGATTTTGGCTCGCTCTCTTACAAAAGGGGGCACTTTTGCGGGCATACGCCCTTTTTTTTTATGCGCCCCTCCCATAAAAGAAGGTCCGGGGTTTCGAGATGCCTAGACACTGTGTTTGAAAGATGGATTGAGGAAGATTGTTCCAGAGTTGACAGGTTGAGTAGATGAAAGACTGAAAATACCGATTAACCCTTGCATTAGATAGTTGGACAGAATAGGAATGAGAAAGTGTTGAAAGTCTAGTACTGCGTGCTCTCCTTAAAGGAGGAGGCATGCAGTTCGAGAGTTCAGAAGAGCAATGTCCGTTATGATGGCGATAGTAAAGAGAAAGAGAGAGAGAGATTGAAAACAATCAGTAAGAGCGGGGAATTGATGAGACGAAAAGACTGACTCCACCCGGTCAAGTATGGCTGTGTGGGTTGAACCACCCAACACACGAGAAGCATACTCCATACAGGGGTGAACAAGACCCCTGTACAGAGAGACCAACTGAGTGGAGGGTGAAGACACCGCAGAGGCGGTACAGCACACCTAACCTCTTGGAAACTGTTTTAGAAAGTGAGTATATGTGATCTTTCCAGGAAAGATCACGAGAAAAGGAAATGCCAAGAATGTTAAGAGAAGAGGAAGGATTGATTTGTGTGTTGTTTAAGGTAAGGGGATAGTCGTGTGGAAGATTATGACGAGTAGACAGATGGAGGAACCGAGTTTTTGAGGCATTGAAAGCCACGAGGTTTTCTCTACCCCAATCAGATATAGCAGAAAGATCAGAGGTCAGGTGTCCCATAGCCGCATCACGCGAATCATAAAGCGACTGCTGTGAGGGACGCGTTGGGAAGCGGGTGAAGAAGTGAAGAGTAGAATCATTTTTCATTTGCTCGTTCTCCCTCCTCATCTTGTGCAGAACGCTCTTCTACACAAGCGTTGTTCTTTACATTAATTATACTGTGTTGTTTGCAGTTAAAATGTGTATATATGTACGGCATGCGAAGGTGCCCCCTCAGGGCATTTGATTCCGCCCGTATGTAAAATTACGAGTACTGACTAATCGGGGTCCTTGGTGTAGTGGTTAACATATCCGACCAGCAATTGGATGATCCCGGGTTCGATTCCTGGGAGGTACCTCATTTTTCATTTGCTCGTTCTCCCTCCTCTTGTGCGGAACGCTCTTCTACACAAGCGTTGTTCTTTACATTAATTATACTGTGTTGTTTGCAGTTAAAATGTGTATATATGTACGGCATGCGAAGGTGCCCCCTCAGGGCATTTGATTCCGCCCGTATGTAAAATTACGAGTACTGACTAATCGGGGTCCTTGGTGTAGTGGTTAACATATCCGACCAGCAATTGGATGATCCCGGGTTCGATTCCTGGGAGGTACCTCATTTTTCATTTGCTCGTTCTCCCTCCTCTTGTGCGGAACGCTCTTCTACACAAGCGTTGTTCTTTACATTAATTATACTGTGTTGTTTGCAGTTAAAATGTATATATGTAGGCTATGCGAAGGTGCCCCCTCAGGGCATTTGATTCCACTCGTATGTAGGAGAATTACGAGTACTGACTAATCGGGATCCTTGGTGTAGTGGCTAACATATCCGACTGGCAACTGAATGATCCCGGGTTCGATTCCTGGGAGATACCTCATTTTTCATTTGCTCGTTCTCCCTCCTCATCTTGTACGGAACGCTCTTCTACACAAGCGTTGTTCTTTACATATATATAAAGGCCAGGGAAAGGCTCCGAAATCTTAAATGAAAGACCAAGCAAATAAATAGGTTTTATTACTTTAGATATACAGCGAACCGTTGGTATCCTGAGCATGATTTAAAGGGACGAGAAGTGGGACCCCTTTCGGCGTCCCCCCCCCCCAACCACCCCGCACCAGCTACGCTCCCCCGCAAGCCGTTACAGATACAATGGGTCGTCTGCTGTAAATCTTGTAGAAAATCCAGTGTTATGTTTTATATTTGACAAAGTAGATCATATTAGGTCAGACCTTCTTGTATCTGTCTGTCATGATTTTTATGATTCAGAAGAAATAGAACATGCGAGGGTACAATTAAACACCCTGTTCGGTGCTTCCCTCCCAACTCATAGAGGTAATTCTAAAAACGAGAATAGTCAGAATACCCTGAAAGACATTATAAATAAAGTGTCGACCCTCCGGGATAATGAGAATAATATTACCTTTTACGTTACTAACTTCCATAGAATACCAGTAATCTCTATGGGTGACGTAAACGTCTCGGTGCTCCTCAAACAGTATAATGAGGTACAAAAGTCGATAGTTGAACTGAAACACCAACACGTGGTGTCAAATCAGAAAAACGCGATTTCGCTAGAACAGTTCCGGTCAGTTAGATGCGTTGAAAGAGACGCTTCTCCCAAAGCCCAATTACTAGGAAGTAGTTCAGCAAGCCAGATCTCCAAAAAGCGCGTTGGGCAGCGAGGGAAACAAAATCCCCGCCTCCAACTCCCCTCCTGAAGGTGGGGTGGAAACGCAGCATGCAGGGGTAGCGGTCAACCCCCCTCCCTTTCAGGAAAGGACCCCTGCTCCTGATCTCACAATGAGGAACAGGGACGGTCCAATGCCGAGAGTCGAGGCATCATTGCCCTCTTCCCTGCCTCCTACTGCAGAGGAGGTATTCGATTACGCCTCGCTCGGTGCACAGTTCCTCCCCACCTCTCACCGAAGAAGGAGAGGCACGCGCGGCCGTCAGGGTATAAACACCGCTAACAGATCCTCACCAAGCCACAGAGTAAGGGAGGGGCCTCCTATCCCCCAAAGGTTGTGCCACCCACCCCAGGCAGGCGAACCCTGCCTCAGGGAGATCGAGGGAGCAGGACGGGTGGGTAACTGTTAATTGGCGCCTTTCCCGAAGGTTTCCTCAACCGGTCTCCGCGGCGAGGCCACCGATGGAGAATCTCGCCCTATTTGTGTAGCGAATTCAGCTCTCGAACGAGGCAAGCGATATTCGACACATGATCGAAGAAATCATTAAACACAGTATAGTGATAGTTAATAAACTAAACATGAAATATCCGTATTATAACTCTTTTAAAGTAATAATTAAAGGTATAAATGCGCATTTCAACCCGTACAATATGAGTCAATGGCCAGACGGTATTACTGTTAAGGAATTTATTCACTTTTCCAGGAGATTTGATAACAGGCAAAATAATAATAATAAATAATAAGCGCCCTAACGGTAATGCCTGAAAGTTGTACTGTGTATAATAATAATAATCTTACTAATAATAAATTCTCTATCAGTCATGGCGGATAACTTGTTGAAAATAGCCTCATATAATGTAAGGTCAGTGAGGAATTCAACTGTAGATGTTCATAAAATCTGCGATAGTGCAGATTTGATATTCCTGCAGGAGCACTGGCTACCTAAGCAAGAGCTAAAATTCCTCTCTACCATCCATGATGACTATGTACCATGCGTCATCAGCAGTAGACTTGTCAGATGAATTAATGTACGGTAGGCCTTTTGGTGGTGTTGCTTTCTTAATAAGGAAAAATGCCAAAATACACAATTTTTAACAAGCGATAATGTAAGGTTGTTAGGCATTGAATTACAAGTGAACAATGATTGCATATTAATTGTAAACTGCTATTTACCATATAACAACGGCAGTAATCTAGATGAATACATTGATTTGCTGTACAAAATTAAGTCATCATCATATAACCCCAAATATTCTCACTGTATAATAATGGGGGGCTTTAACGCGCATGTGAACTCAGAATTCTTTGTAGAATTGGGTAACATGTGCGAGTCGGCCAATTTAAGTAAAGTGATGTAGATGTATTAGGGGTAGCCAGTGGTAATTTTACATACGTTAGTGATATGAGTGGTACCACCAGGTGGATTGATCATTGTCTCACTAGTAATAATCTAAAGGATCGAATTGTTAGAGTTCATATTTTGCATGATTTCCTTCTTTCTGATCACAGACCACTAGAAATATTAATTAATGTTACCAATTTATGCGCAACACGACTTAACAATCGCGTCGATTGGTCCAATGTTAATATGCAGCAGCGAATAGAATACAAAGACAGAACAAGTCACCTCTTTAATAATTTAGAAATTTTGCACCTTGTCTGTAATAATCCTTGCTCAAATGATTCTCACTATAAACATAGATAGGTATTATAGTAAGATAATATCCCTGTTAAGAGAAGCAGGAAGCCCCCTGATTAAATCTTACAACTATCATACTAAGATTATTCCTGGATGGAATGATTTTATTGCCCCCCCTGAAGAGGGAATCGAAAGACGCCTATGATTTGTGGTGCTTTCACGGTAGACCCAGATTAGGATGAGTATACATGAATATGTGTATAAGGCGGGGGTCAGTATAAGGCGGGGGTCAGTATAAGGCGGGGGTCAGTATAAGGCGGGGGTCAGTATAAGGCGGGGGTCAGTATAAGGCGGGGGTCAGTATAAGGCGGGGGTCAGTATAAGGCGGGGGTCAGTATAAGGCGGGGGTCAGTATAAGGCGGGGGTCAGTATAAGGCGGGGGTCAGTATAAGGCGGGGGTCAGTATAAGGCGGGGGTCAGTATAAGGCGGCGTAAACAGGAAGAAGAGAGTATTCGAGCATCAAAAGCCTGTGAAGCTCGCATAATGTCAAAAATGTCCTCCCTCCGACAATCGATGGTGTGTCGGGGGAGGATGAAATTGCAAAGCTGTGGAAAAACCACTACTATAACATTCTTAACAGTGTGAGTAGGGATAATCTTAAGAGAGATTGCTGCGAAACGATTGTGGGAGGGACAAGGGAAAATACTTTGATATCATTTTCTGAAGTAGAGAGGTTAATTAAAGAGTTAAAGACTGGTTCTGCGTCAGGGGTAGATGACTTATCGAATGAGCACTTAAAATATGCAAATGACGTAGTATGCCTGCATATATCATTGCTCCTATCAGCCACGCTGGCTCATAGCTATATCCCTGCAGAGTTCATGAGGGTATATATCTTGCCCCTGGTCAAAAATAAGTACAGAGACATTCTGTCCAGCAATAATTACAGGCCTATTGCTGTCGCTTCCTGCTTCTCGACACTACTAGAAAAACTTGTTACTCCGATTAAATGATTTCCTATGGACATCTAATCAGTTTGGCTTTAAAAGGTCCCACTCAACTGACCTGTGTATCTATGTACTTAAAGAAACAATATCTAAATGCATTGACAGTAATTCAACCATTTATAGCTGTTTCCTTGATATAAGTAAGACATATGATAGGATGAACCACAATATTTTATTTGCAAAACTAGAAGACAAGAAGGTTCCCATGTACATATTAAATTTATTGAAATTTGGTATTCCCACCAATCTTCCACTGTTTGGTGGGGCCAGGTCCGGCGCCAGCCTATTTGGCGCCCTTAGCAGGATTGCAGCTGGCGCCCCCACCCGCCTCCCACTTCACGATTGGGTTTGCCCACAAAGTAATCAAGGTACCATATTGAAGAAACTATTTGCCTTACACTGATCTATTTTAATTTGCTAATACATACATTTATTATAAAATTATAAAATCATTTCACAGTTCAAGAAAGTGTCATGACCAATCAAAACAGCAGAGTAAAGCGAGGCATATGTAGTAACAAATCAGAACGCTCAAAAGTGCTAAAATATGTGTGCAAAAAGGACATATCTACTGTTTTTTCCAAGCAAGAAGGGCATATGTCACATGAAAACAGTTATTCGCTTATTGACGACTCCCGGAACTCATATTAAGCCGTAAATAAGCCGAGTCGCTTATTGACGACTCCCGTCTGTGCGCGCAACATTTTTAAATCGCTTATTTACGACTCCCGTCCCTAAAGGGTTAAAGGTCGTGATAGTGAAAGTTCTATAATGACCCAGTAAGATGAATAAGTTAATTATGTAAATATCAGTCAAGCTAAACTGGTGTACATACGTCGTACAACCTTTCATCATTTGTCTATGCTTCTCATTCCTTCATTATTTTTTTCATGTTGTTCTTACATAATACTATCAGACGTGCACAGGGCGGGAGGCGCTGGCGCCCCCCAGATCTTTGGCGCCCTTAGCATTTACTAACCTCGCCTAATGGAAGCGGCGGCCCTGGGTGGGGCAATCTTACCCGAAATACCCAACACTCAAAATCCAATATGAGAAGTTTGGCAGAAACGATGCACAAATTGTAAAAGGAGTGAAGGAACTGGAAATCATGTAGAAGACAGGAAGATGCAACGCAAAGATTCCATCTAATAGTAATTACTATAAAAGCAACATTTAAACTCGAAAACTGATGCACCACATTTGGTAAAATTTTACCAAACTTCTCAGTTTGGAATAGTCTCATTTTCCACACCCAAGATAGAAATCAAAATGAAGCCAAGACTAAAACAAGGTTCGATTGTCATTTCTCACCAATGGACGCCAAGAACTCCTTGTGGTGACTGTAGAACTCGAGGTATCCTGGCAATTTCTCAGACACGAAAATAGTGAGTAGATCGTGGATCAATTCGCCTTCGAGGAACTTCACAGGCTGTTGATAAAATGTACAATCATACACCATAACTTAAGAACGTCTTACGACGACTGTTACGCAAATCTTTACATGAACATCATATACCATATTCAAAACGGCAGCAGTGGAAAAGAACTCTCTCAACTCCATTCCAGCCCCACTGTGAGCAATAATAAAGAGTCCATACTTCAATTCCCCCCCCCAACTTTTCATTACAATTCCCATACATATAGTAGTCATTTTGGAAATTTTTCTTCTTTGTGGGAGTGCCTAAAAAATAACCAAACTTCGTTCTCTTTAATCATTTCTCTTTTACCTAATCCTTTTTGCATTATAAATAGACACTCTCCTCCTCTTCATTTCCACTAGCACCAGATGAAGACGGGCTGCATTGTGGCCAATGTCACACCACTGCTTCCCATCAATCAGAGAAGTTAAGCGACATTGGGTCGAGAGTAATTGAATGGGAGACTGTCCTCCACATCCGGGTTATGTTGCAATCTGCAGTTCAGATCCTGCGTAAATCTGTAGGTCCCCTCCGTCATATGACCTTAAATACTGCGAAGGTGGTTAAACCTCCCATCAAACAACCTGATAACAACCTCAGAATCTTATTAGGCTTCTGATAAATCTAATTTTTATTCTTGGAATTCAATTTCAAGTAATGTAGACTATTCACACAATTAAACTCCAATTTTTTCATCTGATGCATTACAAAGAGCAGGACACACTATCTCCATCTACTGTCAGAATACTCGTAAACAGACCACCCATCCAATAACCCACAGGATTTTCACTACTTCGAGTGTTATTATAATATCGAAGTCATTAAGCAAATGCACATTTATAACATTTCACTACAACTGCAACCTTATTTGGTTCACTTAAATCTCATTTATTTTGTTTAATGATAGAAGACAATTCATTCTATTCATTTCCTTAATTAATAACATTATTTAGTCTGAAAAGACCTGGTTACCTCATGCAATCATGATTTACTGTTCAACAAATTTGAACTTTTCCTTTTTCCTTAAACAAAATATGGTGATTCCTATAGATTTCTGCACGCTGATTACGAAAATTTGCTATCAAGTGAGGTTTTTGAGAATCACTTTTATATTCTAATATAATAGAATAATCTATACACAAGAACTATTAAAATGGTTTTCATTTAAAATGTTTTTCTTGATGATTTTCGCTTGTACGTGACATCTGAGGTTTCCCTTATTAATGTCTAGCAGTAATCAGCCAGTATGTTTGGACTCCATTTGCCCTGGTATCATTTCTCCATCGCAGAAATGTCCGGATGAAACCACTCTCCATGTTCATTGCTGACACCTCGCAGGTTTGGCGGGAAAAAATCCAAGTGCAAATGCAAAAAAAGAATTTTCAAACTCTTATTACATCCCAATGATCTGTAAGCTTGGAGAAGTTCATCAATCAATTCTGCATAGTTAGGCGATTTTTGTTGCCTAAGAAATTCTGGGTCACTGCTTTAACCCTTTTGCTGCATCCCATCCTGATATGCCCTGTGCATGCCACGCTAATACCCCAGAATGAAAGCTGTGCGTATAAATGCGCCAGAAAATAAACTTGAATTATTTTTTTGCTTCTTCTTTTGTTTGCCTTTAAAATAGGTTTTCTATCAATAATATTTTCAGTTTTTCATGGGTAACAAACAATTAAGGTTAAAATGAAATAAAATAGAGATGATATTAAATGTATGCCTTCTATTATTGTTGAATTTTACCCTTTTTGCTACGTTTTCACTGAAATAGCGACTTTATAAACACGTGTATATATATATATATATAAAATTTTATTATGACAAAGTTCGTCTTATTTTCGGCTTATGGATATTTTTTATTGAATAAACAAAACTTCTAATATGCATTTTTTTTTAGAATAATGATTTTGTAAAATTAATAGGAACCATAAGTTTATTAAACCACTAGGTAATTTCAAGTTTAAAAATTTTATGCCCTTAAGAGTACATGATCCGACCACATATCTGGCAATTATCCGGTATCCGGCCACTTCTTGATCCGGCTGGATTATCTGATAATGCGACAAAAATAAAACACAAGATATCCGGTATCTGGCTATATTGTGACCCAGTACATCCCTAATTGGTATCGAGGGGTTGAATGGAAGGTCTAGAAAACAACAACGAAATTAAAGCTAATACTACAAGCCCTAACTTCAATGCATATCGCATTTTAATTGCTGCTGGAAAATTTATCTTAACCTTGATAGCCCTAAGGGAATTACGAATGTACAACAAAATGCTGCAACAAATCCTATGTAACCTATCATTAGTAAAAAGTTTAAAACCCACTATATTAAGTTCCCCCAACAAGTCACAAGTTATGGTATTTAACCACGTTTCGGTTATAGCAACTATATCGTAGTTCCTGGAATAAATTATCGCCTTAAATTCATTCAATTTATTTCTAATACTACGCACATTACAATAAAAGATGTTTAAATTATTTTTTACCACGGATTGGCGTTTTAAACTATTTTTCAAGTCAGGCCAGTTTCCAGGACCCACAATGTTTAAAGAGGGCTTCGACCTATACAGCTTTCGAACATACTCATCGATTAACCTACCTAGCCTAGCATTCCTTATTTCATTGAAATGCACCCCCATCTTTTCTAAAAAGGCTAGGATCACTAAATTCTAGAGGGTATGAAGGGTACATTTTCCTGAGCACAAATCTCTTCTAGTTTAGTGTTCCAAAATATTGTTTTTGACGTAATCCTAAAATTTAAACCGTGCCTTGGGGTAATACCTAGAACTACAGACCTATCTGACCTTGCCTTCAGGGACCTTTCTATTCCTGACAAAAGTGTATATATATACAGGAATACTTCGGATAAGACGGTTAATTCGTTCCACCGACATGCCACACTGTTTGAAACCACCCTGTCGAGGCATGTTTTAATGGGAAATACTGTAGGTCGTTCCAAGACATTTTAAATTACATTTTTTCTATGATTATTTTCGATAATTATAATGATTTAACATGTTTAAATGTGAAATAAAACAATAAGAATGCAAGATCACCAGTTGAAAATTCTTTTGTAGGAACGTCTTCTGCATCTTCCTCTTTCGCTTCTTCTTCTTCATAAACTCATTGTTGTTCTAGATTGATTAGAGTTTCATTGTCTAGATCTTTCGAATGCGATTCAATGCACTCGATAACATTTGGTGCATCAACATTTTCGAATCCAAGATCCTTCCCAATGCTAACAATGTCAGTTGCAACTCCTGCAATGTGATTTTCGAAACCACGAAAATCAGTTGCACAATGTGGTAGAATATTTTTCCACACTGCTCGCATATTACTTGCAGTGACTTCAAGCCACGCTTGATTGATGTTTTCTATAACATTTCTGATGTTATAATTTTTTCAAAAACTTGTAGTATAGACCGCGCGCGGGTTGTTTGAAACTTAATATATCGTCGCACTGACATTCCTTTTATAAATATCTTAAATATTACATTAAATAATTAATTTTATATTATAATATTCAATCCGTCCTATTGCGAAATCCATCCTGTTTGAAACTGTCTTATCCGAGGTATTCCTGTATATATATTTGATTCAATTCCAATTGTTGAGTACTCCCAAATATTGTGTGTGTGTGTGTGTGTGTGTGTGTGTGTGTGTGTGTGTGTGTGTGTGTGTGTGTGTGTGTGTGTGTGTGTGTGTGTGAATTTTGAAAACTGTGTAAATGCCAATATAATAAATAATAATAAACCTTTTCATTCATGCAAAGACAAAGAAGACAAACAATGAAGTTAATAAAATATAAAAACATTTATATACAGTAACAGGAAAACAATCCCATGAGAGAGAGGAGACGGAAGCGAGTCTTTGGGTGAAAGTTTGTTTACCGCATTCCATTCTGGCTGATTTGCAGTTTTGAAGTAGCCTCTGGCTAATCAGGCCTAAGTTTTTATGCATATCGAGTTTATACCTTTAGATTCTTCTGCCTTTTTTGGAATAAAAAAAAGTTGTTTTCAAAGAAAGGATCATAGACAAATTTAGAGATTTAAAGTGTATGAATTAAAATTGTTTTTAAATAATTATTCAGTATGTTTTGTAAGATTTCTCTTTTAAATGTACAAGTTCATTACATCATGAATATTATATATATATATATATATATATATATATATATATATATATATATATATATATATATATATATATATATATATATATAGTTTACATAATTTATCACGTTTTAAGATATATATTCAAAACAAAATACAGTTGGTATTCGAGAAAGTTTGAAACAAGACAGGAAAAAGGTCAGAAAACCCTTGAAATAATACCCTCACCCATGGAAAGGAAAGAAATAGAAATAAAAATAAATAATGAATTTGTGTGGGTATTTCTTTTTAAGCTAATTGATGAATAGCATGGCTATGAGTCCAAATTCTTACTTAATCTGTAATTTGTGCAATCTGGTAACAACGGAAAACTTGGCAAATAGATGTGATTTCTGTCAACAACTGAATGACTTTATCTGCATGAATTGGAATGATAGGGAAATAACTCTTGTCTTGAATGCGAAACACATTGTGGGGATTAAATTTCTATGTGGCACATGTACACAGACCATAAATTCTTTTGCAGTCTTTGAAGAAATGGAGATAGCAGACTCGAAAGTTACAAAACAGAATGAAATAATGGGGACACATGGGTCTGGAATGGTCCCAATGAAAAACTAGGTGGATGAGAGAGAAGATGAAATAACGAATAACAGCATAATAAACAATAATTTAATAATGAATAACAATATAAAAAAATATAATATGGAAGACATAGATGAAAGAAAAGAAATAAGTAAAAGTTGCGAAGTAGTCAAACGGTCCAATGAGCAAAATGATAAAAAGATAACTAAAAATGTAGAAAATAAACAGCCAAAGAAAAATAATGATAATGCCAAAATTAAGAACTTTGAAAATAATAAGTAGAAGCGTAGAAAATATAATATGTAAATACTACGCGAAAGGGAACTGCAGATATCGGGATGGGCAATGCATATATATATATATATATATATATATATAATATATATATATAATATATATATATATATATATATATATATGCATATCCCACATTATGCAACACGCATTACACAAGTGGATACTGCAAATTTGATGAGAAATGCAAGTTCCACCATCTTACGGTCTGCAACACTTATGCAAGATATGGGAGTTGCAAACACAGAAAAAATTGCCAGTACCACCACCCTCATAGGAATGCAACAAGTGAAGAGAAAAAACGAACATCAAAGAAGAGCAGTGATGGACTGGCCCACCGGGATACTGGGAAATTTCCTGGTGGGCCCCCCAGTACTTGGGCCCAGAGCCGTGTGAATTGGAAATCTTTGAAGTTATCTGTGCCTGAAACATACACGAGCATGGATATACTCGTCAATTCAGATGATCCTGATAAGGACACAGATATTGACAATCTGGATGGTTTGATAACTTGTAGATCTGGAAAGTCTTGTAAGCAGTGTTGTACCTGTGCATACAAAATTCTGATGAGGTACAATTTGTACTCTAGGGCTTATGTTAATCTATTTTTGGCATACAGATTCATCATGACTCTTTCAGTGTCAAGTTACTTGTGAACAACATTTTTCAAAATTAAAACTGCTAAAAACAAAGACCAGAAACATGATCTCTCAGGATGTCTTGGAGACAGCTCTACTCATGTTTGCAGAAAATGATGTGTTGTCCAAAATTGATCAGGAATGCATCATTGATGATGTTGCCAACAGAAGCAAGTAACTTAAATGACTGTGGATACCTTGATTTCAGTACAATATTGATTTCATACAATTTGCTGTAGTTCGGTATTACTGTGTATTTTTCAATTTGTTTTACTCGTTATTATTGTTCATTACTATTCCGTTTTAGTTTAGTATTCTGTGTTTTCCAATAAGTATTACTTATTACTATTGTCTGTTACTCTTCCATTTGCAATTTGCTTTGCTCATTACTATGAGCAAATTTTGCTCAAAGTAATTTTATTAGTTGGCTCAATTTTACTTTTGTAATTTTACTAGTTTGCTCAAAGTTTGCTCATTGCTATGTATGTTTGTATGTTTTGCAACTTGTATTGTATTACTCATTACTAATGTCACTAATGTCTGTCTATTACTATTCAGTTTGTAAATTGTTTTGCTCATTGCCAATGTTTATTAAATTTCCATTTTAGTTCGAAATACATGTATGCTCCAAAGACTGCTAAACACACTTGTTCTTATGAATTACTGTGCCATTGTGATTTGCATTCAAAATAAATTAATTGGCAGGTCCAACTTTCTCCAGTGAGTGGGCCCCCTGCATTAATATTTTCCAGGGCCTTTTTAGATAGCCAGTTCGTCACTGAAGAAGTGTGCCAATTTTTTTTGGAGGCAGCCAACATATTTCAGCTGCTAAATACTATCCAGCAATTACAAAACCAGCTGACAAATATAGGAATCTGAGAGCCAGACAGAAAGTACGAACAAAGGCATTTCATGCGCTATCAGGAGAAGTACAACAAAGATAAAAGAGGAAAATTCTTGGAGGACCACAAGGCAATGAAACCAGCACCCCCATTGGAAAACAAATCGGAACCACCTGTATGAGAAAACGAAAGAGAAAAAATAAAAATAATCCTAGCCAACATACAGGGCCTTAAATCAAACCATTCCATGAACAAAGTTTTATACCTGAAAGGACTCATGCAAGAAGCCAGAGCAGACTTTGCATGACTCACGGAAACTTATCTAAAGGACTACCAGGTGAACTGTGAAAATTGTGAGTCTTGTATTGACAAAAAAGAAACGAATTGACAATTATAACATCCTCCGAGCTGATAGAACAGTGAGACATAAAGGAGGATGTGTTATTTACAGAAGCGAAAGGCACATAGCAGAAACAGCTATAAGTACCTCAAACAACTACGTAGAATGTGCAGCAGCAATAGTTGAAAAATTAAATATGGTACTAATTGTAATGTACAGACCCCCAAACAAGCCAACCTCAAAATTTTCAGATTCCATTACAGAGGTAAGAAATTGGGTAAAAGATCTACACTCTCCACCCCCAAAATATTTTTCTCTGTGGTGATTTTATTTTTCCATTCATGAAATATAAAATGATAGGAAAAAATATACGTATACACCAAGACAATGGGGGCACACAAGACCAGGTGCAGGTAAAAATGCTACTATCTCTAGCTGATGAATTTATGTTAACAAAAGAAATAACAGAAAACACAAGAAAAACAACTGCCTGGATTTGGTATTCACAAACAGTAATCTAATTGATAATGTAGAAATATCCCCAACTATGATATCCGACCACATCATCATTCAAATAACAGCTAATATAAAGGCAACAGGAAAGGAAAGAACACACATAACAGAAAGAAGCAAATTCAAAATTTTTAATTTTCACTCCAAAGCTACGGTATAAACTGGGAAGATGTTACATCCAGCATGGAAGTAATAGATTGGAAAACCATTTTCGAGGCCAAGACAACGGAGGAGATGCTAATGACGTTAGAGGAGAAGACGTTAAAAATTGTGGAAAAACATGTCCCAAAGATACAACAAAGGGGAAAGAGAAGCAGGTTTGAGAGACAAAAGAGGGCATTGTTTCGAAAGAGAAAGAGAGTGACTGCAAAATTAAGTAACTCTAAAAATAATAATAAAAAATATTAAATGATAAACTGCAAAGTATCGATGTTGTCATACAGGAACTAATCGAGAAGCACACAGAAAAAGATGATGACGATGCTATAGAAGCGATAAAGGCTAACTCAAATTACTTCTATAATTTCACGAAAAGGAAGTCGAAAAACCATGCGACTATCGGACCTTTAAAAAATGAGAACAGTGCTTTATCTGATGATCTAACAGAAGTATATGAAATATTAGGAGCTCAGTACGAATCATCTTTCAGTATCCCAAAAACTAACAAATTGATATGCAATAGAAATGTGTTCTTTAAAGAAGAACCACAAGGGGAAAGTATAACGGATTTTGGCTTTATGGCGGATGATATTACACAAGCCATAGGGAAACTAAAAACACACTCAGTGGCAGGACCGGATAAATGGAATGCCACACTGATCAAAAACTGCAAGAATGCAATCGCTGAGCCCCTATACTGGATATGGAGATGATCATTAGACACAGGAGAAATACCGGGCATCCTGAAGAGCAAAAACATAGTCCCAATATATAAAGGAGGAGATCGATCCGAGGCCAAAAACTATAGGCCAGTATCGCTTACATCTCATCTCACTAAAATATTTGAAAGAATAGTTAGACAAAATCTATGACTTTTTGGAAACTCAGAAAAAATTCAATCATAACCAACATGAGTTTCAGTCAGGCAGATCATGCCTATCACAACTAATGGAACACTACAACAACATTATTGATTCACTTGAAAGTAATGAAAACTATGATGTACTATACACAGACTTTGCTAAAGCGTTCGACAAGTGTGACCATGGAATCATAATACATAAACTGAAATATATGGGAATAACAGGAAAAGTAGGGAAATGGATATATAATGTCCTTAGTGAGTGGAGGCAAGTCATTACAGTACAAGGAGTATCTTTATCAGAATCAGAGATCCTCAGCTCGTACCACAAGGAACAGTATTAGCTCCACTACTCTTCATAATCATGCTAACTGACATAGATGAGGACATCACCAGAGACAGCACAGTAACATCCTTTGCAGATGACACAAAGATCAGTAGAAAAATAAGGAACCCAGAAGATATAGGATCTCTACAAACTGACAAACAGAATCTACAAGTGGACAGAAGACAACAATATGAAGTTTAACACAGAAATTTCAGCTATTACGGTACGGAAAAAGAGAGGACCTAAAATCCATGGATTATATCATATCCCAAATGACCAGGAAATTCACAGAAATTCTAGAGCAAAAGATTTAGGGATTGCAATGACAGATGATGCAAAATTTGAAACACAAAATAAGATAGCAGTAAACAGAGCAGAGAGAATAACTGGGTAGATACTGAGAACCTTTAAACAAAGGGATAGGAATGTAATGATTATTCTAATGAAAAACCTGATCATACCCAAATTGGAATACTCCTCGGTCCTAACATCCCCATATAAAAAAGAAGTAATTAGACAGCTGGAAGGGATCCAGAGAAGCTTCATAGCCAAGATCAATGGGTACAAAGAACTAAATTACTGGGGAAGGTTATGCGAACTAGACCTATATTCACTGGAAAGGAGAAGAGAGAGAGAGACATCATTATTTATACTTGAAAAATAATGGAGAAACTAGTCCCTAATCTTACTCTGAACCCTGTAACTCCCTATACAATGGTGGAAAGTAGAAACGGTAGACTGTGTCGTATTCCCAAATTAAAAGCGAGACAGGGAACATCCTTAACCCTGAAAGAAAATAGTTTTGTAGTGAGAGGACCAAAACTGTTTAATCAGTTGCCCAAAGATCTAAGAAACACAAAGGGAGTTGCAGTGAACATCTTCAAAAGAAGACTAGACGCCTGGCTCAGAACAATCCCCGATGAGCTGGGTGTACCTAGCTGTGTGTGGTGGAGAGCACAAGAAACAAACTCACTACTTCACCAGGCCAACTCGAGAGGAGGGGCGACAAGCTTGACCTTCGTGAAATGAGGAATCATCGCCTGAAACCTTTGTAAGGTTGTAAGGTAAGGTTATATATATATATCATTTAAAGTGTATATTGTTTTGTGTGCATTTTTCTTTAATTGTTAATTAAATATACTAGTGTGAAAGTATGAATTAATTTTAATTGAAAATAAATTAATAAAGGGATCCTCCTCTTGATTTCGCTGATTTTTGTTTCGAAAAAATATAGAAGATATAGAGAAAAAATTGACAAAAGTATACACACACTTTCAGTTTGGCTTTAGAGTAATTTTTTATTATTATATATATATTCCTCATTCATATTTCTTATACTATTATTATTTTTTATTTTGATTATATATATTCCATCGTTTGTATAGAATGAACTATCGTATATTAATTTTTTTTTATATATATTTCTTGAAATTGATTCCAATAATTCATCTAAATAAACAGAATGATGTAATGGTGTTTTATTTAATTTGGTTTAATTGTATTTCTTTTATTGTTAATATTGGGATTCATTTAAATAATTAGTTCTCTTGCTGAACAAAGTTAAGGAGAAAGTCATTCTTGCCTTTAATAAATAAATAAGTGGCAACTCATCTAAATAAATTAAAATAAATGGTGGTATCTGCCAACTCTCCTTATATACATAAAAACAATACGTAACTGGTAAACTCATCTAAATAAAATTTAAATTAAATGGTGCAAGCTGGCAACTTACCCTAATAGGGTACATCTGAACATAATTAAAATACATATGGGTATCTAGCAACTCACAACCCTCTATATAACAGCTGCTGGGCCCCTGGATACTCATTATGCTACAGAAAAAAAAAAAAAAAAAAAAAAAATGGTGTCAATAATCCAGCAGGGTTGAAGCACCTTAAACAGAAAAAAAACAAACAAACATTATGCTACAGACTCTGGTAGAATAAAGAACTCTCTCCTTCTTACGTTAAGGCTTAGGTTTCCCTTTGGGGGTTGAGGACATCCCAGCTTCTCCCCCAAAAGACCTTCCTCCTCCTCCTTTCTCTCCCTCTCTTAGGTTAAGGTTACCCCTTTGGGGGGAAGTCATCCTCCCTTCTCACCCCTTTGCAGCAGTGATTTGTTGCACAACCCCTTCCCCCTTCATTGCACAACCTCTTGCAACATTGCATTGCAATATTCTTGCACTCTCCCATGTTACTGACCACTACCATGAATAAGATCCTCCCTCAAATTCATTATGGATCCAGTATCACCTCTCATACACTTTAAGAACATGATTTCCGGAGATTGAAGATCTCGTTGTAACTCACCTTGAGAGAGAGAAGATGGTCCATGATGTAGGTGTGAGGGTCTGCGAGGGAAGCGATGATACAACGATGGGCATCTTCCCTCGCCTGAGACGCATTCTCAGTCGTGTAAGTGCCAAGGAGTTCTATCATCAACTTGCTGGCAGCGTCACTGCAAACATCCCCAGCAATACTTTACTTTCAACCAGACACTTAAAGCGACACTTTAAAGCATAGACACAATGAGGCAAGACTTGACTAAATCGCTCTTATTCTACAGATGAGGAGGTGGAGTTGTGTCCAGTAGTTCAAAGAAAAGGGGACACATACTCAGGGGAGTAACACTTTAATATTTGAATTGTTAATACATTACTTTCATTGTGTTATTGTTGTTGCAGGTGGTGGTGCATATATGCCCAAAGACAGGCTCGCATATATAAATAAGATAGAGATTAAATTGAATAAATAAACGAGATAATAAAGACCCTTTCTAAACAAGGGGGAAAACTGAATAATAAGAACTAAAACAAAGAAGAATCAAAAGAAGCGCAAGATCATCTATTGCAAAGAAGAGCTAAAGCATTATTTTTAAGGGGTACCTAGACCGTGGTATTTAGGGGATAGCCGGCTGTTCTGGGTATTCACGGGGTGGGGGTACTTTCTTAAATACTGGAGAGAGAAACACGAGGAACATCTTAAATAAATTGAAGGTGAGAAATTATTCTACTTTTTATCACTGGTAGCAGAGCGTGGTTCGAATTCGACAACATGAGCAATAAAGACAGTGGAGACTGGAGGATGAGAAGAGGATGTCCACATTTCAACGGGAAGCAAGAAGAATTTAGAAGTTGGAGAGGGAGAGTAGAGGATTGGTTGATCGTGTGCGAAGAAGTGGTATACCCTGGTTTGGAAATAAGGATGAATTTAGGAGGGAAGGCATGGGAGGTGACCGAAGATATTAGTCGAGGAAGTCTTAAACAAGAAGGTGGTGCAGCAATTATTTTGTCAGTTCTGGATAAAGTGTATAAAAAGGAGACTTTGATGGAGAATTATGAAAATATGAAGAAGTATTTCAAGATCAAGAGGGAAGTGGGTGAAACGATGAAGGATTACATTTTCCGGTATGAAAAAAACGCGAAGGACTGTAAAACAACATTAGGTAGAGAGATGTTTGAAGGAGAAGTGAAGGGATTTCATGTGCTGGAACAAGCGAGCCTGTCTGAACAACAAAAACAATTAGTTTTATCAGCATGTGGAAAGGAGGAGATGAAATATGAAACGGTGACACGAATAATGAGGAGGATATTTGAAACCTTGGAGGAGGAAGCAAAAGGAGAGGAGTGGTTGGAACATGACCAGATGAATCGTGGATATGGTGGAGGAAGAGGATTAAACAATAGAGGTGGAGGTCGATGGAGAGGAAATTGGAGCAGGAAAGGAGCCGGAAGAAGAAACCCGATGAACCAACAGGGAAAGGTAACAACATGTACAATCTGCAAATCCGAATGGCATTGGGCCTATGATTGTCCAAAGCATTATAAAAACAAAGGGATGGTTAGTCGATCTGATAATGATAAAGAGAAGAAACACGAGGAACAGGAGGAGGAGAAAGAAGAGAAGATTTACGTGAGTGAGGTCATAACTGAGGAAGAAGAATGGGGAGATATTGAAGCTATTTTAGACACTGGATGCAAATCAACAGTATGTGGAGAACTATGACTATCAAAGATAGTGATGGAGTTGGATAAGGAGGAGCTTAAGAGAATGAGGGCAAAGACTGTAACATCAAAAAAGGTCTTTACCTTTGGGAAGACGAGCTTCCCATCAAGAGGCATCATGGAAATTCCTGTCAATATAGGAGGACAAAAAGTGTATATAAAAACGGAAATACTGAAAGGAGATGTGCCCTGGTTAATAGGGAAGGAAACTATGTGTAAAATGGATATGAAGGTATGCATGAAGGAGGAAAAGGTGGTGATAGGAGATATGAATAACGTAGAAGTGACGCTTAAAGAAGATAGAAGAGGACACCTGAGAATTGGTTTGATACCACAAAGGAGAAGAGAAGAAGTGTGGACAGAAGGATGGAAAGAAAAAGGAGATAAGGAGATTGGTGCAGCCATAAGAAAGTTACATCTACAATTCGGACACGCTAGTGGAGAGAGAATTTGGAGGTTGACGGAGGATGCTGGATGGAGTGAGGGACTGGAGGAAGAGCAGAAAAAGAAGATGAAAAACAGATTATTGGAACAACTAACTGAGTGCGATATTTGTAAGAGATATAAGAAGAATCCACCAAAGCCAGTAGTGGGTTTGAGTTGGAGTAAACAATTTAATGAGGTGGTAGCCCTTGATCTGGGAGAACTTGAGGGACGAAGATTCTTAGTAATGGTAGATATGGCGACAAGATATTGTCAAGCCAGGTGGATAAAGGACAAGACACCAGAGACTGTGATGAATGGAATGATGGAGGGATGGTTGACTATTTTCGGAACACCGGCAAAAATACTGACTGACAATGGAGGTGAATTTCAAAACGAAAAAATGAGAATTGTGTGTGAAAAATGGCAGATAAAAATGATGACTACACCAGCAGAAAGTCCATGGAGCAATGGACTGTGTGAAAAGACTGTCGGATTACTGAAGGAGAGTTTGAGGAAGATGGCGGAAGAAGTAAACATTAAGATTGCTCTAGGATGGGTGGTGTTGGCAAAGAATTGTCTGAGTAATTATGGTGGTTTTTCGCCAAACCAATTAGTGTTTGGGCATAATCCGATACACCCGAACCTTCTGAATGATGGCTTCAGCATTGGTGGTGTTGTAGAAGGAAATGAAGAACAGATGGTGAGGGAAAATCTACAAGCGATGCATAAGGCAAGAGAAATATTCATTAAGAATGAATCTTGTTTAAAAATAAGGACTGCTCTGAGGAAAAATATAAGGGTACATAAGATAGAAGATGTGATTATCAATGATGAGGTCTACTACAAAAGAGAAAATGAAAAAGAGTGGAGAGGACCAGCAAAGGTAATTGGCGTAGATGGGAAAACTGTGATTGTGAAGCATGGGGATTCATTAAGGCAAGTGGCGCGAGTGCATATCACTCGGATTCAAGGAACAAATGAAGTCATGAAAGAAGAGAGAGAAAGAGGTAATGAAAAGGAAGAGGAGATCGATAACAACAACTTTGACAGAGAAGAAAGGGACATGGTTATGGTGAGAAGAGATGGAGGAGATCCAGTGTGTGATGATGATGAGGCGATGGAAGATGAAGAGGAATCAGAAGATGAGGTAGAAGATGAGGAAGATGAACGTGAGGAGGAGGTAGAGAGAGAGATTATACCTAAGTTGAAAAAAGGAGATAGAGTCAGGGCCCGGCATAAGGAAACAGGCGAACGAGAAGAATGGAAGATTTTGGGTTTAGCTGGAAAAAGATCGAGTAAAAAGTGGGGAGACAGCTACAATATACAAGAAATAAATACCGGCAGGAAAGATTGGATTGATTTAAGAGAGTACGAAGAGATAAGGAAGATAGATGACGAGGAGGAAGTCCTGCTCGGTTTTGAGGATGAAAAGGTAGAGGAAGCCAAACGAAAGGAATTACAAAGCTGGCTAGATAACGAAGTGTATGAAGAAGTAGGATGTTGGTCAGAAAAGTGTGTCCACAAGGTGGGTGGTGACTGAAAAAGTGAAAGCAGGTAAAAGGATTTGTAAAGCAAGATTGGTGGCGAGAGGATTCGAGGAAGAAATGGAAGACTGGGAAAAAGATGCACCCACTTGTAACCCAGAAACTTTAAAATTGTGTCTATGCATAATTAATCAGAAGGGATGGAAGTGTCATACTTTAGATATTGCAACTGCATATTTACAAGGAGAAAGAATACAGAGAGTAGTGTATGTCAAACCACCCAGTGAAGTAGAAAGTGGTGTTCTATGGCAGTTGAAGAAAGCAGTTTACGGACTTAAAGATGCGGCAAAAGCATGGTATATGAAGGTGGTGAAGGTGGTGGTGGAGCTTGGAGGAGTTAAAAGCAAACTGGAACCAAACATGTTTTATTGGAAAGATGATCAAGGAAGTGTAAGTGGAGTCCTATGTGCACATGTAGACGATTTTTGTTACGGAGATGATAATTTTCTTAAGACAGTTATTACGAAGATGAAAGAAAAATTGAAGGTGGGAGATCAAGGAAGGCAGAATTTCAAGTATATAGGAGTTCACGTAAGACAACAAGAAAAGAGAATACTCATTGAGCAAAGGAAATACATCGAGAGTATACAAGAACCCGAAGGGAAGCTTTATCAAGGTCTTAGAGTCCTAAAAAGGAAAGAGTTGACTCTCTATCGATCAATTGTGGGACAACTGAATTGGATATCACAACATATCTTACCCGAAATAGCTTATGATGTAAGTGATCTAAGTAGAGCGTTTAAAGAGGGAACGACACAGGATATGAGAAAATTAATAAAAATCGTGAAGAAGGCAAAAAGATCAAGGGGAGAAATCGTCCTAGAAAAATTGGATGAAGAGAAAATATTTTGGGAAATATATGCAGATGCCTCGTTTGGAAATGTGGAGAACGAACAAACTCAAATCGGATACATAATATCATTAGCAGATGATATGGGAAGAAAATGTCCAATATGGTGGAAGTCGAGGAAGGCAAAAAGAGTGGCAAAAGCTACAATTGAAGCTGAGGCACTGAGTGTTGGAGAGGCTATTGAGGGAGGAATTTACTACAATCAACTATGGAAGGAGATAGTGGGGGGCAGAAAGATTGAAATAAGAGTGAAAACTGACAGCAAAACACTAATGAAGGCGATAAAATCAAACACTGGTGTCAGTAGTAAACGGCTGAGAATTGATATAGCTGCAATTAAAGAAACTTTGGAGAGTGGTGAAGTGACAGAGGTGGAGTGGGTGCGAGGTCTGGAGCAGGTGGCGGATGTGTTGACCAAGAGAGGAGTCGCCGAAGAAAATATAAGAAGATACGTGGGAGGAGAGAGTTTGAAAAAAAACTGAAGGAGGAAGAGAAGAGGATAAGAGTGACTAAATCGCTCTTATTCTACAGATGAGGAGGTGGAGTTGTGTCCAGTAGTTCAAAGAAAAGGACACACATACTCAGGGGAGTAACACTTTAATATTTGAATTGTTAATACATTACTTTCATTGTGTTATTGTTGTTACAGGTGGTGGTGCATATATGCCCAAAGACAGGCTCGCATATATAAATAAGATAGAGATTAAATTGAATAAATAAACGAGATAATAAAGACCCTTTCTAAACAAGGGGGAAAACTGAATAATAAGAACTAAAAACAAAGAAGAATCAAAAGAAGCGCAAGATCATCTATTGCAAAGAAGAGCTAAAGCATTATTTTTAAGGGGTACCTAGACCATGGTATTTAGGGGATAGCCGGCTGTTCTGGGTATTCACGGGGTGGGGGTACTTTCTTAAATACTGGAGAGAAGAAACACGAGGAACATCTTAAATAAATTGAAGGTGAGAAATTATTCTACTTTTTATCAAGACTAACCTGAGTTTGTTGGCTATCAATGTCTGGTGGAGCAATCTGAAGAGCTGTTGCATCTGCTCTGTGGAAGGAGGAGGTTGGGCTGTGTTCAGAGTGGCACGAAGCTTTTCCACTGATTGGTACACAGATTCGATCTTCGAAACAAGATACAGAGTTAATTACGACCCTTTCATTCTGTTTAACTCAAAAATAAATTCCAAACATTGAATAATTATGGGTGACACCCAAGTTCATACAAAGACCCAAAATTAAGAGTGAAAAAGTACCTCACAATCAAAATGACCCTAGATTAAATGTGACTCCCTTTCCTTTACTTCTACTTACCATTCCAATCTGTCCAGACACTTGCACCATCGTGTAATAAACATGATATCGGACCCCAAGATTCTCAGGGAGGGCTTGAAATAACAGATTCAGTCTGGAAGATAAAATACAAAACAAAAAAAGTGGTTGACTGAAGAATACATGAAAATATACTGTAAGGAATACATAAACATGACATTCCACTAAACCATACCAACTACTTACACTTTCAAGCAAACATTTCCAAGCCGATTTGATGGTGCTTTTGCCAACTTTTCACAAAAGGCTAAAATCAGACTCTCTGTTTTTTCACCAACAGGAACCTACGCAAAAAAAAAAAAAAAGATTAATAAAAGTAAAAGTTATATATACTGTGTGTTTCCTAAGTGTTTCCTACTAACATTTACTGAAATGACAGGGATACTGAAAACTATAGTAGTAGCTTCCATCAGGAAGCAAGGCAGTCGACTAACACTAGAACAGCTGAAATTAGAAATACTTAAGCAATCTGAAGCATCAAATCTCGGGATCTAAATGTGTTCTGATCTGGTTGAAACCTGTTCAGACGAGTTTCCTCAGCAAAAGGAACAGGGGCATCAATGTGGATTGAACTTCCTTCCACTTCATCCATCAACCACACTGCCGTGAAACACCCTAGATACCAGGGATGTTAGACTAATCTCAACAAAACACAGGCTAGATTTAGTTGACTTAGAAGAGGAAGAAGTAAATGAACCAGGGCCATCAAATAGAAAAAAGCCAAAGAGAAAGTGCACAAAAAAACCTCCTGCAATTATTGCATATAGCAAGGGAAAAGGTGGTATAGACCTGTCTGACCAAATGTCTTCTTATGCCACCACTAAGAAAAGGGGTGAAATGGTACAGAAAACTTGGAGTGGAATTTCTACTTGGATTAGTTGTAAATGCGCATATTATTTACCAGAAAACAACAGGAAAGAAAATGAAATAAGAGCCTTCAGAGAAAATATTGCTTCATCTCTCCTTGAATGTCAAGAAACAAGATATAAAAAACCAAAAGGTGCAGTTACTCACATTATAAAGCATAGGACTGATTCTAATAATAAAGATAAGACAAGCTTGTAAACTTTGCTATGAAAAAGTGAAGAATGAAAAAGGTAGAGAAGTAGCAAGAAAAAATGCTACTAAGGTCTAGACATATTGCTCACAATGTGACGGAGAACCTTATATGTGCCTTGACTGCTTCGCTAATGACCACAAACAGTAAATGAATCCTTGATATTAACTTTGTTTTTTCACCAATTTCTTTTTTGGTTTGCATAGGAAAATTCTTTATTTGTAAGCTATTGTAACTTCATAAAAACGTTTATTTTGCTTGATATTCAATAAATTCTTTATTGTATGTATTGTTTTTACCTATTGTATGTTTTGGTGTAAAAAAAAAAAAAAAAAAAAGTTCTGTCATTCAACTGGCTCCATGTGCCAGAACCTGGGGTAAAAGCTAAATGTTGGATACTTTTTATTTTCCCAGGGCCACCAAACTTATATCAAAACGTTTGTCAGGGGCCACACTATTTAAATAACATAAGAAATTGCACATACCATCACTCATAATTGGGTGACAAGGTACTGAAAATGTTCACAGTCTGTAACCCAAATATGACTGATGTGGCCTATATGAATTTTGCCACGTCACCTATATATGACTGACATGGCAGTCAAAGGCCTATCCAATTGTTACTAGATGGGCCAGTTGGTTGAATGCAGCGTTTTATTACACAAAGCATCTTCCAAAAGTAAGACAGTGTGGAAGGATTTGAGGGCAACAGGATCCTCGTTAAAAGAGCGAAAGCTGGCATCAAATCAGATGGGTTAGGTTTTCAGCTCTTACAGTTGCAAGAACAGTACTCTCCATTATGTTCTCTTTTAGAAAAAATGGAGAGCACAGATTTTACTATCAAAGAAGCATATGAAGCGGTCAATACCATATATTTTGGAGATGATTATGTTAATATAAAAAATTATATCAAAAAGCATTTGCAAACAAATGATATCAAGGATATAATTTTGATGACCAGGAATGCCATACGGTAATTCCAGGACAAATCAATCAATAAAACTGGAAAATAACACCACCACCTCTCAAATTTTGCTGAAACTTGGTACAGGGGTAGAGTTTGGCCAAAAAATATGATTCCCAAGTTTTTAGCTTGATCTGACCAACGGTTCAAAAGTTATGAATGATGTCATTTTGAGGTCAAGCATTGAGCTCACATTTTTCAAACTGCCATAACTTTCCTCCTGTTGGTCATAGTCCGATAAGTTTTCTCTGATGTCTTCAAGAAGGAGTACGGACCATCCAGCAGCCCCAATATCCCCTTGTTCATGCAGTTCCAAGAGCAGTGGAGATTCATTGATGGAACCTGCTGGAAGCCAGCAACGCATGATGAGAATATCGTGGAAGAATTCTCTGGTCCCCTGACAGGATTCAAAGAAAGGCCCTGAAGGTGGCAATCGAGTCAAAGGCTCACCTCAGGGACAATTACAAGGAACTCCTTGTCCTGTCATACACCTTCTTGGGGGAAATTCCAGAGGGAAGTATGAAGATTAGGGCACCTGGGGCCTTCCACCAAGCCAGATGGATGACAAAGGCCATTTATGCTCTTAAGATCTTCCTCTTCAGAGAGCAGTTCACCCTCACTGCTCACGAATGTGTGCGGTGCGGAATCTCAGCCTCTTCATTTCTCTGTTCTACACCAGGTACTGGCATCAAGCAACAATCACATCATATGCCCCCAAAAATGACTTGGATTTCATGAAGGATCTTGAGAGAGGACTTCTGAATCGTCAGCTGGCAAACACTGCCCTCACAGCCTTCAAATGCCACCTGTGGTATGTGTCCGAGGAATTGATCGATCTTGCATTCTTTGATGACCGGATTGGAGAAAGGGAGAAAGTTGCAATGGTGGAAAATCTCGAGAGAGAGCAGAAGGGACTGAAGAGAATTGATGGCAAGAAATTCTCTCCTCAATCACCACTTCCTGACTTCGTGACTGCCAAGACCAAGAACATTGTGAAGTTTCTCACAACCCCTCCCCCTTGATTTTCAAATTCCCCTTTTGGGGGTTGTAGAATTTTTCACAAAAACCTCCAGCTAATTTTCAAGTCCTATCTGGGTCTCCTTACAAGTTTTTCTTTCCCCACAGGAGTTTAGTTAGGAAGCCTGTTAATGGTAAAAAAAAAAAAAAAACCAGCGTAACATCCAGATGAGTTATGATTAAGGTTATGAAACCCGAATAGACCATTAATACAGACGTGTCCTGTTGGAAGCCAAGGAAGTGTGGAAAGCCTGTAAAGGTATGATGTTAAGTGCTCTAGCTTGTAATCCTTGGCCAGCATATAGGTTGTTGAAAATGTGACTGAGTATAGATAGGTTTGCCACCTTGTCATGTAATTAGCTAGAGAACCAAGTATCATTATTATAGGTCACCAGTCATATTATTCCAGAGTAAGGTTTTTGCCCTTGCTTGTTTGGCACTGATTACAGGTTGATTAACTCATGTGAGATAGGTTTTCCATAATTGTCAATGTTTATAGCTATTATTTTTTATGTTGGTTATTTATTATTTGTGCGCTTTGATTTCATGAGTAAATTATGTTTTCCAGTGATCAATTATGAAGTCATGATTCCAGTTAATGTTTGCTGATTAATCGCCTATTATGTTATGTTATTGTGATCAATGGTGCCTGGTGCATGTAACTAATAATCTTGTGTTGTCTAGGCAAACCAGTTGGGATTCAACTCACGTGGTCCAGATTCATCAGGCTTGTATTGTGGATCCAATCCAGTGGGAGCTACACAGTTTGTGTCAACCACTGTTGGCCACTGAATCTACCCTGAAATCAGGCCTGTGACCCTAACCCTACTAAATAGCCAGCCAATAAAGGAATTGAAACTCAGTTCATAAATGGGGAGGTCAAGTTTGGAGGGTAGCTAGGTTGGGACAAGGGTTAACATTCTGTGCAAGTCAATTCCGGTACTTGTCTCCCACTTGTTTTCTATCCTTTCTGCCAAATCTCACTAAGTGTTATTGGGGCTCCAGAGGTTTTGTTAATTGTGATTCATTGCCAGTCCTCTTGTTAGGTTTATACTGTCACATTGAATAGTTGTTTATTTCAGATATAATAAAGAGAAAAACACAATGAGTAGTTTACTTCTATTAGGTCTACCTTTGAATTCCAGCCTTTTCTTAGACCCTGAGTGGTTGGGTCTCCTACTCAGTGGAGAGTCAGATTGAGACACCTGAACTAGGGGAAGTCCTTTACAGTTAACGTGTGAGTCAGACCTGAATAATCTCCTGGAAATAAACCACTGAACAGAGAGACATTCCTAGATACCAGAGGAGATTACATCTTTGCCCAGTCTCTTGACTATCCCAAACCCAGAAACGTGAAAAGGTGCTGGGTGGTTCGACAAAATAGATGCTTGGGGACTATGGCCTACGCAGCCACCGCAACATCATCTTTGACCTCATTCTCCCGAATGGTCCTCAGGAGTTGGAGTCCCTCCTCGCCAAGCCACCTTCTTCTTGGAACAAAGATGAAACCTACCAACAATTCATGGCCTCCGTCACTTCACTGAAGGTTGTGAACGACAGCACCGAAAGGGGTATTGCTCTGATCACACAATTCAACTCACCCATCACCAAGGATGAGACCCAGAAGCAGTACCTCCTGAAAGTTGTAGCTCAGCACAGGAAGGATATGCCCTCCACGTCAAAAGCTAACTTCCTGAAATAAACTTAGAATCTACAATGCCTTCTTTCCTTTTCCATGAGCTTATTTGAGATAATTGTGTCAATTTTTTGTGATGGCCAGGAAGTTGATTGAAGTTTTGCGGGACCCCTGAATATTGAGATAAGAAACTGAAATTTTGCCTGGAGACATGTTTTGGGTAAAGGTATTAGGGCGACATGTGTCTAAATTAAAATTGCAACTTTTAATTTTTTGGACCACCCTATATATATATATACCTTTCCTTTCAAAGGTTCCATGCGATGATTCGTCATTTCACAAAGGTCAAGCTTGTCACCCCCTCCTCTCGAGTTGGCCTGGTGAAGTAGTGTTGGTTTTTTGTACTCTCCACCCCACATAGCCAGGTATGCCCAGCTCATCAGGGATTGTTCTGAGCCAAGCATCTAACCTTCTTTTGAAGATGTCCACTGCAACACCATTCATGTTCCTTAGGTCTTTGGGCAGCTGATTAAACAGTTTTGGTCCTCTCACAACAAAACTATTTTCTTTCAGGGTTAAGGATGTTCCCTGTCTTGCCTTTAATTTGGGAACATGACAGTCTTCCTTTTCTACTTTCCACTGTTGTTTGGGGAGTTACACGGTTCAGAGTAAGATTCGGGACTAGTTTCTCCATTATTTTCGAAGTGTAAATAATGGTGTATCTCTCTCTTCTCCTTTCCAGTGAATATGGGTCTAGTTCTCGTAACCTTTCCCAGTAATTTAGTTCTTTGCACCCATTGATCTTGGCTGTGAAGCTTCCTTGGATCCCCTCCAGCTGTCTAATGTCTTCTTTTTTATATGGGGATGTTAGGACCAAGTAGTATTCCAATTTGGGTATTGTCAGGGTTTTCAGTAGAGGAATCATTACATTCCTATCCCTTCGTTTAAAGGTTCTCAATATCTGACCCATTATTCTCTTTGCTCTGTTTACTGCTATCTTATTTTGTGTTTCAAATTTTGCATCATCTGTCATTACAACCCCTAAATCTTTTGCTCTGGAATTTCTCTGAATTTCCTATCCATTTGGGGTATAATATTCCATGGACTTTAGGTCTTCTCTTTTTCCGTACCGTAATAGCTGAAATTTCTCGGTGTTAAACTTCATATTGTTGTCTTCAGTCCACTTGTAGATTTTGTTTATGTCAGATTGTAGAGATCCTATGTCTTCTGGGTTTCTTATTTTTCTACTGATCTTTGTGTCATCCGCAAAGGATGTTACTGTGCTGCCTGTGGTAACGTCCTCATCTATGTCAGTTAGCATGATTATGAATAGTAGTGGAGCTAATACTGTTCCTTGTGGTACCGAGCTGAGGACCTCTGATTCTGATAAAGATACTCCTTGTACTGTAACGACTTGCCTCCGCTCACTAAGGAAATTATATATCCATTTCCCTACTTTTCCTGTTATTCCCATATATTTCAGTTTATGTATTATGATTCCATGGTCACACTTGTCGAACACTTTAGCAAAGTCTGTGTATAGTACATCAAAGTTTTCATTACTTTCAAGTGAATCAATAATGTTGTTGTAGTGTTCCATTAGTTGTGATAGGCATGATCTGCCTGACCGAAACCCATGTTGGTTATGATTGAATTTTTTCTGAGTTTCTAAAAAGTCATAGATTTTATGTCTAACTCTTCTTTCAAATATTTTAGTGAGATGAGATGTAAGCGATGCTGGCCTATAGTTTTTGGCCTCAGATCGATCTCCTCCTTTATATATTGGGACTATGTTCGCGCTCTTCAGGATGCCCAGTATTTCTCGTGTCTAATGATAGTCTCCATTAGTGATGTAGGTCACATCCGCATCCGCATCCGCGGAACATCCGCACATTTTCTCGCATCCGCATCCGCACTTTGGACTGCGGATGTCGTGCGGATGTGGACCGTTGAGATAAAACGTCATTAATAAGCGGAAATTATCAAATTCTACTATATTAATAGAACTAGTTCATTGTGCACAAAAGTGATGCAAGCGACAAGACGAGAGGCTGTTCTTGTATGAAGTTACTCTCTTGCAACCTACTTAGATCCACGTTACAAAGCTAAGTTATTTTCACCTAGTACATTAGAACGAGTTAAATCATCACTTGGCAAAGCAGTTGAAGAGCTTCAATCTCTTGAATCTGTCGCTTTGCCACCCACCAAAAGAATAAAAGTTTCAGTGACAGAACCAACACCTTCAACAAGCAAATCTATCACAGAATCTGTCTCTCAGTTTCTTGAGTCAAGCAGCAATGACGAGACCTACGCGATGTCAAAAGATGTAGTAAAAATGATCGAGAGCTATCACCAAGAAAAATGCCTGGCTGCATGTGACAATCCTATTAGTTGGTGGAAAAATACGCAGAATATCTATCCATACTTGAGTAAACTTGCATGGAAACATTTAGCCTGTCCTCCAACGAACGTACCAAGCGAGAGATTATTTAGCAGTGCTGGATTAATATATGATGAAAAGAGAGACAGACTGGCAGCAGAAAAGGCAGAAAAGTTAATGTTCCTTAAGCATAACCTTCCTATAATTAAGTTTGAACATTAAATGATGAACATCTTAGTTTACTTTATTTTAATTACTCATTTATAAATATGCCTAATAAAACTTTAAACTTAATATAAATAGTTATCAAGCTAATTAAAGATCTCTTTCTATAAGGGTGGAGGTTGGGCAAAGAGGTCGGTGGGGTGCATTTGAGTTGGGTTCACGTCCCACATCCTGGTAACACAATTATGGTTTCTAATTGTGGCTGAAACTCAACAAAATATAACGAATTTATTTGCAGACGAATTCACTAATTGATTTCTATATTAGTTAGATGCTTGATATTATTTTATATGTTCAGAGAAAAGTACAGCAATTATTGTACAATTAATCAATTATACTACATTATAGCTACAGCTCTCTCTATATAATAACTTATTATATACGTTAAACACAACAAATCTCGAATATATCCTAAAAAATAATGAAAATGTAAACATCCGCATATGTTGAAATCAAACATCCTCATCCGCAGATGTGAAAAAAATGACATCCGCTACATCACTAGTCTCCATATCCAGTATATGGGCTCAGCGATTGCATTCTTGCAGTTTTTGATCAGTGTGGCATTCCATTTATCCAGTCCTGCCACTGAGTGTGTTTTTAGTTTCCCTATGGCTTGTGTAATATCATCCGTCATAAAGTCGAAATCCGTTATACTTTCCCCTTGTGGTTCTTCTTCAAAGAATGCGTTTCTATCGCATATCAATTTGTCAGTTTTTGGGATACTGAAAGATGATTCATACTGAGCTTTTAATATTTCAGGTACTTCTATTAGATCATCAGATAAATCACTGTTCTCATTTTTTAAAGGTCTGATAGTCGCTTGGTTTTTTTTACTTTCTTTTTGCGAAATTATAGAAGTACTTTGAGTTAGCCTTTATCACTTCTATGGCATCATCATCATCATCTTTTTCTGTATGTTTCTCAATTTGTTCCTGTATGACAACATCGATACTTTGTAGTTTATCATTTAATATTTTTCTGATATTGTCATCTTTACAATTACTTAATTTTGCAGTCACTCTTTTTCTCTTTCAGAACAATGTCCTCTTTTGTCTTTCGAACCTGTTTCTTTTTCCTCTTTGTTGTATCTTTGGGACATGTTTTTCCACAATTTCTAACATCTTCTCCTCTAATGTCATTAGCATCTCTTCCATTGTCTTGGCCTCGAAAATGGTTTTCCAATCTATTACTTCCATGCTGGATGTCACATCTTCCCAGTTTATAGCTTTGGAGTGAAAATTAAAAATTTTAAATTTGTTTCTTTCTGTTGTGCATGTTCTTTCCTTTCCTGTTGCCTTTATATTAGTTGTTATTTCAATGATGTTGTGGTCTGATATCATAGTTGAGGATATTTCTACACAATTAGGTTGCTGTTGTTTGTGAATACCAAATCTAGGCAGTTGTTTTTTCTTGTGTTTTCTGTTATTTCTTGCGTTAACAAATTCATCACCTAAAGCTAGTAGCATTGTTACCTGCTCCTGGTCTTCTCGTGTGCCCCCCTTGTCCTAGTGTATGCATATATTTTTTCCTATCCTTTTATATTTCATGAATGGGAAATTAAAATCACCACAGAGAAAAATATTTGGGGTTGGAGTGCAGATCTTTTACTAAGTTTCTTACCTCTGAAATGGAATCTGAAAATTTTGAGATTGGCGTGTTTGGGGGTCTGTACATTACAATTAGTACCATATTTATTTTTTCAATATATATATATATATATATATGATACACACAGACAGTGCATGGAACAAGGAACTCTTCTAGGATAATTGAATCCACTATAGTCTGAATACTTATTCAGACTATAGTGGATTCAATTATCCTAGAAGAGTTCCTTGTTCCATGCACTGTCTGTGTGTATCATAAAAAACTCAGGGGACCATTCTGAGTTCATTCCCATATATATATATATATATATATATATATGTTAACCCCTCCGTCTATGGCCCTGGGGTGGTTCGGATTGATGGGGGTTCTGGTTTAGGAGGCAAGCAACGGATGTGTGACTTGAAGTGGTTTTTCTTCTATGTTACTCTCCGAGTTCTTCTATAGTGGCTCGGAGGACTCTGGTAGATTTGCAATCTAAATGCTGAAGGTTCCGGATTCTTCTTATAGCGTATCCGGAAAGTTTTCTAAGTTTTTCTGAAGAGAGCAAGGCTCGAAGGGGACAATAAAAAGTTTCTTCAATGTAATTTACTGCTAAAATACAGGTAGTGCTCAGCCTCTGAATTAGCTTCTGAATGCAATGGATAATTTTAATGGGTTTATATACCCAAAAACTGCTAACATTATTATTATTAAATGCTAAGAAGGCTGTATTATTTTTGCACAATATTTGAAAATAAGTAAATTTTTTAGCTGTGGTAAGGCTTGAACGAGTAAACAAAATATTTGAAGACGAAACCATATTTTTATCTTAAACCGCGACTTTTCAGATCTGATGTTATCATGATCTGCCAAGTTAACTAAAGTGGAAATCGGACTATGCATCTTTACACTAAAATATGCATATGAGTGAAATTTTAAGGTTTAAGATGTACAATTTTAATGCTTAGGCAAGACATGATCTCATTGTTTATAACGAAAGAGAGTGTATACAAAATGTGAACATTGCAAAGCTTAACAGGATTCCTTATTAAGCGAAATCTAAAAAAATGATTATGAGATTTTAAAAAACAACAGGTCACCAATTATTTAGCAAAGTAGAAAGCGAATCAAATATTTTATCCAAACTCGCGTTGGGCGATTTTGGTCCTTATGTAAAAATGAATACACACACATACATACATATGAGTATAGGCATTATATAAAGTTAAATATATAAGATTATACATGAACCATATAACACATGAATTTTTAAAATGGATACTTTTTCTTACAATGGATACAGAGACTATATAAATGAATACAAGAATTACATGAAGGATAAGATAATATAGGAATATGGGAATTATTTATGGTTCATTTTTACAGGGCTCTTCCCTCTAGAATGATATTAATATAATAACATAACATCCTAACTAAGGCTAACTAGATGATAACTATTGGTTTTATAATACAGACATATATATACAGCATAAGTCGGGTGGTTAAGTCTAGTTCACGTGGTCTGGGTACGCACTCTTGGTCGTGCATAAATAGTTTCATGTTCCGTGTCACTGGGTTTTCTTTGTTCCCAGAATGATCTTTTCATCACAAATATACCGAGGATAATAGCACACACAATAATGATACTAACGGCAGATGTTGAGAAAATGGTTACCGGTTGTAGTATTTGTAAGAGGTTGTTTTGGTTATCATCCGAAATTTTAAACCGGCTCAATTGATCATTCCATTCAGGGGCATGCAGTTCGGGTAGGATGGTTACAGGTTTTATGGAGAGATTTAAGATCTCTATGACGGGTTTAAATTTAATTTGCGACGGAAATGGGTATGAGTTATTAAGGGTAACCTTATACGGGTTGTATATTTGGAGGGCTTTTGAACGCAAGGAGCAACCAATTGGTAGCCGAATAACATAGGGATTGTAATGAGGGAATAATTTGATGGACACTCGAGGGTAGCGGCAGTCCTGTTCGCGAAGGAAACCCAGATGTCTGGTCCAATTCGTAGTTGGATGGTTTTAGGGGAATGAAATTTTTTAAATGAACATACGGGGGCATGCCGGTCACGAATTAAATCGATAAAGCAAGACCTAGTAGTGGGAAGAATAACTGGTTTGAGTGGAGGGCAGATGAGTTGTTTATTTGGTTGCGGGAATCGGCAATGCCGGACGTCGCTATCTGACATCATAGAATAAGCTGATAGATCTTTGGTGAGGAAAAGGTAAGGTGGTACGGTGGGTAAATACAATCGATAGACATTAGAGTTATTTTGGTAGGGTGTTGGGAAAGGGTGAAATTTATATACGTCATAAGTGAGGAAATCGAAAAATGGTATAATTATGAGGTATGTGTAGGGGCGTGGTCCATGTACAGTCCAGGTGTATTCTAGAAATTGAGGGTAATTAGTGTGGTTGAGTGGGAATATGGGTGATAATTTTAATTGTGACTGGGCGGTGTGAATCAAGGACTGAGTATTTCCCATGGTATTAGGGTGGAAAGAGTGATTTTTCCATGGGCTAGCTGGGTTGCACGCAAAACCTTGGAATGAATCGTAGTTATTCGTTGTAAGTATTTATCGATTAGGGTTACTTGTATGTTCATTATTTCTATTAATTCTAGATATCGTTTGTGTTCTTTGTATTGAGCTAACATGGATTCAAGGTATGTGAATCTGTCCGAAAGGGAGTGAAGGAAGCGATTGTTTTCGTGTAATGACCTAATAGTTGTTCTAACATGTGTCCATTATATTGTCGATTCGAGCGAAGAGATTCAATTTAAGTTCAACTCTTTTAATATCTTCTTCGGTTGCTAATCCGAATAAACCTTTGAACAGTTTCCCTCCTATATCTATCAGTCCCCTTTTACTTCTTTGGTTAAAGTTTTCGAATTTTTGGTTTCAGTTTGTATCCATGGTAAGGCTAATATTTCTGATAGGGCGCGTGCTGTAGTTTGAATATTTTCGAGGGTATTTTCTAACAGAACGCGACTATCTGATCTTTTCCTTGGAAAGAATTTGGACTTTACTTTCAAACGTTTCTAATTGGGTTTGTATCTGAAGGAGATTGATTTTAATTCTAGCAGGGGGTTGCAAATTTATATAAAGGTCTGCGTGCCCTTTCAAAAATTTACCTTCTGCAAGTTTTTCTATAACAACTCCGGTAGAAATTCTAATGCTAGGTCTACAAGAGTAAATAATTTGGAAAATTATAAGGGGGACAATTTTATTCATTTCTACGCATTAAGTTATACGGAGCTGGGGGTAGTGTGGATACTTGTGTTTGTGGGCGAAGGGGTCGACCGTTGAGCTTGGATTCTGAACGGGTTCGTTTCTTATGTGAAGGTTCTAGTTCACGTGGGTGATGCATTTGCGGGCGGTATGTCAGGTCCGTGCGTCGATCATCAATCGGTGAGGGTGGTGACAGAGGAGATGGTGGAGTTCCACTGAGTGATCCTCTCGAAGGGGTTTCTCCAGGGTCTGGGTCCGATGGGACGCTTGGCTCTGGGGCCTCCTCTTGTTCAGAGATTGCCTCGAGTAATGGTGGTATTACGAGGTACCAATCTTCGTCATGGGTAGCGGTTCCCGCGGTGACTACTTCAGTTTTGTGATCCCTGCCCGATTTGTTAATATCTTGACCTTTTGAAGGATAGGCGGCTCGAAGGATAGGCGGCTCGAACGCCTGGCAGCTGTTTTTTGGGAAGGTGTTGTTCGGAAGCTATCTTCAAATTGTCAGCGTGAATGATCTTTAGTTTGGAATGATCTCGGAGGTCGAGGATTTCATAACGATTTTTCCCGAGGTCTTTCATAATCCTATATGGGCCATCCCATTTTGGGTATAATTTGCGATGAGCCCCTGGCGGTTTCACGCTCTTCAGATAACATCGCATACCGACGATTATAGTCCATTGACGGGGATGACGCCTATGTTGCTCTTGCTCCATCTGTTGGTTTCGTTGGTCGAGGGCATAGCGGATTATGTCAAAAATCTTGAAAGATCGTTCAGCTAGTTGCTGATTTGCTTCTGCCATTTCGGAAGATGTTAGGACTGCTGGGTCGGTTTGGTCGGGCAAATCAAAAGGTAGATGCTTGTCGTAGTGATATAGAACGAAATGAGGGGTGTCCCCGATGGACACATTATAGCCATTGTTGATGGCTGTTTGTACCATGGGAAGGGAATCATCCCATGTACGGGAGGATGCATCGACAATGTGGCGCAGGGCTTCCAAGATCTTTCGATTGTGCCTTTCCACTAAGCCGTTTGCCTGCGGGTGGTATGCCACAATGTGTATATTTTTAATTCTACACATGTTACAGAGTGACTCGAACAGTTTGGAAGTGAAACTACGGGCATTATCCGAGATTAGGATGGAAGGAGTGGTATGGTTTTGGATGACGCGTTCCACTGGCCTGATGTGAAAAATAGTTTAAAACCACTGATCCATGGTAAGAAATAATTTAAACGTCTTTTATTGTAATGCACGTAGTACTAAAGTAAATTGAGCAAATTTAAGGTGATAATTTATTCTGGGAACTACGATATAGTTGCTATAACTGAAATGTGGTTAAATGGGTACCGTAACTCAGGACTTGTTGGGGGAACTTGATATAGTGGGTTTTAAACTTTTTACTAATGATATACAATATACATGTTACATAGGATTGGTGGCAGCATTTTGTTGTACATTCGTAATTCCCTTAGGGCTATTGAGGTTAAGATAAATTTTCTGGCAGCAATTAATGTGATATGCGTTGAAGTTAGGGCTCATAGTATTAGCTTTAATTTTTTTGTTGTTTATAGACCTCCCATTCAACCCCTCAATACTGACACTAGATTTTACACACTTCTTAGTAACTTTATTAATAATCAGGATAGTAAGTTGTCAGAGACTTTAACTGCCCTAACTTTAATTCCGAAACTTTTACTGGTAATGATGAGGGTTTGCAACTGATTTAGCTCATGGAAGATAATTTTTCACGACAGATGGTTGCTGAACCAATGCACAGTTACAATATTTTAGACATGGTGATGACAAATGATGAAAATATAGTTGATGGTTTGGAAGTAGGTGAGAGTTTGGGATGTAGTGATCACCCAATTATTAGGTTTAAGCTATTGATAGAAAACAGTAAGGAGAGTAATGTAATAGAAGTCCCTAATTTTGATAGTTTTGCTGATAGGATGAGAGTAGTGGATTGGGATAATTTATTTATGGGTAATGACAAAAACTTTCATTAGGAGGCATTTGAAGTTCAAGTTTTTTGAATATCGAAAGGGAGTTTATTCCGCATAGGCCCAAGCGGTAGACTAGGGAAATAGGAGAGTTCATAAATGAGTGTAACAGAGTGTATAGACTTAATAAGCGCAATGGCACAGTAGCTAACTTTAATAGATATATTGAGCTTTGACACCATGTTAAAAGATGTTAGGAATGCTAAGTGTAATTTAGAGATACTTGTAGTTGCGGATAGTAAACAACCCAAGAGAGTTTTTGTGACTGTCAATAATTGTAAGCCAATAAAAGATAAACATAGGCCCTCTAGTGGATGCTAATGGTGCTTTAGCTTCCAATGTCCCCAATGTGGATGATATTGTTCCATTTAGTAGCAAGACTATTTTGAATGAAATAACTTTTACGAGGGTGAGACTGTGCATTATATTGATAAGCTAAAAGTTAGCAAGGCTCCACGCCCTGATTCAGTTTATCCTAGACATTTAAAAAATTTGAAAGACGTTATTGTAGACCCCTTAACAAAAATTTGTAATAAATCACTGGAAGCAGGGATTATTCCTGAAGACTTCAAATTAGCTAATGTTATGCCCACTTTTAGAAAAGGCAACCACACAGCAACTAGCAATTATAGGCCTATTTGCTTAATGTCATTTGTCAGTAAACTATTGGAATCTGTAGCTGGGGATCGTATCATTGATCAGTTAGTTGCAATTTGATTAATAGTAGCCAGCATGGGTTTCAACGCCATAAATCTTGCTTAACTAATTTGTTAGAGTTTTATTACGAAATAGTGTGCAAATACAATAGGCATAGAGTGGCTGACATTATTTATTTAAACTTCAAAAAGGCATTTGATACAGTTTTGGATAAAAGATTAATTGCGAAGGTTAAAGCACATGGTATACGCAGTCTGGTAGCTAACTGGTTAGAGGAATGGCTTCATGCCAGGAAACAGAGGGGTCATTGTTAATGGTAGGGAATCAGGGTAGTTGGATGTAGGTAGCAGTGTCCCTCAGGGTTCAGTGTTAGGCCCATTGCTACTCGTAATCTACATTAATGATATAGATGTAGGCTTGACCAGTAACATGTCAAAATTCACAGACAATACTAAAATAGGCAGTAAAGTTCTTAACATGGATGATAGAAATAGGCTCCAAGAAGATGTAAATAGGATTATGGAGTGGATGGATAAGTGGCAGATGCAATTTAATGTAGACAAATGTAAAGTTTTGCATATACAATTTATACATTCTCGTAACAACAATTACATGTACATGATGGATGATAGACAGTTAGCAAGCATTGACGAAGAAGTAGATTTAGGCATATGCATATCTAAAGATTTAAAAGTTAGGAATCAGTGCCTGGAGTGTTGCGCTCAAGCTAATAGGATGTTAGGCTTCATAGCGCATAATTTCAAATTTAAATTGAAGAACATTATATTACCCCTTTACAAGTCCCTAGTCAGGCCTCACTTAGATAGAATATGCCATTCAGTTTTGGTGCCTGTATTTGCATGAGGATATTGATTGGCTAGAAATAGTTCAGTGAAGCGCCACAAAACTAATTCCATCAGTATGCAACAAGTCTTATGAAGCTAGGATTAAAGAGTTAGACTCGCATTCACTCAAAACTAGTAGATTAAGAGGGAGCTTATTGAAGTTTTCAAAATTGTTAATAAAAATCAATAATATAAATTTTGACAAATTGTTCATATTTGATAATAGCAATACTCGTAATAATGGATTGAAATTATGTGGCAGATGTTTCATTACTAACATTGCTAAAAACTTTTTTACGTTTAAAGTAATTGATAAATGGAATAATCTTCCCATGTCTGTTGTGAACTCTACCAGTGTTAATATGTTTAAAAACCATTTAGATAGGCATTTCAAAAATATTATCATCGTTTAAAATAATAAAACAATTAGCAACAGGAGTTCAGGGGGTAATGGTCGAGGTTTGAGTCGGTTGATGAGTAATGCCAGTTTCTTGAAACAGTCCAACTAGCCCTTACTTGCTGTGAAACTTTGGGGAGAAGCACTAGCACTAGTCTCTTTCTCAGCCAAGTTATCATAAAGGGAGAGTGCTTTTTCCTGGATGGCAATGATCATCATGAGTGCACAATAAATTTTAGGGTGACAATAAAAATCGAAAGTTGGAGTTTTTTATTGGCCATTTGTTCAATGCTGCTACTACATGAGAAAACAATGTACTGTAAATATTAGGTCATTCAGATAATATTTAAGGGTGTCTCAAGTGAGGTAAATAATTCTCCTTATTCATTAATATTTTTTTTAATTACTTATTACGATTGGAGTACGCCTGCACTTAAACTTTATGAACTAAAACTAACGTTTATTTACATTAATTAAAAAAAATAATAATTTATTTTTACTAGGTAATGAACAATTAATTTGTGTTATAAGGAGAATTATTTACCTCACTTGAGACACCCTTAAATATTATCTGAATGACCTAATATTTACAGTATATTATTTTCTCATGTAGTAGCAGCATTGAACAAATGGCCAATAAAAAACTCCAACTTTCGATTTTTATTGTCACCCTAGACCAGCGGTCGGGAACCTATGGCTCGCAAGCCAGATCTGGCTCTTTTGATGACTGCATCTGGCTCGCAGATAAATCTTAGCTGACATTTCTTAACATGATAAGTAATGAGTAATTCCTTCCTTTTTTAGGCTACGGCCACACACGACGATATTTGCCATCCAAAGTGTACGATAAATATCATGCTCCTAACCACGGCCTTGGCTCCTCCCACTCAGTGACGTAGGATTCTTGTGATTGGCTGTCTTGTGCGTGACGTTACTGATATTCATATATAGTCAGTCGCTTTTCAGCAGTGGTAGTGGGTGGTAGTGCTATTTTATGCAGAGCAAACCCTTTTGACGAAGATGGCGAAAAGAAAAAGGGATGAGGAGTACCGTACATTTCAGGACGAATGGACAGAGGAATTCGCCTTTGTAGAAAGAGCAGGTACTGCAGTGTGTCTAATATGTATTGATAAAATTTCATCGATGAAACGGTCAAATATAAAGCGGCACTTCGACACCCGCCATGCTACATTTGCATCGAAATATCCAGCGGGAGACAGCAGGAAGAAGGCATGTCAAGAGCTACTGCGCAGAGTGCAAACCAGTCAACAGCAACTCAGTGTATGGACCCGACAAGGTAACTGGAATTCGGCTAGCTTTGCTGGTTCTTTAGCAATAGTGAGGAACGGAAAGCCATTCACAGATGGCGAGTATGCCAAAACATTCATGCTTGATGTGGCCAATGAACTTTTTGACGACTTTTCAGATAAAGACAAGATAATCAAACGAATAAAAGACATGCCCCTGTCAGCAAAAACTGTTCACGATCGTACCATCATGATGGCAAATCAAGTGGCAGAAACACAAGTGAAGGACATAAATGCAGCGTCATACTTTTCCCTCGCTTTGGATGAGTCAACAGACGTAAGCCATTTATCCCAGTTCAGTGTGATTGCAAGGTATGCCGTCGGTGACACACTGCGTGAGGAAAGTCTTGCTGTTTTGCCAATGAAAGGGACAACAAGAGGGGAGGATTTATTCAAGTCTTTCATGGAGTTCGCTAAAGAGAACAATCTACCGATGGATAAACTTATTTCAGTGTGTACTGATGGTGCTCCGTGTATGGTGGGGAGCAACAAAGGATTTGTAGCGCTTCTTCGTGAACATGAAAATAGACCCACCTTAAGTTTTCATTGCATTCTACATCAGGAGGCGCTTTGTGCTCGAACGTGTGGCGAGCAGTTTGGTGAGGTGATGTCGCTGGTGATTAAGGTGGTCAACTTTATTGTTGCTCGAGCTTTAAATGATCGCCAGTTTAAAACACTGCTGGATGAAGTTGGGAATAATTACCCCGGTCTGCTTATGCACAGCAATGTGCGTTGGTTGTCAAGAGGGAAGGTTCTCAGCCATGTTGCGGCTTGCCTGAGCGAAATCCGAACTTTCCTTGAAATGAAAGGCGTCAAGCATCCTGAGCTAGCTAACACTGAGTGGCTCCTGAAGTTTTACTACCTCGTGGACATGACTGAACATCTGAATCAACTCAACGTGAAAATGCAAGGCATTGGAAATACAGTCTTATCCCTTCAACAAGCAGTGTGTGCATTTGAAAACAAGCTGAAACTCTTTATCGGGGATATTGAAACAGGTCGTTTACTACACTTTGAAAGACTGGGACAATTTAAAGATGCGTGCACAGCAAATGACCCCGCTCAACATTGTGATCTCCAGCAGCTAGCTGGCTTCACATCTAATCTCCTGCAATCATTCAAAGCACGCTTTGTAGAATTTCGTGAGCGCACTCGTCTTTTTAAGTTCATCACTCATCCACACGAGTGTGCAGTGGACAAAGCCGACCTGAGTTACATCCCTGATGTCTCCATAAGAGATTTTGAGGTAGAAGTTGCTGACCTGAAAGCCTCAGACATGTGGGTGAATAAATTCAAGTCATTGAACGAAGATTTGGAAGGACTTGCGCGTCAGCGAGCAGAGCTGTCGAGTAAACACAAGTGGACAGAAATGAAAAGACTTCAATCCGAAGACCAGCTGATTTTCAAAACTTGGAACGCGCTTCCAGTCGCATACCACACACTGCAGCGTGTGAGTATTGCCGTGTTGACCATGTTTGGCTCTACATATGCATGTGAGCAGTCGTTCTCACATCTGAAAAACATCAAAACCAACCTACGGTCACGTTTAACGGATGGAAGCCTCAATGCCTGCATGAAGCTTAACCTGACCAACTATCAACCAGACTACAAAGCCATCAGCAAAACCATGCAGCACCAGAAGTCACATTAGTCATATTGGTAAGAAGTATTGAATTTATTATTGGTTAGCTTCAGTATAACGTTATTAAAAAGAATAAATTCAGATAATTATTATACTCTAAATTTTTTGGTCTTACTTAAAAAATGCACGCATTTAGTTGTATTCAGTGTTAAAAAATATTATAGGGCTCTCACGGAAATACATTTAAAAATATTTGACTTTCATGGCTCTCTCAGCCAAAAAGGTTCCCGACCCCTGCCCTAGACCGTCACTGCACATGTCATCAATTCACAATGCTCATAGTCTTTCCAGGTCTTCCATAATGGATGGCTGATGTTTAGTGGCTAACTTTGCACTCAAAGGCGTAGAACTTTGGGCACTTTTCATTATTTTGTCTTTTTCCTTCCTAATGGTAACCACAGTTGAAGGAGCAAGGTTAAACAGATTGGCAATGTCTTTCATACACATTTTTTCAATATTTCTAGCTTAGTTTCCAATGTAATAGCTTTCCTTGCTTTCTTGGGCTTAGCACCACCACCACTTCAACTTGCAACATGCTTACTAGACATTTTGCACTGTATTATTCCACAAAAATCCCAAAGTGCAGCAATGTATTCTACTTTTTTAATGCAGGAGCTTGTAAACAAACAAAATGGGGTACTGCGCATCTGTTCTGCACAATCATGGCCATGCAGCTGAAGTTACCATCATCTATATCAGCGCTGTCCAACTGGCAGCCCGCGGGCCACATGTGGCCCACAGAATGGAATTTTGCCAAATTTCATTTCTGAATTTTCTTCCCTATTTTGTTATTTCTAGTAGGTAGAACAACATTCAGCGGGTTCCTAAGTCATATTAACCAATGGTGTATGATTATAGGCCTACAATTTTACTTTTTTAATAAGTGTAATTGTGGCCCACCATCTAACTCTTGTAAACATCTTGGCCCACGGCTTTATAGAAGTTGGACAGCACTGATCTATATCATACAGAGAAAATGGGATGCAGGGTATGGTGGTAGTGAAGATCACAGGAGTATGACTGAAAATGATGATAGTGATGAATAACAATTCTGTGCATTTTCTCCTTAGGATTAAGTGTACTATAGAATAATGAGTGTACAGCATTATTGTACTGTAATCATTAATGACAGAGACCATTCACAACAGTAAAAACAAAATATTTTGTCTTTACTGTAGTGAATATGGTTCAGTAATAAAAGTCCTTAAATATATTTGGGTCATTAATCTCTGTCAGATCAACCAAAAAAAATTGAAATTAACACCCTCATCTCTCATATTTTGCTGAAATTTGGTTTATAGGGAGTTTGTGAGCCCTGAATCCATTTCTGAAATTATAAGGTCAATCCGACCAATGGTTCAAGAGATATGACCTCGGGCAATTTGAGGTCACTCGCGAGGTTACTAACATTTGGCGAGCCATAACTTGGGTAATAATTGTCATAATTATATAAAAGTATATATATTTAGAATCAGAAAATGACAAGGAATCCAAATATGCAAGTTTTAGAACTCTAGGTTGAAAAATAAAAAAGTTACACTGTAACCAAAATTTGAGGTCACGATTTGACCTCTGGGGTATCAAATGAGAATTTTTTTTTAAATGTAAAAAATGAAGGCATAGGCATTGGCTATTAGAATCAGCAAAAAAAAAAGTTTGTTTATGTTAGTATTTTTCATGTAACTAACATATAAGTGAGCATGTTCATAAGTTGTGCGTCAATTCTACCTATTTTTTCACACTTAAGCTCATAATTTGACCTATAGAAATTAAAATTACATTTTTTATTGATATAAAAAACAAAGTCAGAGTTCTTGACTAATAGAAACAATCATAAACAGTTTGTTTATGTTGGTACTTTTCATGTAACTAACTTATAAGTGAACACCATATTTATAAATTGCTTGTCATTTCAAGGAATTTTTATATCTTAGCTATCAATTTGACCTCAAGCTCCAAGAATTTAATAAAAATTGTATTTCACTGCTAATCTACACTGGCAATAATAGTTATAATAGTGAAAGGGGAAGACTAAGCTCACATGTAGCCTAAACAAACCTGTTGAAACATGTTGCTACTTGTCTAACTGCAGAATCAACACAGATAGTTGCAAAATTCCTTGTCTACAGGTTAGTACAGTTCCAGCCAGCACTGTGGGTGGCTGGTGGGTATGGTGTTTTAATGAGCCTCAGAGACTATCAAGGCCTAAAATATTAAGTGTGTATAGCTATATATTTTCTAAAAAATATATTACCTAATTGTAAATCCTATATCTTTACAGATCAAAATACAATGGTTCGGCACTTGAAATACTGCCAGGACCCTATTCAAAAACACAAGAAACGCATAACAATCAATCTTAGAAAAGTGACTGATGTACTTGTTGAAAAATGTGCTGGAAGAGTGAAAAAAGACTCATTGTTGTGTGTGAACTGCTGGACACTGATAATGAAAAACCCCACTATACTTAGTACCACTGAAAACAACGAGTCTGAGCAGGATTCAAATGAATCATCTACTATCAGTGGCTTGAGTAACATCTCTTCAATTCAAGATCTGGACAATGACAGTGATTGCTTGATAAAGGAAAATCCTTCAACTTCAGTTGAACCAGTTCTAGCATTTCTGGACCAAACACCAGTTAAAAAAGTAAGTAATAAATTAATATAATAACTTATACTTTACTACAAGGTCTGTTTGATCTACTATATAGCCAATTATATAGCATTTAAGGTACTATAATTAATATTTAATTACTAATATTCAGGTGTGTGAAACCTTTTTTTCTGTTCTTTTCAGAAGGGCTGTCATTAAGCCAGAAAAAGCGCAAGGCTCGTGGTAAGCTATCATCTGCTCAGAAACACCTGAAGGAGAGGCTAGAACTCAGTTATGGTGTTCAAATTACCAAGGAGGTAAGTGATAATTCAAAACCTGAAACTAAATCTGAAAAACATCTAGACAAATTAATGAATGAATTGAAACAGTCATTCCTGGAGAGCAAATGTCACCATCACAAACTACAAATATTGACACTCTCACCATACACAATTGAAAAAACAGCTAGTTTCTTTCAAACTACAACATACATGGTGAAAAGAAGCCGTTCACTTAAATCAGAACATGGAATCCTTCCGAAGATTCCACTAATGAGCAAAGGAAAAGTGATATCTGAAGAACACAAAGATATAGTTAGAAGATTCTATGAGTCAGAAGAGGTTAGTCATATGTGTCCTGGCCAAAAGGATTGCGTGAAAGTTATCAGTGCTGAAGGTGCAATGAAGGTGCAAAAACGATTGGTCCTCGGGAATTTGAGAGAGATGTTTGAACTATATAAAAATGATGAAAAGAATCCCAAAATAGGATTTTCCACATTTGCAAAATTACGGCCATCATATTGTGTGCTTGCCGGTAGTGGTGGGACTCATTCTGTCTGTGTCTGCACATACCATCAAAATCCAAAATTGCAGCTGGCTGCATTGGGAGAAAGAGGTCTTTCATACAAGGATCTTATGGATTACAGTGTCTGCAGTACAGAAAGAGAGACTTGCATGATGCAACTTTGCAATGATTGCCCAAGAGAAGAGGGTGTCCTGGATTTTCTTGAGTTACTTGACAGTGTGAAATCAGCTCCAAATGAAATATCTTACAAGCAATGGGTGACTGTTGACCGTTGTACAATGGTTGATAAGGTGGAGCCACTTCATGAATACTTATCATCCCTAAGCATAAAAATATCCTGCATGGTTCGTCATCACTTTGTTTCTCAGCAACAATCACAGTACTTCAAGCAGTTGAAAGAAACACTACCACATCAGAGCGAGGTAGTTATAGTAGGTGATTTCTCTGAGAATTATTCTTTCATTGTCCAGGATGCTGCCCAAGGGTTTCACTGGGACAATTCACAGTGTACAGTTCACCCTTTTGTCATCTATTATAGATCATCTGCAGACCAGGAACTTAGCCATTTTAGTGTCTGTTTCTTATCTGCATCACTAAAACACAACACTATAATGGTTTACTCATTCATATTGAAGCTTATGACATATGTTAAATTCAGATGCCCACAATTGAAGAAGGTGCACTATTTCTCAGATGGATGTGCTGGCCAATATAAGAACAGATACAACTTCACAAATCTCTGTTACCATGAAGAGGATTTTGGTCTGTCTTGTGAATGGCACTTCTTTGCTACATCCCATGGCAAAAATGCATGTGATGGGATTGGAGGAACAGTGAAAAGAGCTACTGCTCGTGCCAGTTTGCAGAGAACTACAGAGAGGCAAATTCTTACACCAGAACACATGTTTCAGTTTTGTGAAGAAAACTTGAGCAAGAAGATAAATTTTTTCTTTGTAACTACAGCTGATTTGAAAGATGCAGAAGAATGGTTGGAACATCGATTCAAGGATAGTAGGGCTATTCCTGGAACTCAGAAATATCATAGATTTGTTCCCCTAAACAAGGAAGAACTGATGGTGTATCCCATTTCAAGTGGCATTGGAGAAAAGAAAAGAATAAGGAAAAGTCATTTTACTAATGAACCTGCAATGCTTGGTAACCTAAAATGTGTCAAACCAGGAGAGTATGTTGGCTGCATTTATGACATGCAAGTTTGGTATGGAATTGTGGAGGAATATTGTGAAGAGTTTGATGATTTCACTGTGAACTTTCTACATCCCTCTGGGTCATCAGGATCAAGTGCATATTATTATCCATCAAACAAGGATTCATGTGCAGTGCCAGGACATCATATATTAACTGTAATGAGTTGTCCTACCCTAAGAGGAGGCAGCAGAATTCAATACATTTTTCCACAAAAAGAAATTGATGAGAGCATCGAGCATGCAAAAATTGTATTAGGCTAGCACATGAATCCTCTAAGTAGGTCTTCCCCTTTCACTATTATAACTATTATTGCCAGTGTAGATTAGCAGTGAAATACAATTTTACATTTTTTGCCTTTGTTTTTATATCTATAAAAAAATGTAATTTTAATTTCTATAGGTCAAATTATGAGCTTGTGTGAAAAAATAGGTAGAATTGACGCACAACTTATGAATATGGTGTTCACTTATATGTTAGTTACATGAAAAATACTAACAAACAAACTTTTTTTTGCTGATTCTAATAGCCAATGCCTATGCCTTCATTTTTTACATTTAAAAAAAAAATTCTCATTTGATACCCCAGAGGTCAAATCGTGACCTCAAATTTTGGTTACAGTGTAACTTTTTTATTTTTTAACCTAGAGTTCTAAAACTTGCATATTTGGATTCCTTGTTGTTTTCTGATTCTAAATATATATACTTTTATATAATTGTGACCATTATTACCCAAGTTATGGGTCGCCAAATGTTAGTGACCTCGCAAGTGACCTCAAATTTCCCGAGGTCATATCTCTTGAACCGTTGGTTGGATTGACCTTATAATTTCAGAAATGGATTCAGGGCCCACAAACTCCCTATAAACCAAATTTCAGCAAAATCTGAGAGATGAGGGTGTTAGGCACTGGTTGATCTGACAGAGAATGACCCATATTTAAAACATTTTATAAAGTTTAATTTTATTTTTTAGTAATATTTACTACTACCAAAAATATTGCAGTCACCTTCAGACATCTGCTGATACTACAAAAAAATTCTGAATTTAACAAACAACTTTGTTCATAACTTCAAATTTTTCATTTGTAAATCAAGCCTTTAGACAAAAATTTTTTGTTTGTTACTTCAAAAATTTGTATAGCAAGCATTCGTAAATCAGGGAAGGTGTGTACTTTATACATGATTTTTCTAACTTTTCTCCCCCTAACCCCATTTATATTATGGGGAGATAGTTCTGACCTGCATGATTTTGAGCTGCACAAGCTTTTTCAGGAAAGGAACCCTCATGCAGGTCAGAGAATCACTATCATGAAAGATGCCAAAATACTTACCACAATAAGAACCGAGACTATAGAATTAAGAAGAACTTCAGTGTCATGTTCAGAACTTTCCGTACTGAAACATGTGTCACAAACTCCAATTATTTTGTGTAAATCATCTTCCAGACCTTTTGGACTTCTTTCCATCGATATCTCTGCCCCAATCTCTTTCAAATATGCTCTTAATTCCTCAACCTGAAAATGGAATGAATATAGCGCACCAGTTTCAACTTATTTAAGGAAGCTAATGATAATCATTCATATTCAAAACTGCTCCTACCAGCAGGCCTATATTGTACGCATGATTCTATACAGACTACCATTTAATTTAATAATCATAAGTTTTTAACTACCATAAATGCTGCAAGTTGACTACTAGTTAATGCTTGGTAATTTAAGAAACATGAACCTACTTCCTCTAATGGAAAATTTAAAATAAAGTCATTAGTCCTGGTCTTGACTAGCCTATATAAAGGTGTAACTGGTAACAATTAGGCCCCAAGTATATTTTTACAAGTAGTACCAGTACATAAGTGGCAGTTTACAACATATGGTATCAAAATAGAAAATGTAATAATGTCATGAAACTAAACTTTAGATTAAACTAAAGATTAAAACAGGGACACTAAATTTATCAGAATGTAACTAATTTGTACTTTCTACAATATAATTTCGCAAAATCATAGCTTACTCATACATATCCCCATTGACACCATGTATTATAGTATTTGATATGTACAAAATTTGATGTGTACCATATGAATTTCTTATACACACATCCTTCATACATATCAAAGGATTGCTGTACTAGATAAAAATTATCATGACCTATTTGTTGCCATGCATATTGTGGGTCATTCCATGTCAAACCAGACACACAAGAGCAAAAAAAATGTCAACCATCTCCAATTTTGTTTATACTTAGTACACTTAAGGACCCTTATGAGAAATTTAGATATCCAAAATTTCATACCTCTGTAACCTCAGGGTGCCGAGATATGAGGTCATGAAAGTTGACCTTTTGACCAAATTTTTTCGAAATTTAATATATCTAAATTGTCATATCTCGGCTTCTACTGGACTGACTTACTTCATTTTGGTGTCATTTTAAAGCTTGAAAGTAGAATCTTTTGTCTATCTTGAAATATATCCTATAAATGATTCACAAAAAAGTTATAGAAGTTGGAAATATATGAACTTCAGTAAAAAAAACAAATATCACCTCCGATTTAAAAAAAAAAAAATTCCCAAGATACTTCTATCCAAGCACAATATTGTGTAAAAATTTCATTATTCTCTGGCAAATACTTTAGAAAATAGCACTTTCAGTGTGACAAATTTAAAAAAAATATAAAAAATGACAAGAAAATGAAAAATCGTTGCTATTCCTACGGAATGATGTGGAGTAACTTATTTTTGAAAGTATAGCACTATGACAAATAAAAAAACTAACTGAGAGCTGTAAATTTGACACGTCCTATTAGGTATACCTATTTTTGTATCTGTTATTTGCATGCAAACATTAACTCCTAGTACAAATAACTGTTTTATGTGTACAATGTACATGTACTTTTTTCTTTTTTTCAGATCTTTTAGGAAACTATAAAATAAATCATCTATATGTAATATATTCAGAAATTCCTAGCCAGGTACCTATTCTATTTCAATTAGGAAATTTTGAAATGGATTTGCTTAATTTAAAAAGAAAATGTGCTGATCCTTTCAATGAGCATCGAAGGAAATGGCGAACTAAGTGACTAAGAGTAGTTCCACCTGAAATAATCATTAAGCGGCCTGATCTTCAATTAACTGCAAATCATAGACTATGTAATCCGTGCAGAATTCTTGTTGATAAAATATTAAAAGAAAATACTGAAAATTCAGACAGTGACTCATCTCATCCCTCTGGCTCTGTCATATCTGAAAGACCACTTGAACTTGTGTCATCAGGGTCAGGCTCAAGTTCAGTGTCTCTAACAGTAAATTTTTAATTAGCGATGCTGAATAGTTCATTAAAAGAAATAGGAGAGAGTCCAGTTAAAAAACAAAAATTAGATACTCAAAAGGCATGTGGACTGAAAAAATTTAAACAAGTTAAAGATACGTTCAAAAGAAAAAATAGAAGCTGCTAGTGGGAAAACTATAGTTGAAGAGGAAGAAACATCACAGGAAGAAAAGGATTATAAAGAAATTTTAGACCAGCTAAAAGAAAAATTTAATGATTCAGGCACTAAAAGAAGTGAAAAAATTAAAATTTTAAGTTTTGCCCAAAAGCTGGAGTATAAGAAAAATATGCCACGAATTCAATACTACCAAGCACACTGCATGCATTGCTAAGAAAATGGTAGAAAGTTCTGGAATTTTGTCAGAACCAAATCCAAAATCTGGGAAAGTTCTGGAAATGGGAATAGAAGATTCAGTTAAAAAAAATTATTTAAATGAAAACATAAGTAGATTAATGCTGGCGAGAACAGGCAGCTCGAGAAGACCTAGAATCATTCTCTCTAGAAGACCCTGTCCTTCTCCATTGGGACGGAAAGCTTCTCCCCGGCATTGAAGGGAAGACGACGAATGTGCATCGGATAGCAATCCTTATAACATTCAATGGACAGGAGAAGCTGCTTGGTGTCCCAAAGATGAAACAAGGAACTGGAGAAGCACAGGCCCAGGCATGCCTTCAAACTATGAAATTATGGAACGTGGAACAGCATGTGAGAGGTCTCGTCTTTGATACCACTGCGTCAAACACGGGTTTACATCGTGGAGCCTGTGTCAGGATTGAAGAAGCATTGGGTCACGAGCTAGTTTGGATCGGTTGTCAACATCATATACTTGAAGTCATACTTGCTGATGTCTCTGCCTCAACAGGAAGTCCTGAAACAGGCCTTTTTAAGCGATTTCAAAAGGAATGGCCATCTCTCTCCCACGAAGCATTTGTCTCAGCATCGGACAGCTTGTTCGAGAACCCTCAACTCCAAGAGATGAGAAAAGAGATGCTCACTTACTTACCTAATGCTCTTCAGGCAAGCCAACCTCGTGACGACTACAAGGAGTTCCTTGAACTATCTTTGCTCTTCCTGGGGGGAAAGACTGGTGGTCAACTCTTTATCCGAGCTCCGGGTCCCACGCACCATGCGAGATGGATGGCGAAGGCGATTTATGCGCTCAAAATCTACCTCTTTCACTATCAATTCAAGCTCACAGCACGCGAAGAACGAAACGTGACTCAGCTGGCTTTATTTGTCAGTCTGATTTACGTCAAGTACTGGCATGAAGCGCCAATGGGGACACAAGCTCCTCTCAATGATCTCAAAATGCTGCATCTTCTGGAAAAATATCCACACGGAGGAGCTGCACAAGCGGCGAAGACAGCTCTAAGACGCCACCTGTGGTACTTGTCGGAGCATCTGATTGGACTGGCCTTCTTCGATAATAGGATCGATCCTGATACCAAAAGGAGAATGGTTCAACACCTCCAACATCCCCAAAAGAATGACTGCCCCCGACGAATCGACATGGCGGAAGCTGGTGTTGAAAATGATATGGCATCCTTCATCACGAAAAGGACATTGACCCTCTTTGATGCCTTGAAAGTTGGAGGTAAGGAGGAAGCGTGCCAGTTACTTCAAAAAGATCCACGGGAATGGCCAAATGACAAGAACTACAGGGAACTTAGAGATCGCGCCTTAAAGATGAAAGTCGTCAATGATGCTGCCGAGCGAGGTATTGCTCTCGCACAACGCTACAATGACACTTTGACACAAAACGAGGACCAGAAGCAGTACCTCCTACAACTCGTAGCCACCCACCGAAAACAGATACCAATACCATCCAAGGCGACTCTGATGCAGAAGAAATAATGAAGATACACCCATTATCATGTCCTATTGTCTTACTGTTTTCTTTCATATTCTTTGAGAACCAAAAAAAAATTTAGTTATTCAGTTGTCTATATATTTTCCCAAATTTTCAAAAGGGGGCAAGTGGGGCGACCCCTAAATATTAACTGAATAACGTGAAACTTTGCACAAATACTGTCCACACCAAGAGGCATAAAACCAACCTTGTGGAGAGAACTTAGTCGATGCTTTAACTTTTTGGACCACCCTAATATATATATATATATATATATATATATATATATATATATATATATATATAATATATATATATTACGTAAACTGATGATTGGTTAGGTTAAGTTGTAGTATTTTCATTAGTTTAACATTTTATTTGATTAGGTCATGGGTCAGGGAACTTTTTTGGGTATTACCCAAAAATCTATTTTGAGTAAAATGAAATTACCCCCCAACTTCAAAGTAAACAAAAACAAGCCAATTGCTCTTAAAATTGTTGCATATGGTCTCTCTCATACTGCATGCATTACCCCCAAAATTTTTAAATTTACCCCTGTTTGCCGACCACTGGATTAGGTATACGCAGACAAAGTTGGGGAACACAAACTACACTAGGATAATGTAGGGGAACATAAACTACACTAGGATAATGTAGGGGAACGTAAACTACACTAGGATAATGTAGGGGAACGTAAACTACACTTGCTCCAAAGTAAATGCAGTAGCTACCCATTTACGAAAGGGGTATTGAAATGGAAGTAGGAAATTATAGGCCTGTCTAATATTGCTAGTAAGAATTTATTGTCCTGAGCATTTGGGCAATTCTCATCTTGCTTAAAGTTCTCAGCGTGGATTTAGATCAAGAAGGTCTTGTTTATCTAATCTTTTGAACTTTGTAACTGATCAAATAGTGATGGACACAATGTAGATATTTTCAAGAGGGATTTTAGTAAGGCATTTGACAAGGTTCCACATGGGAGTTGCCTGGGATAATAAATGGTAAGTGAAATTCTGTGTTAAAAAAAAGTCCCCCATGTAAGCAAAAATATCATAACTTTAGCTGTGAAATGTAAAGAAACTGGTTAGAGGATATCATTCAGGAAAAAGAAGTGACCATTATAGTTAGTAGTAACCTAATCTTCTCTAACAAGGTGACAAGTCAATCCATGGAACCAAATTCCAGGCATTTTTCACATTATCCAGCTTGAAATGAACCAAAATTTATAATATACAGCGTGTCCCAAAGAAATGTATACCCACTCTGTTCGATAATACCAGCTATGAGGATAATATATATATTACTGTTTATATGTTTTTTAATAAAGAATTTTCTCCTGAATCTAAATATGTAATTAATTTTATTAAAAATTGAAGAACAAAAAAGTTACAGATGTTTAAATTAGAATTATTATTTTCAAGACTTCATGTGCGATATTTTCTAATATTTTTTTTTATGGCCTGGCCTGCCTTTTAACCAACTGTTTTGAGATACTTATGTTTAGTGCCTAGCTTAGCTTAGCCTAGCCATTTCGTTGAGTTCTAATTAAGCAAGACTACAGTTTTGCTCTAACCTTATCTAACATCTTATAACTCTGCGATGTTTGTTCTTTTCTAACGACAATTTGAACATCTTAGATAAAGTGTCATTTAACCATGGAATTTGTAAATTTTTTGAATTAACTAATAATTATAACATTCATGCTTCAATATCAACACTAAACATAAGTATCTCAAAACAGTCGGTTAAAATATTAGAAAATATCGCACATGAAGTCTCGAAAATAATAATTATAATTTAAACATCTGTAACTTTTTGTTTTTCAATTTTTAATAAAAATAATTACATATTTAGATTCAGGAGAAAATTCTTTATTAAAAAACATAAAAAGTAATATATTTATTATCCTCATAGCTGGTATTATCGAACAAAGTGGGTATACATTTCTTTGGGACATGCTGTATATGTAGTGACAGACACCTTCATATACTTTTGCAATTTCCACTTAACAATAAGCCCACTGTTCCACTGATACAGCCATGATCGAGATAACATCACATTGTGAGACTCCCTCGAAAGCTTTCCTTTTCTGTCCTGAGTGTCACACACCATGCCTCTCTCCTCAAAGAAAACCTCAGTGGTATGAGATCTCATCATGTAACAATGTTGCAACAGGCCCTCATTGGCCTGGTATCATTCACCTAACTTTATATAAAAGGCTATCATTTCCTCATGCATTATTATAATACTGAAGTAATTAGTCACATGCACATTTATACATTTCAACTGAACTTGCATTCAAACAACTGCAACCTTTATTTACCTCACTTATAATATCGTATATTTTGTTTAATAAAGGAAGAAAATTCTCTATATTAATTTCCTAATTAATAACATTATTTGATCTGAAAAGATCTGGTGACCCTAGCCTCAAGCAATCATAATCATTAAAGATCTGGTGACCCTAGCCTCAAGCAATCATAATCATTAACATCTTAACTTTATTATTATTATATTGTCAATGCTGACAATGATAAAATGGTAACTACAAATTCTTCCACTATATTTTTATTTTTTTATTCAGAAAGGAGGGGACAAGGGCAAATTCCCACAAAAGAAAAGGAAAAAAAAAAAATGATAGAAGAGAGCCAAAATCAAGGTCCAAGGTTTTTGAGATGCCTAAACACTCCACGTTTGAAAGACTGGAGGCCATAGATGGGGCATTCCAGGACAAATCACCCAAAAATTTAAAAATTTGTCACCACTCCAACCCAGATTTTAATGAAAATTGACATATGGGGTTCTTCTGGGTGTTGATTTCACTGGTTCAAATAAAAAAGTTATATGACCCATAGTTTTTGAGATATGGGCCCCCAAAATCTTGGGGGCCCCACTTTACCACCTAACTTTAATGGGCAATAACTCCCAAACATCTTGTTGTAGACCTATAAAACTATACATTTTTAGAATCAGCATGAAGAGATTTATTAAATGATACCACATTCAAATGTGTAGAACAATAATGAAAACTTTTCCCCCCTTTTTTTTATTTTTGACCCTCACCCCCCTAGACAGTGAAATCCCCAAAAAAAATTTTCATTTATTAAACTTCCATTAATTGTTAAAAGATACAAACAATAAAAAATGTGGGTATCAAGTTGCAAGATATTTTAAAAATTATTGAAAAAATATGTACAGTGACACTTGTACATTGTACATAGAAATTTTGACATTTTTACGCAGACTAAAATAGAGAACTACAAATGATATATTTACATCCTATGTATAACTCATATTCACGCAGTCTCTCTCTCAAATGCTTGTTAATTACACTGCCCAACACCAATTTTGCTGATTTAATTCTAACACCTGTTTTTAGGTAACTTTGGTGGGGTCTGTATCGAAGGAGTGACATTTCAAAGGAGTGACATAAATACCGTAACGAAGGAGTGACATAAATACCGTAACGAAGGAGTGACAGAATTGTTAAAATTAAGATTTTATTTCAAAAACTAGAAGCCTAACCTAACCTAACAGTTGCAAGCCTCTCTTCCCTCTGGATTTGTTCTTTCTTCTTCTTTGTTGGTATTTTCGTGTCACTCCTTTGAATTTTATCTCCGATTTGTCACTCCTTTGTTATGTCACTCCTTTGAATAGGACCGCTTTGGTGTGCTGATTTCAAAAATCACCTTAGATTTTGCCTATCACGTCAGGTTTTCGAGCAATCAAATATGGATATTTTGGAGATATCGCATTTTGGCAGGGTTATACCCAATTTTTTTTCTTTTCAAAAAATAAGTTTTTACATACTCAGAATCAGCATGGAAAAGTAAACAATTGTGCAGGTAGTGAACTTTAATATACAATGGTAATATTGACACACACAGTGATTAAAAGTGTTTAAATAAGCAAAAAATGAATCCATGATCATGATGTCACGCTCACACCTGGGGAAATCACAGATACCCAAGATTTTAATATGTTGTACATGACCTTTAGATTTAATGCACAGATTTGCGTATTCCACAGATAAAATTTTAACAGCAAAATAGCTGTTAACAGGTCTCAAAAATCATCAATTTTGATAAGCGCCCTTCATGGATCACCCAAAATAGGCATATTGCATTGCACGAAAACCTGATGTGATGGACAAAATCTAAGGTGATTTTTTAAATCAGCACATCAATATTATCCAGAAACAAGTCTTAGAATTAAATCAGCAACAAAAAATTTTTTTTTTGTTGGGCAGTGTTATGCTTATTTTTATTACAGATATGCTTATTTTGAGTCAAATCATATCTTATTTTTGAGATTTACAATTGTGTATTTTTAGTAATGAAAAATGGTTAGATACTGTGATGATCCTTTACAAAAACATAAGAAAAATATACACAAGGATATAAGAACCATCAGCCAATCACTTTATGATTGATGTAAATGGAAACTACAAAGGAATACTGTACTATGTAGCAACTGTAGAAAATTATTGACCCAGAGACCAGAGTATCAACATCACAAAGTGAAGAGTCTGATCACAATCAGTCTTCTGAGAATGTTATTTCAGAAAGCGATGAATATGATCCAAGTATATCAAGTAATGCCAAAGAAGAGGTTTCTCAAGTTCTAGAAAGTCTTGCTGTGACTCCAATGAAGAAGCGTAAGTATTTAATGATAGGTACTTTTTATATTTATAATTTTTTTATTTATATTATTTATTTATAATGCATTTACTTTCAAGACAGTTTTTCAGCAGTTGCTGAAAAACTTAATGAAATTAATATGTTGACATTAAATTTATTAAACTTATGAAATTAATATGTTGACATAATTATTATTGTCCATATATATCAAATGGAGTCAAATATTTATTAATTCAAAAATTTCAGATGGTTTAGGTTCCTCAAGAAAAGAAGCAAAACCTATTCAAATAATCGAGAAAGCATGTTGTTCTTTAAAATGAAAACTAGAAACAAGTTTAGGAATTGAGATCCCAAGCCCATCAAAAGCTACAAAGTTGGATCATGAAACTCAAAGGTATGAATTTTAAAATGATATGCTATTATTAAGTAGGAATATACCTAAACTAAAACTGAAGCATAAAAACAAAATGTAGGTATTCACCTTTGATAGTAGAAACTAGAAGCACAACTCCCTAAAGATTGGAGATCAATGGGCCCATTAAATCATTTGGAATTCATTTGGTCACAAAATAATTTTTGGTTTAATTTGACTATCTCAAAGAATGCTCATTTTGTTACACTCGAAATCGATATTATAATCCAAAAAATTTAATATGCACATGTAATGTTTTGTTTATAGCTATTATACATTCATGAATTTGTTTTAGGTCAATGATTCATCTCATGAATGAACTGGTTGAAGCTTTCCATTCTAATGACAGTTATGAGGAAACTCAAAATATTGACATTTTTTCCATTTACCATATCAAATATAAATCTATTTCAGACAACTGAATATTTAGTTAAGAAAAGCAGAAATATAAAACAAAGACTTGGAATTATTCCTGAAATTGAACCCATGTCAAAAGGAAAAGTAATAACTAAAGGTACTGAAGATTCTGTTCAGAAATTTTTTGAATCAGATGAAATTAGTCATTTGTGCCCAGATACAAAAGATTGCCTGAGTATCAGAAATGAAAGTGGGTATAAAGAATCTGTGCAGAAAAGACTGGTGTTAATGAATCTGAAAGAAGCTTTTAGTCTCTATAAAAATAATCCAGATAGTCCCCAAATTGGCTTCTCTAGTTTTGCCAGCCTTCGCCCCAGACATTGTGTTTTAGCTGGAGCTGCTGGTACCCATTCTGTGTGTGTATGTACATACCACCAGAATGCCAAAATACAATTCTCAGCTTTGGGTGTCAAAGGGTTGGAATACACAACTCTTATGGAGAAAGCAGTGTGTGATGTGAACAACAGGAATTGCATGATGCAAATATGTAATCTCTGTCCAAAAGAACAAGGTATTAAGAATTTTTTGCTCACTTTTCAGTGTTAACGATCTTGAATGTGAGGAAATAAAATATAAACAATGGGTTACTACAGATCGATGCAATATGGTTGAAAAAACAGAATCTGTAGATGATTTTAGAAATTCATTAAGCACAAAAATTGTCAAATTGACACGTCATCACTTTATAGCAAAGAATCAGCATGCATTTCTAGAAAACTTGAAGAATAATTTAAATAGCCATACAGCTGTAGTTCTTGGTGACTTTTCAGAAAACTACTCATTTGTAGTACAGGATGCTGCCCAAGGTTTTCATTGGGAAAATACCCAATGCACAGTGCATCCCTTTGTGTTATATTATAAGGAACCAGCAAGTAATGAAACAAAATATTCAAGTTATTGTTTTTTTTTATCTCCAAATACAAAACATAACACTACAATGGTTTACACTTTTTTAAATACACTCATATCTATTATTAGAAAATCCCACCTTCATATAAAAAAATTACATTATTTTACTGATGGATGTGAAGGACAATATAAAAATAGTTTCAACTTTGTTAACATTTGTAAACATGAAGATTTTGGGCTGGAATGTGAGTGGCATTTCTTTGCCACAAGCCATGGTAAGGGCGCTTGTGATGGGATTGGGGGTACAGTGAAAAGATCTGTAGCCGGAGCGAGTATGCAGAGAACATTCACAAATGAAATATTAACACCAGAAGACATTTGAATTTTGTTCAAACAATATAAATGACAGCATAAATATTTTTTTAATAAATTCTGAAGAAATTGAAGCTATGGAAAAACTTTTAAGTGACAGATATGAAAAAAGTACGTGGCTAACAGGAACACAAAAACTCCATAGATTTGTACCTGTTAATGCAAATCAGGGTTGTGGAGTCGGAGTCATGGAGTCACACGTTTCAGGGCGGAGTCGGAGTCGGTAAAAAACTTCTGACTCCGACTCCAATTTCTGTGTCCTGTGTCACCCTTAATTTCTAAATCCTAAATACTAACATTTAGGTTATTTAGTTTTTTTGGTCAATAAACCTTATTCATTGATAGCCCCTAGATTAAGTTTTTTTAATATTTTTTTTTACATTTTCAGTATACACAATTAATATTTATTTAAATATAAAATATAAAATATAAAATATAAAATTTCACACTTAGTGTGGTGGTGATGAAATGTCTTATTATTATGATAATGAGTGAAACACTAGAGGAGTCGGAGTCGTATATTTAAAATGTGAGGAGTCAGAGTCGGATTTTTAGATTTTTTACAATGTGTGGAGTCGGAGTCGGAAAATTTTGGACCGACTCCACAACCCTGATGCAAATAACAAAAACATTTGAATTATCTTCTCATGAAGTTGGTGAGGTGAAGATTATAAGCAAAGCTTTTCTGGGTGAAGATAATGTTGAAGTTAATCCGAAAATAGAGAGTACAATAGTTTGTACTTACAATGATCAGAAATGGTTGGGATTTGTACATTCCTATAATGAGGAATTTGATGACTTTGAGGTTAGCTTTTTGTACCCATCAGGATATAATGTTTACTATTACTTTCCACAAATTAGAGATACATGCCATATATCAAGAGATAAATTTTAAGTTTATTAAGCACACCAATTTTAAAGCCAGGAACAATGCGTATTCAATATGTTTTCCCAGAAAATGAGTTGAAAAAACTCATGTAATTATAAATCAACTTGATGTAATATGTGTTCAATTTGTATTTTTGCCATTTATTTTCATCCATGTGAATATATCATTTGTAGTTCTCTATTTTAGTCTGCAGGCGTAAAAATGTCAAAATTTCACAATGTACATATTTTTTCAATAATTTTTAAAATATCTTGCAGCTTAATACCCACATTTTTTATTGTTTGTATCTTTTAACAATTAATGGAAGTTTAATAAATGAAAACTTTTTTTATTTTACTGCCGGGGGGGTGGGGGGGGGGGGGGGGGTGTCAAAAATAAAAATGAAAAGGGGGAGAAAATTTTCATTATTGTTCTACACATTTGAATGTGGTATCATTTAATAGATCTCTTCATGCCGATTCTAAAAATGTATAGTTTTATAGATCTATGGTAAGATGTTTGGGAGTTATTGGCCATTAAAATTAGGTGGTAAAGTCGGACCCCCAAGATTTTGGGGGCCCATATCTCAAAAACTATGGGTCATAGAACTTTTTTTATTTTGACCAGTGAAATCAGCACCCGGAAGAACTCCATATATATCAATTTTCATCAAAATCTGAGTCAGAGTGGTGACACGCATTGTGTGATCTTTCCTGGAATGCCCCAGATAGGGGGGGAAGGTGGATTGAAGAAGACTGTTGAGATTCACCAGTGGAGTAGATGAAAGACTGAAAATACCAACTGACTTTTTCATTAGAGAGTTAGACAGAAAAAGAATGAGAAAGTGCTGAAAGTCTGGTGCTGCATGATGCAGTTAGTGTGTTTAGAAGAGCAGTATCTATTATAATAGTGATAGTAAAGAGAAAGCAATTGAAGACAGTCAGTAGGAGATGGGGAATTGATGAGACAAAAAGCCTTTGATTCCACCTGGTCAAGTATGGCTGCGTGGGTTGAGCCACCCAACACATGAGAAGCATAGCATCAGTGTCAAAACAAAATTTCCTAAGTCTCTTTTTGATATTTTTGAGTTTTGGTTGCTAATGGCATGTAAAAAAAAAAATTGCGCATCTTTTGGTACAAATTTCATCCTTGTAGGATGAACTACAAGGGTGATATTTGCAAAAATTCAAATTTTCCTAAGTCATAAGTAATTTAATTTAGAACCCTTTGTTTTTCATTTTTCTTAAAACCACAAAAAATGACTTAGGAAAATATGGTATGACTCTGACGATAGGCTACTCCATACAGGGGCAGACAAGACCCCTGTATAGAGCAGGGTTCCCACGGATATTTAAGAAAAAAAATTCAGGACTCTTCCAGAACTTTTTTTATCACATTTTTAAAAAAAATTTCATAAAGAATTCATGAATTTATAATTTATATAGATGCATAATGCAAGAAAATTCTTTCCTTGAGTGAAAACAGTTGCTGTTACAGAGCTTATCTTCCTCCATACTTCAAATAACTTGCAATTTTGTGGACTTTAATATATAGTCTAATTGCCAGCCAGTGGCTCCAGCGCCCTTTAGCAAAGCCCCATGAATGACATGTAATCCACAGCTAAAAAAAATTTTTTTACACGTATCAAACTGTGTTTGGTTTTAATTTTGAGTTATGTTAACTTTAAGCACCAAGTTTATAATTTCTAAAAAAAAAAAAAAAAAAAAAAAAAAAAAATTTCAGGACTTTTCCAGGACTATCTAATTTATAACAATTTTTAAGGACTTTTCGAGGGCTGTGGGAACCCTGTAGAGAGACGAACTGAGTCAGGGTGAAGAAACTGCAGAGGTGGTACAGCACACCTAACCTCTTAGAAGCTGTTTTGGAGAGTATACGTTATCTTTCCAGGAAAGATCACAAGAAAAGAAAACACCAAGAATGTTAAGAGAAGAGGAAGGATTGAGTTGTGTATTGAAGGTAAGGGGATAGTAGTATGGAAGACTGTGATGAGTAGACAGATGGAGGAACTGAGTTTTTGAGGCATTGAAAGTAACAAGATTTTCTCTGCCCCAGATATAGCAGAAAGATCAGAGATCAGATGCTCCATAGCTATCCTATGCAAATCATGGAGTGACTGTTGAGAGGGATGCTTTGGGAAGCAGGTGGAGAAGTGAAGAGTGGAATCATCAGCATAGGAGTGAATAGGACAGGAAATGCAAATTAAAAGATCATTAATAAATAAAAGGAAGAGTGGGTGACAGGACAGAACCCTGAGGAACACCACTGTTGATAGCTTCAGGATAACAGTAGCCATTAGGGCATATCATACTCTGGATTCAGGGTTGAAATTTTGGAAAAACAAAGTGGCTAATATGTATTCCTATGTAGAAATTAATTCTAAGATGGGTTTATTATTTGCAACTTTTCCGAAAAATCTCATTTTCATGGTCAAAATTGTGATTTTCTGATTTGAAGGCTGCCTAATGCAGCCTCAGGGCACCCAAACCAAAGTGTGCAGCTGTTCTTCATATGATTTAGTCTAAAACCTGCTTTTCTGACCTCATCCTTGCTTTCTTGCGTGTTTCAACACCTCTGGGTGCTGAAAAAATGTTTAGATTTCACGTAAAACTTAAGAATTTTAAGTTTTTCTTCAAAGAATACGTGCGGCTCACCAGCTCTACTCTGATCGAGTAGCGGGAGACTTACCACCTCCACGTGTAGGTTTACACGCCTGTTCTTCCTGGATCCCTGAAAAGCGTGGCCTCATAAGATGTTATATTATGATCTTATGAGGACTTTCAGCTCTTATGAGCATTAACGATGGCTTCAGCCTCTTCATCAGCCACTCGAACCTGAAAAGCTCTTAAGAATGTCCTACTTCGATCTGAACACTGGGAGCATTTCTTGATGGTCTATTCCAGCTCTCACCCACCCCTCTCTCCTCTCGTGACCGTACACAGCTTGGGAAGCAGTTGAGACTTCCTGTACAGCTCTCTCGCAGGACTGAGTATGAACAGAGAAAGCGTCCACTTTGAGTGGAGTTTTCCCCCCCGAGATCCTCAAGCTCAGTCAAGGTCATCTTGCAGGTGAAAATAGGCTCGTAAATATTCTCTGATTCCCAGTTGATGAGATCCTCAGGTGAAGTGGCTTGCAGATTGACTTTGGGATTTTTATGGGGCCTCACTGTCATATCACCAGTGTCTCTTCCTTCTCTGATCTTCTCTATCTGGCTCACAGCAAAAGCTCTCTGATGCTCATCCACACTGGAGCAGAGATGATGTTCCTGACCTCGGTAGTCTGGTTCCTCAGCAGCCTCAGGCTTGAAAAAACGTGTGCAAGACCAAATTTGAGGTGGTGCTTCACTTTGATGTCGGAGTACATTTTGAAGTAGAAGTTAAGGCAGAACTTCACGAGGACCTCGAACCTCCTCAACACCTCCCCCTTCAGTCCGTGCTCCCTCATCCACAACAGCAAGATGGCCTGTGCAGTAGTGAGCCACCTGGATTGGTTCAGAGGTTCACACTTGAGACCAGCCCATGACTCCAGATTTGAAAAAATTTACTGGAGCACAGCTCTGAATTTACTTTTTTTCCCCTTACACCACTAGATAGGTTAATGATAGTAAACTCTTGAATTGACAACATACCAATTACAAATTGTTTTAGCTAAACATAATAATACAATAATGTACAGTTTATAACTCACCTTAAGTTTATTTATTCATTGCAGCAGCAATGTATTTGATTTACACTTGCTTAAATGGGCTATGGAAATGTCAAATTTGTTGCTTTTTGCTTTATTAGATTTGGATGCAACACTTGAACTTGAAGGCATATTTTGACTCTTCTCTTTATTAACCACAACAGCTTGGTGAGTTTCTTTTGTTAGGCACAAAATTGCATTCAATGTCTTCTGGATTTGGGAATTTTCAAATTCCTCTAAAGCAGTTTTGTTAGTCTGATGCGCAGATTCCTCACTTACCTTTTGTTTCTTAGGTGGAGGAGAAGCACTTTCTTCAGTCTGTGAAACATCTAGTGAAAAAGTTTCATTTTCTAGATTAGCAGTTGATGAAGTTGGTTCATTTTTCTGAGGTCTAGCACTAGCACATTTTGTGAACAAACTAAATGACTGCTTTGCCGTATCTCTTTGCTGCACTTCATCCTGGTATTTCTTTACTGCAATATCTAAGCTGTGGGCCCAAACTCTGGGACCTCTTTTATTGTAACAAATATTTTTTTTGGAATTAAAATGTTCCTCCCAGTTTTGCTTCTTTGAATATTTGTTCTTGCATTGACCACAAAAGTAACCCCTTTTAACACCCTCACTTTTCTCTCCAACTTCATCAATATTAGGATCCATTATTGATTATTGACTACCTGAAAAAATACAAAATAAGTAAAAGTTAGTAAATATAGTATGGTAAAAGTGGGTAAAAGTGAGTAAAAGTAAGTAAATATAGTACAATGAAAGTAAGTAAAAGTGCTTTAAACTTAGTAAAAGTAGGTAAGTTAAAGTAAGTAAAAGTAAGTTTAAACTTAACTAAACTTTTCAATTCTAGTTATGGTGGATTACTTAAAACCGCACAAGTAATTATCTGGCCAATTTATCAAACCTGGCCGAGATCAATGGAACATAGTCCAATCCTGATAATTTTATATTAAAAAAATATACGTTTTAATAAAATTTTAATTATCAAAACATTGAAGCTTAACAAAAAATAAAAATAATTGTTAAATATGGAATTACCAACTAAACTTAAAATAACTAAATTTGTAATTTAAAAAAATTGGTTTGTACAAGAACGTATACGCAAAAAAATTGCATAACATCTAGCGGATGAACAAAACCCAAACCCAAATTTACTTTTTCTCATGGTCAAATTTACTGGAGCAATGCTCCCAAGATCCCAGGAATCTGGAGTCATGGACCAGCCAACTGTGGACTGAGACTTCCAGACTTGATGGCCTTGATCAGAAGATAGCAGTTGTGCTGGTCTGTGGAGAGAGCTTTGACTATCTCTACTGGCAGCTCTATGATATCTTCAGTTCCTTCCACTGGTTTAAAGTTGACCTCAAGTTCATTCACTTTCTCAAGAAGTTTTCCAATAGGCCCACTGAAGCCTGACCAGGGAATTACAGGGCCATCCAGCTTGATGATTAAGTGCCTCAGGGGGAGCTCATTCACATGGAGCTGACAAATCATTCAGTGGCACTTGCGACCCAGCATCTTCTCCAATAGGGCTATGGCGCCTCCAGACCACCCCATGTTGGTGGAGTCTCCTCCAATCATTACAAGGCTCTCATCAGCTCCATGATCCAGAAGCCATTCATGCAGGCCCTGAGCGATCTTATGAGCAGGCTTTTCTCCTACCTCAGGTTCCTCAGGAGTGAAATGGAAGAGGTACTTTCCTTGAGGCTCCCACATGATAGTGTAATGCTCCTTGATCACTTTGCCAGGATGAAATCTCCATCACTTCATCATATTTCAACACCTTTGTGTTCCTATCCTGCTTGCCATCAAAGAATACCCCAGAGATCTTCTCCTCTGACCTCTGCGTGAGAGCTTCAACTGATGAGGCCATTACTTCCTCCTTGGCCCTCCAGACTTTCATGCCATCTATGGCCAAGTAAGCCTTGTCTTTGGAAAGATGACTGGCCTTACCAAAAAAAATGATGTCCACTCACTTCTACTTCACAATTATAACTGGCGTAATTACTCAGAGCCATCTATTGAGAAAATGTTGAACTTTGCCTTCTGCATCCAAATGGTTACAAAGATTCAAATGGAGTAGATTTTTTTTCTTATGTACCGTATTTTCCAGCATATAAGGCGTGGTATTTTTCCCCCAAAAAGTCTCAGAAAATCACCCCACGCCTTATATGCTCAAGGTCAGGGACTGGCGAAAACAAGAGGCTGAGCAAGTACTGTATTTTTTTATTTTTTTTCAAGAATATGCCTGCCAAAATTGGGGTGTGTCTTATATGCTCGTGCGCCTTATATGCCGGAAAATATGGTATTTATGTATTAAACCTATGTAAGAGTTAAGCAAAGTTAATGTGTCTAAATGGCAACAAATTACGACAAAGGGTCAAAAATATGAGGTGGTGTTCAATTGAATATTCAGTATTTCAACATAGAACAGAAAACTGCAATTTTGAACATAACACAATTTTTGGGAAAAGTTGCAGAAAAGAAACCCCTCTTAGAATTAAATTTTACATGAAAATACATATTAGCCAGAGTGAAATTTGGACTCGGAAAAATATGATATGCCCTAGTGGCCATCTTCAACTGCAGCTATAGATTGGCCAGAAAAGAAATTAGAGAGGAAGGCACAGGTAGAAGGATAGAAACTGAAGGAGGCCAGTTTTGAAATTAAAGATTGGTGCTAGACTCTATCAAAAGCTTTTGATACATCGAGCGCAATAGCAAAAGTTTCACCAAAATCCTGAAATGACCAAGAATCAGAGAGATATGCAAGATCACCAGTAGTCCCCCCCTTGCCAAACCCATACTGACCATCTGAAAGATTATGATGAGAGAGGTCTTTAAGAATCTTCCTATTAAGGATAGATTCAAAAGCTTTAGAAAGGCAAGAAATCAAAGCAATTGGACAATAGTTGCAGGGTTGAGAGTGGTCACCCTTCTTCGGGACAGGCTGAATGAAAGAATAATTTCTAGCACTAGAAGGAAAAGTATCAGATGAGACAAAAATGAGTGAGTTTCCCTAGGCAGGGCATCAGCACAGTTCTTAAGAACAGGAGAAATAATACCATCAGGACCATATGCCTTCCTAGAGTTCAGCCTACATAGGGCAGAAAGAACATCTTTTGAAGAGATTCTATTTCAGACAAAAAGGCCAAGGGGGAAGGAGATGGATTAATAATACTGGAATCATCCATGGGTGAGTTGGAAACAAAAGTTTTTGAGCAAAGAGTTCAGCTTTGTCAGGAGAAGAGAGAGCAATTGAGCTGTCAGAATGGAAAAGAGGAGGGAAAGAAAAAAAAGCAAAGTTGTTGAAGAGGTTCCTAGATAGATACCACAGAGAGCAAGAATAATTAGAATTGAATATGTTTTCACATTTTTGTTTGATAAAGGAATTTTGGCAAGTTGGGAACTTAGGTTGTCGCCGTGATATTTTCATTAAAACTAACGAAAATATAATGACAACCTAACCAATCATCAAGGGCATAACAGTTGACCTAACTGGGCATTCAATAATTCATTTGCACAAGAAATTAGTTTGGAACCAAAACTAGGATAAAAATCTGTTGAAAATTAACTATATATAAGCTTAGGTAGATATAGATTATTAGCATTAAGAATTACTGCACCATGTGTAAATTGCAATGTATTAATTACCTAACAGCTTACATGAATTTGTAAAAATTAGTCTTAAGTAAAAGTAGCCATTTTGAAATCTGTAAATACCTATTTTATATGCAAATACACATATATTTCTTTTCATATATTGAGAGAATAAGGTTGAAACTCATTTTTTGTATATATGAAAATTTTTTAAAAATCTGTAATTTATGGGGGGCAGGACCCCTTCAAATGAAATAAAGTGTTGTAACTTTTTTCTGTTAATTTTAGCCATTTTTTCTGCTTATGCTAATTTGTTGTGTACACAATTACCTTTCATACACACTTTAAATCACTGTTCTATGTCAATTAGGGACTGAGTTATAGTGGTTTGAAAATTTCCAGTTTTTGCCTCCCCCCCCCCCCCCTTCAAAAAAAGAGGGGGAGCATAACTTTTGAACCATAATTCCGATTGAGCTGATATTTGAAATTTGTTACTTACTAGCATAGACCATTCTATAAACCAAATTTAAGCAAAATCTATGAGGGTGTGGTTTTGACCACTGCATGATTTGTCATGGAATGACCCATTAATTGAATGTCAGGTTAGGGCAACTGAATGTCCAGTTAGGTCAAATGAATGCCAGGTTAGGTCAACTGTATGCCCTTGATGATTGGTTAGGTTAAGTCATGATATTTTCCTTAGTTTTAATGAAAATATCGGGTAAACTTTAAATCAGGGATGGGGAGTCGGCCAAAAACAACCGACTCCCGAGTCGGTATTTTTAAAAACCAACTCTGACTCCTGACTCTTTCCTTATCATGCTGATCTACAACCTTATAAATATTGGGATGTTTGTTTCGTAGATGGCGTTTCAAGTTTGAGGCTCTAGTTGGAGCATTAGCATGTTTCCCAGTGTAAGCACTAATTTTTGCATTACACTCTTTACCATCCTTTTCTACTTGACAAATAAAAATACTTTCATCCTCATTTAGCTTAAAATATTGAAAGACTGCTGATTTTCTACTAGGCCCATGACTCATTACTAATAGGGGCTAATTAAATTAATAATTAATATATTGCTAATTTTTATATGGTACCTAGTATCCTAAAATAGAAATATGAAATTCATTTGCTAAGATTTACCAGAACAATAAATCAAATGTGGAAATGTGAATCTAGAATTAGTTCAGGAAGATATTTATTTAGGGCAGAGTAGTATTCTGGTAAATTGTTGGCATATAGAAATTGAATCAGAGTCGGGAGTCGTCGTTTTTACCGACTCCCGACTCCCCACCTCTGCTTTAAATAGCTGAAACTTTTTTTATATTCATTTGCAACAAATTTGCATTGAAGAAAAGTGTCTTAGAATTGTCAAAACTATCTATTGTAAAGACAAATTCCTAAGATTGCGTAGTTGTACGAAACTGCAAATTTACCCTCATTTGTCACAAATTACTCATTTCCACAGTCCGCCCACTCAAAATACCTAATTTTCCACAGCTCCCCTTGTTCAACTGTCGTTCATTTGCGAGCAAAATGGTAATTAAAAAAGTTATTCAGAATTTGAAGAGCTCTCAAATGACATTTTTCAAAAAAATTCTGTGGTTGGTCGAAACTACAAATTGACCACAAAATCAACCCACAGGGGTAAAACAAATAATTACCATCATAAGATTTTAATCAATTTTAATTGATCCAAAAATTGCTTATACAGTGAACCCTTGCTAATCCAAACACAACTAATCCAAATGTCGCTTAATCCAAAGGGTATGTGGGCAGCCAGTGTTAGTGTAGTATAAGGTGCTTTATGCAATAAATATTGGTTTGATCTTTCAGATAAAGACTCAAAATTAGTGTTAATTAATTAATTACAGTGTAAGGATAATATTCATTTTAACACCCATTCAAACTTAATATTTTTAGTCAGATATACCTAAGACTAATTTTCACCAAAAAAACATTACCCCCAGTATTTTGCTCAGTACCTTTTCAACAGAGCTTACAAGCCACAAGAATGGTTTCACCATTTCCTCAAATGTGTAGCCTCTCTGTACCCTCACAGGGTCACGGATTAAAGCAGGTTGGTACTTAGATTTGGTTAGATTAGAGGTTAGGTTAGTTAGGTTAGGTTAAACTATTTATTTCCCAGGAAACTGGAGGTTAGATTCGAATAGTATGCATCGAATAACACCAGAAAAACATTTTCACACACATACTCGAATGGGCATTAAAACAAATTTTTACCCAGTGTAAATTACAGTGCATATTACTGTATTTCACTGCCCCTCACTGCCTCCACACTACTTTCAGGAATCAGAAGCCCTTTAGATTTAAAGGTAAGCACTTATTTGAATAATAAACTATTATTTTTAATTCTATTAATCAACTTTATTATTTTAATGCACTATTCTTTATTACATGGGTTTAAGGTTGGATTATTTACATGTGTTATGCATGTTTTATTCTCCCCTACCCCCTGCTAGATATCCTCAGACAATTTCTGAAAATGATGAGTGGACTAAACCTAGGAAAACCTGGAAAGCTAGAATTCAAGAGCCAAGGAAAAGTGTCCTTATAGAACTAAACAATCAGTTTCATGCTTTCTTGCTGGTCCAGGATCAAGATGAGAAAGCTGAAGAAAGTAGGCCTATAAAACAAAATGTTAGCAATAATAATCCAGATTCATATAAACCCAGGCACTCTAAAGCTATAGGTGTGTTTGAACCAGCATCCATTATAGGTGACTCAAGTGAGGGGCCTAGGATCTAAATTACCTAGAGGTAACATAGCTTACTGTTATCCAGGTGCAGGGATAAATAGAATCAGTAGTAAAACTATAGAAAAAGGATCTGGTAGTGACCTAACTGTACCAAAGAATATGGTTATACATGTAGGTGGAAATGATATAAAGGGTAAGCACTCCGAAGAAATCATGGAGTCATATAAACAGCTATTAACAAAGTTAAAAGAACGGAGACCTAACTTTAAAATATCTATCACAGGTATAATTCCCAGGATACATGAGAATAATAAGTGGTACTCACAAGCACTATATATAAATAGTAGGCTTAAGACACTATGTCAGAGCATGGAAATTACATATATCGAACTGTGGAATAAATTTTACAAAAAAAGAGAGTTCTATAACAGAGATGGAATTCACCTTAATAGTAAAGGGACTGATTTACTATCAAAGATTGTATCATATAATTGACTAAAAACCAAAGGAATAAGCCAAATTAGTACAAATACCAATACTCTTGATAACAATAAACTAATAAAAAATATAATTAAAACTCAAAAGAAAAAGGTCAACAAAGAAAGTAAAAGAGATGCAAATAATATACCATCACAGAACAAGAACCAGACTAAATTACAAGCAAAATATTCCAAGGGTTCTTTGTCATTTTTCTATGTAAATGCAAGAAGTATCCGAGATAAAATAAATGAATTCAAGGCATACATAGGTACTGAAAATCCTGATATTATGATTGTCACTGAAACTTGGACAAAATTCAGTACGATACCAAATAGTCTATTTAGTGAAAGAGATAATACCATTACTTATGAAATTGATGGCTATGAACTTTTTTATTATAAACGTAAATATTCAGAGGGTGGCGGAGTATTTATTTACGCCAAGACAAATCTGAATCCAGTTGAAGTTACCTCCGTTAAAGAGGAAAGAGTTGAATCTGTATGGATAGATATTGGGCATAAAAATACAAAGAAAATCAGGATAGGGGGTATCTATAGACCACCTGAGTGATGTTCAGTTGGAGGAATCCCCAAAAGTAGAGAAGAAAATAAGTATGTAGAAAATAAACTTATTGATGAAATAAATAAAGCAATGACAAGCAACATTATTATTGTAGGAGATTTCAATTATGGGCATATAGACTGGAAAATATTAGAAACACAAGAAAGTAATGAGAAATTCTTAGACTGTATAATTGAGAATGGTTTACCCAAGTTAGTAAAGGAGCCAACCAGGGCCAATGCCATTCTAGATTTAATTCGAACAAATAATCCAGATATCTTCCAGGATATCTCGGTTTCAGAAACACTAGGTTCAGGTGATCATTGTATCCTTCGGTTTAATATTGTTTGTAATTCAAGATCTAGTGAAAATAAAGTAGAAGTTCCAGATTTTAAAAGAGGAAATATAAATGGACTAGTAAATGATCTGTGTCTAATAAATTGGACAGATATTCTACAGCCTGAACAGACAGTAACTAGTATGTGGGAAAAACTTAAAAGTATAATAATGAATATACAAAGGAAGCATATTCCACAGTGTAAAATCAGAACTGGAAAAAATAAAAAACAACCTTGGATAAACTGCAATGTAAAAGGAGCAATCAGAGAAAAAACAAAAGCATTTCATAAATTCAAAAGAACTAAAAATGGCACAGACTCCAAAATATATAAAAGTAAAAGAAGCATTTGCAAGAAAGCAATCAGAGATACCAAATGAGACCTGAAAAAAAGCCTAACCAAGAATTCAAAAAACAATCCTAAGAAGTTTTTCAGTCACTTCAATTTGAAAAGTAGAGTGAAAAAGAAAATTGACCCTCCATATAGATGATGATCTTGAAATAACTGAAGAACTAAACAAATACTTCTCATCAGTATTCACAAATGAAAATTTAAATAATATTCCTGATCTTATACTACCAGGACAAGGTAGAGAAATAAATGAATTAAAGGTAACAAAACTAGATATCTTAAAAGCAATAGATAAATTAAAAATGGAAAAATCTCCAGGGCTAGATGAAATGCATCCAATAGTCATAAAAGCTGCCAAAAAGAATACAGCACAGGCACTAGAAATTATTTTTAATAAATCATTGATATGTACTGAAATTCCAGAGGATTGGAAGAAAGCAAATGTGCCTCCAATCTTTAAAAAAGGAAATAGAAACTTGGCAAAAAACTACAGACCCATCAGCCTCACCTCCATTATTTATAAATTACTTGAAAGTATCATTAGAGGTAAAGTTACTGAGTTCCTTGAAGAGTGCAACCTTATAAATGATAGCCAGCATGGCTTTCGAAATGGAAGGTCCTGTCTAACCAACTTGATTGAATTTTATGATGGAGTCCTATTGCATTTGGACAATAAAGAGCCAGTAGATATAGTGTACTTAGATTTTGCAAAGGCATTTGATACTGTTCCTCATGCAAGATTGTTGGTAAAAGTTAGAGCCCATGGTATAAGAGGTCATATAGCTGATTGGATAGAAGAATGGCTGAGAAATAGAAAACAAGGAGTTCATCTAAATGGAAATAAGTCTACTTGGAGACCCGTATTGAGCGGAGTCCCACAGGTGTCTGTTCTGGGACCTCTGCTTTTTGTTGTCTATAAGGCCATAATGTTAAGTCAGTAGCAGGAGCAATGACAATACAAAAAGACTTAGACAGAGTAACAGCCTGGGCAGATAAGTGGGAGATGAAATTTAATGTTGATAAGTGCAAGGTTATGCATATTGGGCCAAAAAATCCAGAATTTGAATACAATATGAATGGAATTTAGATTAAAAATGATGATAAAGAGAAAGACTTGGGTGTCACTGTGACAAATGAACTTAAACCCTCAAATCACTATATGGTAATCAGAAATAAAGCAAATGCTAGACTCAATCTCATGCACACACACACATTGAATACAAATCACCCAATATTATAAAGCAACTTTACATTTCTTATGTGAGACCCCTCCTCGAATACTGCATTCAATTTAATAGTCCCTATTTGATACAAGATATTGAAAAACTGGAAAAAGTACAGAAACGAGCAACAAGAATGATCCCATCTCTAAGACAATTGACATATAAGGAAAGACTGGCGTATCTAAGAATGTTCTCATTAAAAAGGAGGAGGTTAAGGGGTAATATGATAGAGGTGTATAAAATGATAAAAGGGTTGGATAAGATAGATTTTGAGTCTCTTTTCATTAAAGATCACAATAATCAGACTAGAGGTCATAGTATGAAATTATTTAAGCCAAGATGTAGAACAAATTTAAGAAAACATAGTTTTAAAAACAGAGTAATTAAGTTTTGGAACAGTCTGACAGAAGAAGTGGTGACTTCAGATACGCTTGATTCTTTCAAAAGAAGGTTGGATAGTTTGATGTCTGCAAGGGACATTTGGTGATGGTGTTTAAGCCCATTTTTATTGCATGAATGGTACTAGTTTATTTCATATATATTATGTGCATTTGGGTGATAGATCCCACAGCTCAACACAGGTGTTGTGGGATATAGGGAGACAGCATCTTGGGTTAGGGGATACTCTCTGTCCTTACACACCCTATTTAAAGAGATTCCTCTTCCGAGCGGTGCCCCCCATAGTACTGTGAGGTATTGAAAAACTCATGATCTTCACTTGCCCCACAAACACCTTTAAATGGGAGACCCAAAATGGGTGCACACACATTTCTACATTACTGTACAGTCTTTACAGCCACACCTACACTTTTCCTCTTAAGTATATATATTGTAATGTATATGAATGTAAATTGTGACTTGGTCCGCAATTGATATGGACCGTGACTTATTTTTGGTTGGCATGGTACTGGTATTGATGGGTACCATAATGAAATTGACTGGATTCTTTGGATCTGATATATTTGCATGTCAGTTATAGAGAGATATAGTGCGTAACATATTTGTGGATAGTAGCATATTATGACTTTGATCCTCTGGATCCAGAGATTCTATCTTTAGTTTTAAATTGATAATTAATTAGTTTTAAATTGATACTTAATTAGTTTTGTAAAAATTGGTTATTGCCAATGTACAGGCAGTTTTTACATAGTGGAGCCACCTCGATGGGCCGAAGTGGCCCCTAGTGTGCCCACTATAAAAATTTCTTATGTTCTAATGACCCTTCCCCCAATTAATTCGGATTAGCGAGGGTTCACTGTATCTCTCTCAATATCAATTTGGGAGAAAAATGCTATAGAGAAAATATTTGTTTTGCTCTATCTCCCTGTCCATGTGCACTTACGAATCTTTACCGAGATACAGTGGAACCTCAATGTACAAACGCATCTCTATTCGAACAAATCGATATACGAACAACTTTTTCAAGAAAAAATTGTCCTTGTATACGAACCATTCCCTCATATCCAAACCGAAAGAAGCCGGTCAGTTTCTCTCCAGCCAGCATTCGGTGCGCATCGCTTTTTTTTTTTAGCTCCGTGAAACGTTTGTGAATCTTGTGAATCCACCATTATTCTTTGGTATTATTTTTATATTATTATTAAAATTAAGTGACCATGGCCCCAAAGAAGTGTAGTGAAGGAAAAAAACCTAAAAGGAAAGCTGAGAGAACCACAATTGAATTAAAAAAAGAACTTATTTCAAAGTGAGAAAGCGGAACACGTGTTTCGGACCTCGCCACTGAATATGTCATGGCAAAATCTACCATATGTACCATACTTAAAAATAAAGATGCAATCAAAGGGGCTGATGTGGCGAGAGGAGTTAAAATTCTTGCTACAAAAAGGTCACAGACAATTGAAGACATGGAAAAACTTTTGTTAGTGTGGATTTATGAAAAACAATTGGCTGGTGATAGTGTTTCAGAAACAATAATCTGCGAAAAAGCAAAGCAGTTACACAGTGACCTTAAGCGAGACACACCTGGAACCAGTGATGATTTTAAGGCAAGTAGGGGCTGGTTTGATAGATTTAAAAAGAGAACTGGGATTCATAGTGTAGTAAGGCATGGGGATGCTGCCAGTTCTAACCAAGAGGCTAAAAAATTTGTTGATGAATTCAAAAACTATGTAGACACTGAGGGATTTATCCCTCAACAAGTTTTTAATTGCGATGAGACAGGCCTCTTCTGGAAAAAAATGCCTAAGAGAACCTATATCACCCAAGAAGAGAAAGCATTACCAGGACACAAGCCGATGAAAGACCGGCTAACACTCTTGTTGTGCGGTAATGCTAGTGGGGACTGCAAAATTAAACTTTTGCTTGTGTACCATTCTGGAAATCCCAGTGTTTTTAAAAAAAATAATGTGATAAAAAGTAAACTAAGTGTGATGTGGAGGGCTAATAGTAAGGCTTGGGTAACAAGGCAGTTTTTTATTGAGTGGATTCATGAAGTGTTTGCCCCAAGTGTGAAAGACTATCTTGAGAAAAACAATTTACCATTAAGGGCGCTGTTGGTCATGGACAATGCTCCTGCTCACCCCCCAGGCTTGGAGGATGATTTGGCGGGTGAATACAGCTTCATTAAAGTGAAATTTTTACCCCCTAACACCACTCCTCTAATCCAACCCATGGATCAGCAGGTCATTTCTAATTTTAAGAAAATTTATACAAAAGCTCTGTTTCAAAGGTGCTTTGAAGTGACCTCTGACACAGAACTTACCCTCAGGGACTTTTGGAAGAATCACTTCAATATCCTCCATTGTTTGAGGATAATAGATAAAGCATGGGGGGAAGTTTCTTTGAGGACAATGAACTCTGCCTGGAAGAAATTGTGGCCAGACTGTGTGACAGGCAGAGACTTTGAAGGTTTTGGGGCAGAGCCTGTGGTTGATGAAATCGTGTCTCTGGGCAAGTCCATGGGATTGGATGTGGACAATGAGGATGTAGAGGAGTTGGTGGAGGATCACAGGAAGGAGCTCACCACAGAAGAACTGCAAGACCTTCAGAAGGAGCAGCAAGAAGTGGCTGAGGAACTTTCTTCAAAGGAGGAGAGGATGAGTAAGGGCAACATTTCCACTGCAGACATTAAGGAATTGCGTTTTCATTGGGCTAAAACACAGAGCATGGTGGAAAATGGCACCCTAACATTGCTGTAATGAATAGTAGCATCAATTTGTTCAATGACAATGTGATTGCATACTTTAGAAATATTTTGAAGAGTAGGCAGACACAGACAACATTGGACAAGTTCTTTACCAAAGAAAAAAAATCAAGCGCTAGTGAATCCCCAGCATCTTCTAGTGCTACTGCAAAGAGACGGAAAAGAGAGAATACCAGAAGGGGTTACCTGATGTTTTTATGGAAGGTGACTCCCCTTCCAAACAATAATCTCTCTCTTCCACCCCCACCTTCCTCTCCAGCTTCCACTTAGGCCATCATCACTCCTCAACAAAGGTAAAGTTCAGGTTAAATTTTCATTTATTTGTATAATATTGCATTATTTATTGTTGTTACAGGTTTCATGTATGATTTTATGCATGCAAGTCTTATTTTACAGGTTTAATTAACCAATATTTTGACTTAAAAATGTTTCGTAAGGGGTAACTTTTGGGGGTCTGGAACGGATTAATCCAATTTACATTATTTCTTATGGGAAAAATTGATTCAATATACGAACAATTTGATATCAGAACAACTCTCAGGAACGGATTAAGTTCGTAGATTGAGGTTCCACTGTAGTTTGTAGATTGTGAATGCGGAATGCCGTGTGTTCTGGGCTTGATTTATGTAGGCTGCTTTGGTGTAATGGATCGTTGTATGTTAGTTAGCCGACTTGCGATTGCCATTTTGCAAAATTTTTTGGTAATTATTCGTTTTAGTGCTTTTTCTCCTTTCTGAACCAAAACACATTTTTCTAGTATTTTTTGGTGTGATTTGTTCAAATCTGAACTTCGTTTCTTTGGGAAATGAGCAGTTTTTTAGAAATTTTAAAATTGAAAATTTCTCAAAAATGGCTCATTTCCCAAAGAAACGAAGTTCAGATTTGAGCAAATCACACCAAAAAACATCAGAAAAATGTGTTTTGGTTCAGACCTAACTTAACCTAACCCGCGTTTTTTCGCAATTTCTAACCTTCAATAGCAGCATTGGGGTGTTTATACAAATGAGCGGCAACCAACAGGAATAAATAGACGATTTCGCCAGGCCCACAAATTTGAACTCATTGGCCTAGGCTGCCCTAGCCAATGCTCACAGACATCGAAGCAAAAACTCCTCCAATTAACTGCACTTTCGGAAGCCAACGCTAAATAGAGCTGTGCATCTAGCTTTGTCAAGAATAACCCAACGTACAATAAGTTTTGCCACAGTTTGAGGTGGGTAGGTATTAATTGATAGTAATCCAAATCACAACCTCCGCAAACCATAACAGAGTTGCCAGATACTTTTGAACAAAATTAGCGAGGAACGTATCGAAAAGTCGCAAAAAGTAGCCCAACCCCAATTTCATTATTTTATTATACTATAAAATTTACTTACAGTTTTTATTTAAAATTGTAGTGAATTCAATAGCTCGTCGTCTTCTTTTTCTCCTTCATCATGGCTTGTAAAGGTCTTTTCTGACTTTTCGTAAATGCCAGAATTATATTTAAGCATAGGTGGCGAAGGTTCAAAATTAATATAACAAATGCTTTTTTCTTTAAGCATCATTTTTATACGAAGTACAGAAGCTAAAAGTTCTAAACCCATCCGATTCCTAAGTTTGTTTTTTGTTGATGTAACTCTTGAAAATACTCGTTCCACAGTTGCATTGCTTATTGGCAAGCTGTATAGCTTTAATGCGAATACAGAAATGTCTTTTAAAACAGGCTCTCCTGCAGCATCTTTAATGTTAAAAGCCTGGCTCCAAAATAATGCCCCATCATTTGGAATGCCGGAAGGAAAAACATCCTTCCAATCAATGTGAAGTAGCTTCCTCCATTGATTTTCTAGAGTATTTAATTTTGATTGGTCAGCTAAATCCAAAGGAAGATCGGAAAAGGGAGGACGAGTGTGACTGAGGCATTTACTTGGTGAAATGTTTTCGATTCGTTTTAATATTGCATAATTTGTGGGGATACGTTTGAGAAGTTCCTTACAGGCACATTTCAAAAATTCGTGACATCTTTTAAAGATGACTTTTTGAGATTCTGCTGCGATTTCTTTACATTTATATTTATTTGCCAGCTGAGTTAAAAAGACATGACCAAAGTCAACTTTTTCAATCGGTAGGAAAATAGATGTATATGTCATGTCAACTGCAATATTAACATTTTGTGGATAAATAATTCTTCTTAGCATGGAAAGTGTGAAATCTTCAAGTTCCTTGAGCAACTTACTATGATCAGCGTATTCACTTTGAAAGTAAATTGATTCTTTCAAAATCTGATAAAATAGGCATTACAAATGTAAAATATAGCTCATTTACTGGATCTGAATACATTTTGTGAAGCTCTCTTGCAACATATTTATCACATGTTGATGAAGCAAGCTGAAAATGGAGTTTTAAAGATTCCCATTGATTAAGAATCCTCTTAATGCAGTTGCTTCTAGCAAGCCATCGGGTTGATGAGAGTGGTATCAACTGTAGTGGATCCTTTCCGTCATTTATGGTCTTGTATATATCCATATACGATTCTTTTTTAGTGCTGAACGATGAAACCAATTATAAGTTTCTCGAGTCATGTAGTCTAGATTTGATGGTAACTCTTCATAGGCATGCGAATGATTTATGCCGCAAAGATTGGAAGCTCCGTCAGTCCCAATTGCAAAGCAGTTTCCTAAATTAACACCAATTTTATTGAAAAACTCTTTTATATGCTGGTACAATGCATCAGCAGTTGTTTCTACGACATGAATAAGGCCTAAAAATTGTGAAGAGATTTTCCTTTCTTTTTCATTGTAATAACGAACACATAAACATAAATGCTTAGCGCATGAAATGTCTGTTGATTCATCCAATATTAAAGAAAATGAGCACCGGTTAATTTCAGTTACTTGTTCTTTTAGTAATTCAAGAGAAATTACATTTTTTATTAATGCTGTGCATTTTGTTCTATGCAAACAAAGTATCGTGCTTTGAACCTGATGGCACATCACTTTTAAATAATTCACTTAAATGATCTATGGACCTTATAGCAGAATGGCAAGCAACAAATACTGCAAGTTTCAGTTCTAATCTACTTATATTGTTCACTCGTTCAAACGCATGCTTTAGCCTATAATGGCTGCTTTTTACGTCTAATTTTTTTTTTTTCCATAAAAAATAATTATTACATTTCCTTGATTTTTATCAGTTTCCCCGAGGTTTCAAGGTGTCCTGAATACGAATTTATATGTTAAATTGTCATAGAATGTCTCCTATCGAAAACGAACAAAGCATTAAAACGAATATTAACCAATTTTTTTATTACATATTATATAATATAGCACATGACTTGGATAACTGCGACAGGCCCGAGCGGCTTCATGTTTTCTAAATGTAATGTAATGTTAACAAGCTTTCTGCCAAAAATATACCTCAATACATTACAGTAACTTACTTGGGAATTCACGTCGATTTCCAAAAACGTATAAACACTCATTTTATATTATCATAAATTAAACAAAAAAAAATATATAAAAATATCTGTCGAGCAGAGTACACTAATGCCTTTTATTTCTATAACAAGCAAGACCTAACTCAAAGAGAGCCGAACATTCAGGGTTGCCAGATGATTTTGGATGTTTAAAGCCAAATTGGAGAAAAAAACAGGCCAAAAAAGAGCCAAACCGCCGATTTATATATAAAAGCACAGTTTTATAATAAACTATAATATATATATATATATTTAACTGATTTATTATGCATTGAAATGATATAATAAAGTAACTAACCTGGAGGTAAAACGATTTACACCATAACTATTCCAAGAAAATAGTTATGTCGTCTTCTTCATCCTGTCTTTCCACTTCCGTATTTTGCTGGGAATTGGCTGCTATAGCAGTTGTACTGCTATTGGCATAAAGCAAGTCTGTTTTAAATTTCTTTAACATGCTGTCAGAGGCGGTGAATTCCTTGCAACAAATCGAATTTTCGTTTAAATGCGCTCCTATTCTAACAAGTGCATCTAAGAGATTAACTTGTATTCTGTTTCTCGGACGTGTTTTGATCGCCGTTACAAGGGAAAATACTCTTTCAACAGTCGCATTACTTGCTGGTGTAACTAGACAATTTAGGGCATATTCTGCTAAATGCTTAAAATTTTGGTGTTTACTAACACCCAGCCAAAATTGTGATGTATCTTTTGGAATTACATTGTTTTCAAAAATATTATCTGCTCTCCAGTCAGTTAAATTAATTTTCCGGTACTGTTGTTCAATTTCAGCAAAGTTATCTTTAGCTAAATGGAACATCGGTAGATCTGTCTTATACAAGGCCAAGAAAAGGCCAAATGTGTTAAAAAAGCCAAATACAGATTTTCAGGCCAGTGACGTTTGAATGAGGCCACATTTTACAAATCTGGCCTTAAAAAAGCCAAAATGGCAACCCTGCCGAACAACAACATGAATGAAAAATGCAAACAGCTTTTGTTTAAGTTCAAGTTGTTTTTTTATTTTTTGTCAGCAAAGGATCATTGTGACTGTGGAAGGAAAGACTTACTAACGAAAGGCATTCAACTGTGGCCTAAGAATTATCGATTATGTTGCGGTCATTTTTCCCGACAACCAATATTTATCAAAATATCAACTGTTGCTGCAAAATAGAAGTCAACATCTTTCTTCCTTGACTAATCAATTTTAAAAATAGAAAGAGCCGTTTTGAGCAGAAAACTGAGATTTGTTTATAAAAAAACTCTGAACAGGTATCTAGAACAACGTGAAAAAAGTGTTAGCAGCTGACGAGGGAGCTTCTAACAGTGGCTGCATTCTCCAGCGCGGGACACGTCAACGCGAAGAAGAGGCGACGTCAAACCAAAACATCAACGCGCTGGTGACCAAACTTCCCCAAATCTCCGTGCAGCGGGCTGTCTACGGTTGGCCAGACTGGCAGTCGACGGCCTGTTGCGTGGCACGGTCAGAGTGCCGATCGGCTCCCGGGGCCGGACCTATTCTCAGCATACTATTTTTTCAATTACAGGGAGTAATTGCGTGTTCCCCGAACTACTCTTACTCTCTGGCGACATTAAGACTAATCCAGGCCCCACTACAACTTACACATGTCACCATACACAAAGACATAGACACAATAGCACCATGAGACACATACAGAAGTATAATATTAACATATTACAGTACAACGTAGATGGCCTCAAAAACAAAATCATGCAGCTTAGGGAATTCGTACACAAACAAACCATTCACATAGCACTTACAGTATACAAGAAACAAAACTAAAACGCACACACAAAACACCCACCATCCCTGACTTAACGGCGATCCGTCAAGATCGTACTGGGGGTAACGGGGGTGGACTCATCACTTACATACGTAAAAGCATTAGCTACACTGATGATACCCAAAACATTACAAACACAATCCAAGCAGATAACATGATAGAAATACAGGCAGTTAACATTAAAACACGCGCAAAACACACCACACTAATCAACATTTACATCCCACCAGATAGTTCACCTCAGGTGCCAGCCAATTACAATCCACAGTTACACAATCTGGCCTCTCTCACTAATGTCATCTTAGGAGGAGACTTCAACGCTAAAGACACTAGTTGGTACCTGCACAACCAAAACAACACCAGAGGCGCCAACATAGCCACGCAACTAAACAGCCTCTTCATTCTTAACAATACAGAACATACACACATACCACATCAAGCAGGATACTCAAACTCCTCCCCAGACATAACGTTCTGTTCCCCCTCACTAGCAACACATACACAATGGAGAACAGAAAAACAACTGTCATCAGACCACCTACCATCATCATTACAACACATTCTACACTCTGCCCCAACAGCCTTAGGCACACTTACAGAAATTACAAGAAAGCTGATTGGGAACAGTTCAAAATGCAGACTGAGGAACAATTCACCACATTAAACAGCACACCCATCATAAACATCAATACAACACTCAAGACATTTAATCAGATCATCAATAATGCAAACAAATACATACCCGAGGGCAACATTAGGAAATACAACCCAAATTACACTAGAGAAATAGCCCACCTCATAATGCAACGTGACAACCTCAAATATAATACACAAACACCACACACAGAAGCCATAAAACAGCAGATACAACAGCTCAATACAGAAATAAACAACAAACTCAAAGAAAAACAGAAACATTCAGGGAATTTATAACAACACTAAACCACTCCACAGATACATCCAGGCTATACAAGACTATAAACAGCATTACCCACTCTAACAGCGGCATTCACACCTCACACGCGGCTATCTATCGCAGCCAAAATAATATCACAACATACACACAACAAGCTAACATTCTAGTTAATCACTACGCAAAGATAAGTCACTTAAACAGAGACAACAACCAGAAACACGCAGACAGACAAACAGCCAGACACAAGAAAACCTACAGACTCGACACGACCATTACACCCTTCAATACAGACCAGACCACCAAGATCATCAAAAACATTAAGAATTCGAAGGCTACTGGACCAGACAACATATCTAACATACATCTTAAACACTTGGGCCCACAAGGAATACTAGCTCTCACAAATATCAATTCATACCAACACTGTATTATTCCTCACATATGGAAACAAGGTAAAATTATTACACTACTCAAACCAAACAAAAATCCAACAGAACCAGCTTCCTATACACCCATTACTTTACTATGCACACCTTCCAAAGTAACAGAAAGACTAATCTTACAAATCACCAACTCACACATTCCACTATCGCCTACTCAACATGGATTCAGACCTCACCACTCAACCACGACATTACTCACTAACCTCACGCAGCACATCATGGATGGCATCAACTCCAGACGACCGGCTCAACGTACACTATTAACAACAATAGACATTAGTAAAGCATTTGATGCTATCCCACGCTTCCCTCTCATAAACAAAATACTCAACACAAACATGCACAATAACACCAAAAGGTGGCTGAGCAACTATCTTTCAGGAAGATACTCACATGTCACATTTAATGGCAAGTCATCCAAAAACAAGCTTTTTACGAACGGGGTCCCTCAAGGCTCTGTTCTCTCACCAACACTCTTCAACTTATACATGCATGACATTCCAACACCCATAGATAACAAGCTTACCTTATCATCATATGCAGATGACATCACTCTAACATCCACCCATAACAACATCGACACCGCTACAAGTAACCTACAAACATACATAATCAGTATACAAGACTGGCTCACACACAATAGACTCAAAGTAGCGCCCACAAAATCAACCATCACCTTGCTTACAAGCAACACAAAAGAACACCAGGTAATTCCACAGCTTACACTGAACAACATCAACATTCCACACACTCACAGGACCAAAATACTTGGTGTCACATACAACACATCATTATCTTTTGCAAACCACATTCAGGACATTAAAAACAAATGTACCTCAAGACTTAACACGCTTAGGGTACTAACAGGCACAAACTTTGGACACCAGCAAAAAACAACGTCACTCATATACAAACAATATATTCGCTCAGTTATGGACTATGCTAGCCCATGCTGGGCACCCATTATCTCAAACACACACATAAACACTTTACAGACAATACAAAACAACGCACTTCGTATCATTACAGGCAGAGGCGTACCAATACTTTTTTCCGCTCGGGGCGAAAATGCCAACGCCGCCCCCCCCCCCCCCCCCCCCCTGCAACAGTTTTCAATTTTAAAAACAATTCCTTTACAAAAATACACTTCTAAACAAAACTTTTATTGGAAGAAAAACTTAAATAAAGCAACTTCAGTTTTAACAATACTACATAATGTACCGTACCTAATACACTACATAATTTTAACAATAACTATATAATGTATAATGCCTAGTTAAATTTTCGGACTTTCATAACAGAAAATTCATGAATGATTTTTTTCTATGTCCATTGTCTCTGCAACTTCGCGTTCAATTGAAATAATCGCCAAATTGCTCAGTCTAGATTGACTTATAGTTGACCTGAGGTAAGTTTTTATAAGTTTCAGTTTCGAGAAACTTCGTTCGCAACTTGCCACGGACATGCATGTAGTTAGACAGATCCGGAGGGCAATTGTTATATGAGGCAAAGATTCCACTAGATCCCATTTAACGATCCACTGAAGTAGTTTTAACATATCCCAGTTCTTTGGATCATCGTCGACGCTTATGCTTTCGAAACTGAGCAAATGTCTGCGCAAACGCTTTATTTCTTCCAGTAGACTTCCTGGATTAATGTCATTGTAGATGGAAGAAAAATTATTGACCTTGGTATTAATTTCTTCATCTTTGGACTGATTCAAAAGGTACGAAGGAGACAGAAATTCAAAGCGATCATTCATGTTTTTAAGACAAACTGCGTTTTCAATTTCTGCTAATAAACGATCCATGATTTCAAAAAATTCTCTGCGTACATCCTCTTGCACGGTCAATCCAGCATCACGAGCTTGCTCTCCAGGCATTCTTCTCCGTCTCCTGACTCTGCGGTCTATACTGATATCCATTTCATTACAGAACTCTTCGGCGGCATCTGCAGCGTTTGATACTACTGCCTCTCGTTCATTAGTTAAAAACACGGATAAAGAGTTCATTTTTAATGCACACTGGTCCAAAGCAAGTCCCTTTCTTTGAAAATATAGCTGAGCATCATTGATTTCTTTCAGCAGTGGATCCCAGAAAAATAAGTACACAATGAATATGTATGACATGATGGAGGTCAACAGAGCTTCAGCATCGCCCTTTGTGTCCAGATTTTCGGAGACCCCTTCACTCAGTTCTTCCAAGGCACTAACAACGTAAGTCAAGCTCTTCTTAAGACTAGAAACAGCATCATACTTAGCACTCCACCGCGTATCAGAGACTCGCTTGACAGTGATTTTGGAATGTTTTGTTAAGACATCCCAACGATGAGTAGAGGAAGAAAAGTAGACGAAAATTCGTTCAATTGTTCCAAAGAAAGTTACAGCATTAGGCAGACCCGGATCTAGGGGTGGGCTATGTGGGCTGCAGCCACGGGCCCCGCATTTGAGGGGGGCCTCCAAATTTGGAGAAGTTTTCCCCAATGTCTTAAATGCATACAGAATGTACTTGTCATTGATGGTGACCAATTGTACCGGCGAACGGAGTTTTTCTAAGTTAAAGCGACTGAAATGTTACACATGTTCAACAATGAAGCAAAAGCGATTACAGTCACTGGCAATTCTCTGTGTTGAACATGCTCTGGCCAAAGAAGTCGATTTTCGAAATATTATTAATGAATTTGCACAAAAAAAGCTCGTCGGTTCAATCGGTTGCCAGCTCATATCAGTAGTAGGTGTGTATAAAATTAATTAATTCAGGAAAATATAATATGTAAAATAAAGTAAAATATTTGTAAAGTAATATGTTTGTTCTGAAAACTAAATAAATAAAGTAAGTAATATGTTTGTTCTGAAACCTTTAATTTTCCTCGTAAACAAAGCTTACAATAAAAATTGTAGCCAAGGGGGCCCCCAAAAAAATATTAGCCACGGGCCCCCATTCTTTTAGATCCGGGCCTGGCATTAGGACTCAGTCCCGCGGCATGAACTCCAGCCAAGTTCAGCGAGTGGTTATTGCAAGGAATGAAAACAGCGTGTTTGCTAACATCAAGAATTCTGCGTTGAACTCCAAGATGAATACCTGCCATCGTAGCAGCATTGTCATACCCTTGACCATAACAATTCTGGATATCCAGCCCATCCTCACGGAGCTTAGTGACAATGAGATCAGTAACTGCCTCAGCAGTCTTCCCCTCTAATTTAATAAAATCAACGAAGGATTCCTTCACCTCTACATTACCATCTTTAATCGACACATAGCGAATTACCTGAGACATCTGATCAATATGCGATATATCTGGTGTACTATCGAAAATTATTGCAAAGTACTTTGCACTAGACACATTATCAATTATACATTTTCGAACATTACAGCCGATTAGTGTGATGAACTCATTTTGAATGTTAGGTGACAAATACGTAGTGGATATCTTGTCAGTCATTCGTATTTTTGTAAGATGTTCCCTAATTACTGAGTCATATTTGCCCATTAGTTTTATTAACTCCAAAAAGTTTCCAGAATTGCCAGCTAGCCCAGCTTCTTCATTTAAGTTCTCTCGGTGCCCTCGGAATGCAAGATCTTGTTTTGCCAAGAACATGATGCAGTTATAAATTCGTCTCAGTATTTCTTTCCACTTAGCAGTAGCATGTTTTATTTGCAACTGATGTGCATTATCTATTGTAGCATTCAACTGAAGGCGCATAGACAGCTCTTTCCATTGTTCAAAGCATCGGGTATGATATGGACTGTTTTCATGTTCAGGTACTCTTGGATTCAGTTTCCTCCAGGCAAAAAATCCTTCTTCTTTTCCAAATGCACTGGAGATGTTGTTGAAGAGACGACAGCAAAAGCAATGCAAGCTACATTTTGAAGGTGAGAAGATTAGCCATGACCTTTCAATTTTTTCGCCATTTTCCAAAGTTTTGAAATACCAAACTTTTGACATTGACCTATTGTTTGAATCAGCTGGAAAGGATCCATTCATGTTTTTCAAATGTGATGGTCCACGTTTAATGAGTTCGATTCTCAAATTGTCCGTCATTGGAACGGGCCAGTTGCCAGAATCGTTAAACAGACTCTGTGGGTGATGGGTGGGTGGGTGACTTTGTGATGTAGATGAGGGTTGATCCTGATTATTTGGGGGTTTACTTGAAGTTGCCGCTTGAACATCTATCTCTAAAGATATATCACATTGCGGTTGATCTCCTTGCTTCCCAGAAGGCACTGAAGGTGTGTCTGAGAATCCCATTAACTGATGAAATCGCTTAGCAGCACGCTTGCCTTCCTCCTCTTTTTTTTCGCGAAGATTCTTGTATGCAGCACCACTCAGTCTCTGTCGTTTGCTCATGTTTGCTAATTCAGTAGGGTATCTGCAAAATAAAACAACCATTAATTATTAACATCATCAAAGCTCAAAGAATGCAAAGCCTAACCTAAATAATATAGGGAAAATCTGAAAAATAGGGCTGGCAACCTTTCCGATGTGAAAATTTAACGCAACTATTTGTGGAAATAGTGGCATTGAGGTGGCATATATAGCATTTAATGATGATTTTTCATCAAAACCATGGATATTTTGTACACAAATAACGCGCGACAATGATGAGATATAATTTTTTGGAGGGTTGCATTTTAAAACATAAAAACCCAAAATTTTGCATACTGCGCCCGCCTGACAGTAATTTGTCGCCCCTCGGGAAGTGCCGTTCGGGGCGGTCGCCCCTCTCGCCCCTCCCTTGATACGCCACTGATTACAGGATGCACTCAAACAACACCAATAGAACACCTGCACACAGAAACAAAAATACTGAAAGTTAGGGAACATTTAGACATGAGGGGAACACAATTCATGGCCGCAGCGACAACTAACCCACAACACCCTTGCCACTACATGTACAATCATGCACCAACACCTCGCACCATTAAGGTAACACCAGAGACATTATAACCAAATACTCCATTCCATACCACGCCCCACAGACATCACACAGTACAGAAAACACATACACACACACACCTAACCCACAAGCACTGACACTACTCGGTCCGAATGCGGTCCTAGGTGCGAAGCCGCCACCCACTAACAGGTCAGAGAATCAGCCTGAGCAGATCGGATCGAGTTAACTTAGCACGATTCCGATGTGGACATCACCCCAACTTACGGACATATAAACATAAACTAGACAACTCCATAGACGACACCTGCCACCTGTGCCAGGACACACCACAAACAATTGAACACATTATGACAGACTGTACCGCTCTAGCACAACAACGAACACAACACAACATCACTAGTGCGCTGAACCTCTGGTCCACTCCGGAGAGGGCGATCGGTTATCTGCGTGCCGCCGGCTTGCTCGATCAGGGTGGGCTGATCGGCTAAACAACAACAACAACAGCAACCAATATTTAAATAAAACTAGACTATTAAATCGAAATGCTATGCCTTGCTTCAATATTTCCAGGATTTATAGACATCACACTGCAATGTTCCCTCTAATTTTTTTTAGTCCGTGTGCGCAAGAAATTTTCGTTGTGCCTACATTTAGATTCATGGTGAAAAATTGTGCAAACTTTTCTGAGCGCTATTATCTTCAAAATGAAATATATATAAGTATTAAATACTTAATAAATATTATTTCCATAAGGTGATAGCTTGATCATTACGGTACTATTAAATGGATATTAAAAAACTGTTTACAATATTATATATTCTTAAAAAAGAAAACATTTTATCCATTCTAAAAATATGAATAAAATAAAAAATAGTAAAATAAAATTCAACAAAATAAAGAAATAAAATAAAAATAACATTAATTGAAAATGACTATTTTAGTTATCATTTCTCAAAACAATTTTTAACATTTAGCAATTTAAAATAGACTATCAAGATTAATACATCATTTTATCCATTCACAAAATAGGAATAAAATAAAAAATAATAAAATTCAGTAAAATAAAATATAATCAAAATAGCATTAAATGAAAGTGTCTTTCATTAAAGTATGATTATGATTTCTCCCTACGATCTTTAGCATTTGTTCATTCCAAATAAACTCTATGAAGATTAATACATCCGTCATCATTCAGGTAACTTTTAATTCGCATGAGCATGTTCAAATGATTTTCTTTCAAGCGGTTTCTTAATTTGTTCTTTATAGAATTCATTAAACTGAAATTTTTAAAATTACTTCATTTACTGTCGTGACTCATGACACGCTTGAGCCTGTGCGCATTTTATTTTGCTGTGTGCGCGGGTTTCACAACGCGTGTGCGCGCGCACACGCGCACACCTTAGAGGGAACAGTGCATCACAGGTACGCTAAATCCAAACACAATTTCGAGACAGTCCGTAAGGGCATGACTGAGAAGCTCCAGAATTTGCTAATGGGAAAAGAGTGTCTCAAAGGAGGAAACTTAACCTAACCTAACCTAACCAAAAAGAAAGTAGAAAAGTAACCTAACCAAAAAGAAAGTAGAAAAATGAATATATCCTAACTAAACCAAACAGAGTAGAAAAATGAATATAACCTAACCTAGCCAAAAAGAACGTAGAAAAATAATGTAACATAACATAACCAAACACAATTTCATATGCCCCTGTTTTATGTTAGTTCTTACGAAGTAAATTGTATTAAATAGTTGGTAATTAACTAATTATGTAGCTAAGGGGCGTCGCCGAGTTCGGTGATAATTTTTGTTTTTCATGCTTTGTGTAGTAAATATTGTCAATAGTTGTTGAATTATGAAAAAAACACCAGTTTTAAGGTGTTTTGGATAGACAAGTACCACTGTACAAAGCACGAAAAAGTAGCAGGAAAAAAAAATTATCACCAAATAATGCAGAAAAAACAATAATTACCACCAAAAGCAACTTAACCTAATCTAGACTGAGAAATGGCGCGATTTTAAACCTGGGATAAAGCCAGGCTTAAATTTGATTGGCTGGATGACGTCCGAGAGCGCTTGTCGCTTGGTGATTGGTTGACGTCCGCCATGTTGATCATGGCGGCGATAGCGGCAAATTCGAATTTTTTCTAACATAATTTCCTTAAACTTCACCATAAAATGATATTTTCCCAGTATATAATTAATTGTAGTGTGATGTACATATATTTCTAAAGTCGAATCGAAAAGGGTAGTGTATGTTTATAAAGCCGCGACGCCCCTTAGCTGCATAATAACCAAATAGTTTTTATGCACTGTACGCTACAAGGCAATTTATTAAACTTTTTTTTAAACCTATCAAACAACAAACAAAACATCTTTATTGCGGATTATTCACAATCCATAGCCACTTATTCTAACATACTAGGGGCAGTCAACAGTGGCGGTCATGGGCATAGGCGATATAGGCGGCCGCCTAGGGCGCCAATTGGCAGCGGGGACGACATAGCACGCCCGTTTTTTGTCTTTTCTCAAACAGGCTCCAGTCCAGGGCTCGAGAAATTTACCAACTCACGGTCTCACCAACCCCGATTGAAGATAGATCTTCGGTGATAGGTATTGATTTTGCTTGTATGATATGATTTTGCTTGAATGATAAAATGAGGACAGAATTTGTTAGGCGAGGACCATACCAGGCAGTGGCGGCCGCTCATTATGTGCTTACGTGCTACAGCACATCAGTTTTTAAAATACGTAAATAGCTAAATAATAAATCAATGAAATTACTTATAATATCTTCTGTAATTTCCAATTTGATCTAAATTGTTTTCCGATTTACGAAAAAACGAATTAACTCCACATTCCCTGCATTTCTATTTTCGTACTTATGTGCTGTCATCAGTATAGCACCCAAATTGAGTGAAATCAGACAAAGCGCATGCGCAGGCAGACGTCTTTCGGTCCAGTTTCGGATAAGGCGTGAATGTGCTACCAGTCGCTGCAGCACTTGTTAATGTGATGGACGCTCGATCGATTGCGTTTGATTTTTAAATTTTTTATGCGTGTGTATGTGTTTTTGTTTACTCAAGTGTTGTATACAGGGCCGGATTAACCATTAAGCAAAATAAGCCCGTGCTTAGGGCATCAAGGGAAGGGGGGCACCACAGAAATTTTCCATTGTCGGATTTACCATGGATTTATTATACTATTATAATCGCGGCTTATAGCCTATAAGCTGTTGAAAACTGAATTATATATATTCATATATGTATTTATTTTTTTTCATTGTTTGAATTTGTAGTGAACAACAACCCTTTTGAAAGAATAAATATATTTCGTTGTAATCACACACTTTACGCTTTGCGTTATTATTTTGTTTATATCAAATCTTTGAGCGCCATATTAAAAATACATATAGATTAAATATTTTCGTGTGCTATAGTAAATGTAAAAACAAGATTCAGTCATGCTGAACTTTATAAAATAATTGTAGAAGACAATATTGAGTGTGCCTTCCCAAATGTAGAAATTGCCTTTCGTATATTTTTAACATTAATGGTCACAAATTGCTCAGCTGAGCGTTCATTTTCTCAGTTGAAGTATATTAAAAATACCAACAGAACAACTATGCAACAAGGCAGGCTGGATGCCTTATCTCTACTAAGTATAGAAGCAGATGTGTTACGTAAGATTAGTTTTGAGGATCTGATCAAAGACTGCAATTAAAAAAAGTAGGAGAAAACTTTTCAAATATAAATGAAGTGGAAGTATACAAAAATAAACATTATTTTCCATCTTACTGTAAGTTTTGTTTCATTTCAAAAAATAAAATTTTATTTTATGGTTTATTTTTGTTTATATTTTGAATTACATATATATGGGGCACCAAAATCTTTTAAGTGCTTAGGGCCTCTAAAGGTCTTAATCCGGCCCTGGTTGTATATAAATTATTAATTTTTATACAAATATGAATTCAGTGGACAATTTATTAAATGTATCTTTTTCATCTAGAACATTAAATGAAAAAGCTCAAATAAAACAGTTAGGTAGGCCAACTCCGATTTAAATTTAAGTCAGAAAGCCAAGGGAAGCAACAATCGAGAATATTTAAGACAATTTCACGGAAAGATTTATAATGATTATAGTTGGATTTGTGGTTGTGATGTTCGGGATGTTCTTTTCTGCTTTCCATGCCTTCTTTTTGGTAACAGTGATTCATTCAGTAACATGGGAATGAAAGATCTTGGCCATCTTAAACACTGATTAGAAAGCATAATGAAAACAAGAAACATAAACAATGTGTTGGATCTTAGTGTTCTCGGTAGTGTGAATATTGCAACTATGGAAAACTGATGAGTGGGTAGTTGGGAGGTAACGAAAATGGTTCACTGAGTAGGTAGGTAGTTAATCTAACAATTATTAAATTCCTTTTATGTCAATAACTGGGTGGATGAAACCAATTGGTTGCTCACCAGAGTTATTCTCCACACTAGTATTTATATACTGTGTGGGAGGAGCGTGCTCGGTAATGGAGATACATTACCGCTCAACCAACCGAGGAATAAACCAAGACAATGCTGGTGGAAAAAGCCCCGCGAAGAGGAGAACAAAGGGAGAACGAAAACGAAGAACGGGGCGAGAGGACGCACCAGCAAGTGCGCTCTCGACAATTACACAACCGGAGAAGGGAGACACTCCAATAACAAACAGCAAGTGACTAATTGAGTTCTTTAACCCAGTAAGTTAATCACATTAAATTAAGCTGGGTCAGACAAGTTAGGCCTACATTGTGGCCTAAGACCCAGCATCAACTCATAGCTTAACAAAGGTGAAGGTAGATTGCCCTAACCTAATCTTGGTGAGGAATCCTACTGTGGACCTCAATTTATCTGCCCGCTCTGGACCATTTCCGGAATCTCTAGGCTGACCCCTCTAGGCTAGACTTGATCTACTCTATAGTTAGACTAAAGAAATAAGGGGTGGGTTAATTGTGGACCAATTCATACAGAGCATTTTTCGCATTGGTGGTCCGTGTGTGGGGAATTTACAAACCTTAACCTTACTTAACAAAAATTGCAGAATTAGGCTAAATGGTCTAGCCTAAGCCTAGCCTAAGCCTAAGCCTAAGCCTAATCAAGCCTAATTAGGTCTACAACCTAGGGCCTAACTAGGAAACATTTACATTTAAGGAGTCTCATTCTCTTATAAGCTTAGACCTGAGTGACACATAAGTACTTGGTGGGGATTAAACCAAATTTAAACTTGACTGTTTTGTCTGTTCTCTCTTCTCTGGTAATTTCTTCTTGTCCTCTATTTCATTACGATCCCCAGTTAAACAATTTTGACTTAGACATGGACAGTGCGGAATTGAAAAAGTTAAAAAAGAAAAGGGGGGCAAAGTTGGGAGCTGTTACAAAGGCTGTGAACACTTTTAACAATATTACACAACCAGGTAAGGAAAATATAGAGAGTGTAATTCTTAAATTGGAAACTAAAAAGGAGGAAATAATAGCCATTAATGAGAGTATTTCAGAGTTAGTTGAATCCGAAATGGCTGAAGAACAATTGATAGACCTTTACGCTGATGATGATGATCAGGTAATATCAATTGAACAGCAAATAAGGAGACTACGGTCTCGTTTGACTGACTTAACACCAAAAAAACCTAATTCTGATTTTAATCAAAGTAGGGCTAACCTTCAACAAAATTTAAGTGGCATGCTAAATCCTGAGTCACAAGAATTGAGGGCTCAGTTACCCATTTTGCTAGTACCAACATTTGAAGGGGACACGGTACAATTCCCATCTTTCATTGACAAATTTGAGAATTTAATAGGTAATAAACCTTATATTTCAACTGTTGAAAAGTTTAGTTACTTAACTAGTTCCCTTAAAGGCCCAGCCTATAACCTGATAGCCTATTTACCAGCCGTAGGGAATTCATATGAAGTAGCTATTGATCTTTTAAAACGTAATTACATTAATAAAGATGAGATTGTATATGAATTATCTCAACAAATTTTTGAATTTGCACCCATAAAAGATAACCATAGTGATATGGAAAATTTTTATACAAAATTAGAAGCTATTATAGGACAACTGGTTAGCAATGAGATAGATATTAAAGCTTCATCTTGGATTATACAAAGCATAGTACTTAGGTGCCTTCCTTCGAGGGTTAAAGATATTTTAATTCTAAAGACGGGAGAAAATTATCCTAATTTAGAAAGTATAAGAAAACACTTCCCCAATATCCTAACTAATTACAAATTGAGAGATTTTCCAACACATAAGACCCAGACTATGGATAAACCAAAGACTGTTCCCAGAGACCAACTAGCTACAGCCAAACAGACAAAACTTGATACTGTAGAATCAAATGTGACCAACTATAATACACGAACACCTACATTCAGGGCCGGATTAAGACCTTTAGAGGCCCTAAGCACTTAAAAGATTTTGGTGCCCCATATATATGTAATTCAAAATATAAACAAAAATAAACCATAAAATAAAATGTTGTTGTTCACTACAAATTCAAACAATGAAAAAAAATAAATACTATATATGAATATATATAATTCAGTTTTCAACAGCTTATAGGCTATAAGCCGCGATTATAATAGTATAATAAATCCATGGTAAATCCGACAATGGAAAATTTCTGTGGTGCCCCCTTCCCTTGATGCCCTAAGCACGGGCTTATTTTGCTTAATGGTTAATCCGGCCCTGCCTACATTACAGAACTTTAATGTAACTGCTGCCTCAACTTACACACCACATTGCAAATTTTGTGCAAGTAATGAACACAGTAGTACTGGGTGTGACAAATATTCAGACTTTAACCAAAGGGCTAAAAGATGTGAACAGTTGGACCTGTGTAAAAAGTGTACTGGCCAGGGACATTATAAGAAAGACTGTAAATCTAGGTTAAGATTCAAGTGTAAGTTTTGTAAAAGTTTACGACATGTCTCATCAATGTGTGATTCACCAAAGTGTCCAAACAATAGTACTCAAACTCAAAAGATACCTCCCCCAAACAAAGGTAACAAAGAAAATGCCACTTTCATGGGACATTCTGCTTGTTCAAACAATGTAACAAGAAACACTGAGATTCTTTTACCAACTATTACTTTGGACTTAGTGAATAGTGAGGGTAGTACCACTCCAGTGAGATGTCTTATAGACTGTTGTTCTCAACAAACATTTGTTTCAAAAAATGTAGTTAATAAATTGGGTTTGACACCAAACCCGAATGAACAAAACCTCAATATTGCATCCTTTGTTAAGGATAACTCGGACAAAAATAGCTATAAGACAATTGACCTGGAACTACATTTAGAAAGTAAATTCAAGAAAATTGAAGCAGTTATTATTTCTAAAGTAGGACAAAACAAACTGGTTATACCCAAACTAGAACAAACCATAAATCATTTGGGAAAACACTACAAAATAGCTGATAGACATATCACTAACAACACAGTAGCTAACATTGAAATGCTAATAGGGGCAGATTATATTAATCTTATTCATAAGGGCATAGTAGAGATAGGTAATGGTATAGCTATTCAGACTCCATCAGGGATAGCCCCTTTGGGTGACCTATCAGAATACAACCTAGACCTAAACCAAAACAGTTCATGACCAACAAATACTATGTGCCTCAACTCAGTCCTACATAACACCTGTAAGAATAGCAACACTTTGAATAATATTATCTCAACTGAGAACATTAATTCATCATTATCAAATGAAACTTTGGATGAGGCAATTCAAACTTTATGGTTGCTAGAATCTGTGGGTATACATGACACAAATCAAACTTCAGAAGATCAGTTAATGGTAGAAAGATTTGAAGACACCATTCAGTGCAAAGACATTAGTTATTTTGTTGAGTTACCTTGGAAAATAAATTGTCCAACTTTAAAAGACAATCTCAAAGTAGCTAAAGGACATTTATATAAAGTAATGAAAAACTCAAACAAGATAATAATATTCCATCATATAATGATGTCTTCAAAGAACAGCTACAGAAAGGCTTCATTGAAGAAGTAACAGATAACCCTTTTAAAAAAGATGGTTGTCATTATTTAACCCACAGGGGGGTCTATCGACAAGATGCCCCAACAACAAAACTCAGAGTAGTATATAACTGTAGCCTCAAAGACAGTGATAAACACAGTTTGAATGATTGCTTGATTGAGGGTCCTAATCTCATTTCTGACCTTGTGAAGATCTTACTGAGGTTCAGGTTAGACAAATATGCCGTACAAAGTGACATTTCAAAGGCATTTTTGAGAATAAATCTTAAAAATGAATATGATAAGAACCAACTTAGGTTCTTATGGTTCAAGGATCCATTTGATTTGAATAAAGGGTTCATAACCTATAGATTTAATGTGTTGTTTGGAGCCAATTGCTCACCTAGCCTATTAGCATTGACAATTGGACATCATTTGAACCAGTTTAATAACTCTTTAACATTAAACTTCCTTAAGGAACATTTTTACGTAAACAATCTAATAGGCTCAACAGCAACAAAATCTGAATTATCTGAAGTCTATGAACACTCTCAAAACATTATGCAACAAGGTAACTTTGAACTTAGAGAGTGGATTTCAAATGATGAGGATTTAAACAAAAAGATTTTAAAGGATAATAATGGTCTTACTGAGCCATCAGACAGAGTTAAAACTTTAGGTATGAACTGGTATTTGGATGCAACTTCTAACAGTCATGATTCAATCTGTACTAAAGGTTTTAAACTTGATGAAGAAGCAAATACTAAAAGACAAATATTATCAGAGGCTTCCAAAATTTTTGATCCCATGGGTCTATTCCTGCCTTCAACAATAAAATCAAAGATTCTCCTCCAAGAAATTTGGAGGACAAATGTTGGGTGGGATGATCCAATAACAAATGAAAATCAAAAATCTTGGAAGAAGTTAGCTGCTGATTTAACAAAAGTGCAGAACATTAAAATTCAAAGGTGCTGTGGGTTTAGGGATAAGCCCCAGAGACTTCATGTGTTTGCTGATGCAAGCACACAAGCTTATGGGTGCTGTGCGTATCTTGTAAGCCCTACAGAAAGTCATCTAATTTATGCAAAAGGGAAAGTTGCACCTCTCAAACCTACCCGAACCATACCTCAATTGGAACTATTGGCTGCTACATTAGCCATTAAAACCATTTCATTGCTTAAGGATGCTTACTATGATGTGTACTTAACTCATATCCACGTCTGGCTTGACAGTCAGATTTGTCTTGCCTGGATACGGAATGATAGCATTAATAGTAAGAATATCTTTGTAAGAAATAGGCTAAAAGAAATAGCTGACGCTAATGAAAGCCTACAAGTAAACTTTCACTATGTTCCAACTAAACAGAATCCAGCAGACTTTCTGACCAGAGGTTTATCCTACAAGTTGTTGAAGTCAAACAAAACTTGGTTTATGGGACCTAAGTGGCTCTGTAATACAGACCAATGGCCTGTGGAACAAGTTAACTTGACATTAAATTTAATCTTTTCAAATGAAAAGGTTGAACCAATCACTAATCATGAACAGTATTCTGATTTCAACAAACTTGTCAGGGTTACAGCCTACTGTTTGAGGTTTGCTCACAACTGTTTAGCTACAATTAACAAACAGCTAAATAAAAATAATCATAATTATACAGAAGTTGCAACCAAATACTGGATAGGCCATGCACAACAAAAAGAGTACAATAAAGAGTTAGAATTCTTAACTAATGGGAAACAAACAAAAGAACCTGTACCATCAGTAGTTGTGGATCTAAACTTGTTCAGAGATGAGGAAGGCCTTCTAAGGTGTAAAGGGAGATTAGACAAATCAAAACTGTCATACAAAAGCAAACATCCAATCCTTTTACCTAGATTTAGCTATTTGACAACATTAATCATCAGAAAAACACACAATGATGTATATCATATGGGGGTACCACAGACACTAACTACATTAAGAAAAACTTATTGGATACCCAAGGGAAGGATCACTGTTAAAACAGTCCTGAGTGAGTGTGTCACATGTAGGCGTATTCATGCTAGGCCCTATAGGAAACCAAATCCTCCTGCTTTGCCAGAGGAGAGAGTTACTCTCAACAGACCCTTTGAGACTGTAGGCATTGACTATACAGGAGCATTGACTGTAGGGGTGGGTGACACTGAACAAAAATGTACATTGTACTGTTTACATGTGCTGCCTCACGAGCTGTTTATTTGGATGTTGTGGAGGACCTTACAGCAGAATCTTTTGTTGCTGTCTTTAAGAGATTCTGTGCACGACATTCAGTACCCAAGACAGTTTGGACTGACAATGCTACATATTTCAAAGCTGGTGAACAAGTCATCCACGACTTGTTAAGCAATGAAATCACACAATTATATATACAAAATTCAAACATAAAGTGGAAGTATATTCCGGTTGCCTCTCCTTGGTATGGTTCTATCTGGGAGAGGAATATACAAACAGTAAAGAATTGCTTGAAGAAAGCAATTGGCAAAAAACAGATACACTTATTTGGGTTACTCACTCTCCTGGCTGAGATTGAGAACATCATTAACAATAGACCACTCACTTATGTGAGTGACAACATTAATGACCCTGAACCATTAACTCCAAATCATTTGATTCGGGGAGAACAAGTTAGTCTCCTGCCGGACTACAATATAGACTCTTCAGAAGACCCAAACTGGACTCAACGACATAATGAACTCCAGACTAAGTTACAACATTTAACTAGAGTTAAAGCTCATTTCATTAAACAGTGGAAAACTGAGTACTTGATGGGTCTAAGGGAGAGACATAAACAAATGACTAAGAAGGATTGGTCTGACACAATTAAGGTAGGGGACCTTGTTCTCATACATGACAGTACTCCAAGACAATACTGGCCTCTGGCTAGAGTTTCAGAACTCAGACCAGGGGCAGACGGGGTAACAAGAGTGGTCAAATTAAGGACTTCAACGGTGACACAACAAGAGACATTTCTCTTTTGTACCCTTTAGAGTCTGGACCCAAAACAATGGACTTTGGAGAACCTTCTCCACTGACAGTAACAACGGGAGACACTGAACTTCCAGTAACTATTCCTTTGACAGTAGGAGTGGTAACGCATCCTACTACAACATTGACAGACACAAGACCTCAGCGACAAACAGCATTAAAGGCGCGACTATTTTTACAACAAAAAATAGATGCTGGGGAATTGTAATTTTATCTTCTAACTTTCATTTTTTCTTTTCTTATGGTAAAGACCATAGACAGTTTCATCCTATGGATGTATATTTTCTCTTCTAATTAAATGCTACACCTTCTCCATGAGAAGGTGAGGATAGGCACTGTTAATCAGATTAACAGGCATTTACAGTTAAATAGTTAGCTAGTCTACACTCAGACATAAAAATTGGTGACAATGACACCAAAATTTTATCTCCCGGGACCCCCAGTATATGGAAAACTGATGAGTGGGTAGTTGGGAGGTAACGAAAATGGTTCACTGAGTAGGTAGGTAGTTAATCTAACAATTATTAAATTCCTTTTATGTCAATAACTGGGTGGATGAAACCAATTGGTTGCTCACCAGAGTTATTCTCCACACTAGTATTTATATACTGTGTGGGAGGAGCGTGCTCGGTAATGGAGATACATTACCGCTCAACCAACCGAGGAATAAACCAAGACAATGCTGGTGGAAAAAGTCCCGCGAAGAGGAGAACAAAGGGAGAACGAAAACGAAGAACGGGGCGAGAGGACGCACCAGCAAGTGCGCTCTCGACAATTACACAACCGGAGAAGGGAGACACTCCAATAACAAACAGTAAGTGACTAATTGAGTTCTTTAACCCAGTAAGTTAATCACATTAAATTAAGCTGGGTCAGACAAGTTAGGCCTACATTGTGGCCTAAGACCCAGCATCAACTCATAGCTTAACAAAGGTGAAGGTAGATTGCCCTAACCTAATCTTGGTGAGGAATCCTACTGTGGACCTCAATTTATCTGCCCGCTCTGGACCATTTCCGGAATCTCTAGGCTGACCCCTCTAGGCTAGACTTGATCTACTCTATAGTTAGACTAAAGAAATAAGGGGTGGGTTAATTGTGGACCAATTCATACAGAGCATTTTTCGCAGCAACACAGTTAAGTCGGGCCTACCATGACGTCGCATGAATTTCATTTTTCGTAAATAAGTAAGTACTATATCTATCTATCTACCATTAGTTGCGCAGAACATTTACTATAATTCACGATGAATTAGTTCTATTTTATACTTTATCAGTTGTTTATATATATATATATATATATATATATATATATATAATCAGAAATTTTTTGTTGTAGCACACAACTGTTTTAAGTCACGCGCCGCCACTGATACCAGGTAACACCTGACTTCATCTTTCCTAGGAGAAAGGATGGAAGAAAATGCCACCACCAATACTTCAATAGAATCTTTGTAAACGGAGAGAAAATGAAGAGAATTTGGCTGATGTATTCATGGAAAAACAACAGCCTCTTCTGCTTCTGCTGCAAGCCGTTCTCGACAAAAGTCTTTTCTTTAATAAAGGGAGGACTTAACGACTGGAAGAATGCAACCACCTTGCTCATTTCTCGTGAAAACACGCCAGAACACTTAAAACATTTGACAACATGGAAAGAAATGGAGGTGCGGATTATAAAAGGGGAAACCATTGACAAAAAAGAGATGGCACTCCTTGAGGCTGAGAGGAAGCGGTGGAGAGATATTCTGGTGCGGCTGGTTGCCATAGTACAGTCTCTGGCAGTGAGGAATATGGCACTGAGGGCAGAGGCGTACCGAAGGGGAGGGCGACAGGGACGATCGCCCCCCTTGAGCTAATAAATTATTATTTTGATTATTTTTACGTATTTAATTTACATATTGAATTAAATCTTTTACATATTTAATTTCATTATTATTTTTATTCTTTTATTAATTATTATTTTTATTATTTTTACGTATTTAATTTACATATGCAATTAAATATTTTGCATATTTAATTTCATGCGCCAATCGAAAAATGTTAGCTAGCTTTCTAGCGATTTTGTGTTTCATGAGCATTGCGTCTTTTTTCATGGCACCTGGCAACCGCAGTTTATCGATTTTTGTTTACATTCATTTAAATATTTAGTTTGTGAACTTTCTAAATTTTGATAATTCTAAGTATTGATTAAAACTTTGTGTGTATGAATGTGCGTGTGTGTGTGTGATCATGTGTGAAGGCCGCTTGGTCTCAAACATGTAACTAATAAATGAAATGAAACATTAAGTATGTTATTTTTAAAATTTGGCATTCAGTTTTTAACACATTTTAAAATTTAGTTTCAAAGTTTTCATTTAATTTACAATTTTTCACATTGTATTGCACACAAAATTTTGTGTGGATTTTGTTTGGACTTTTTATTTCATTATAATGGACTTTAATGTTATGGTTAGTAATAATTCCTATTTCTATTTGTAACTTGGTAGAGTACTATTTGCAGGTGTCACAAGACTAAAGATAATGGACCTTTATAAATTTTTCAAAAGAAAAATTGTCCTACGTGGTTCTACAGAGCATGATGATCAAAGTACTGTTAATCCCAGTAAAATTGCTAGGTTACAACAGGATGAGAGTGAAAGTGAAAAAATTTCGGCGCCTTCGGCGCTAGCTCTTGCCTCCCCTACTATGATACTAAAAATCTAAAATGGCTCAGGATCCCGAAAACTCTTAATCCGGCCCTGAGAATAATTTTATTTTATAAAAGTAACAGTCCAAGGAAATGCTTAATCTCGAAATTTGCACTTTTTTATTCTTATGTTAATACCAATCTGAGCATCCTAATTGCGGTTTGCATTGAATATTATGTTACTAATCAGATTTTTATCATCATTTTTATATTTTTTATAATATAATTTTTATATTTTTATTCATAATGTGTCTTAGCAGTAACTAGTTAATCATCTCTAACTGAACGATAAGCTCATCATGAACGTACGTAAAAATTATTTATCTTTATTTCAATTATACTTCTACGATTAGTTCCAAGTTCGCCCCCCCCCCTTGGCAAATTTCTGGGCACGCCCCTAACTGAGGGGATACACAGAAACACTGCACACGCCATCAAACGGAAACATGGCAAAATTTGACCAAATAATGAAAGATCATATTCACAGGGTGGAAAGTGGATTAGCAAGTCACACCAGCTATCTGGGCAAACACATTCAAAACGAACTGATTGACTCCATCAGTACCAAGGTCATTCATACAATGGTGCAGGAGATCAAGCAATCAAAGTACTTTTCCATCATTTTAGATTGCACCCCAGATGTTAGTCATACAGAACAAATGTCAGTGATAATTAGAATTATTTCACTGGATGATAAACCCCAAGTAAAGGAACATTTCATTGGGTTCCTGGAGGCAGAGGAGTCCACTGGCCAAAGTTTGTCGTCCCTAATTTTGAAGAGACTAGAGGACCTAAACATTCCCTTTGACGACTGCAGAGGACAGTCGTGTGACAACGGAGCCAACATGATGGGCAAAAACAAGGGAGTCCAAGCCAGGCTGCTAGAAAAGAATCCACGGGCTCTATTTATGCCATGTGGGGCTCATACATTAAATCTGGTGGTAGCTGATGCTGCTAAAAGTTCCACAGATGCCACTGGCTATTTTGACATCTTACAGAAGCTCTACACCCTGTTCTCGGCTTCTACACAAAGATGGGCTATCCTGAAGAACCATGTTAACTTGACTTTAAAATCATGGTCAGAGACAAGGTGGGAAAGCAGGGTGAAGAGTATTGAGCCAGTAAGGTACCAAGCAGCATCAGTGAGAGATGCACTCATTGAGGTGAGGGGTCAAACCACTGACCCTATGGTAAAGATTGAGGCCCAGTCTTTGGTAGAGGAGATAGGGTCATACCGGTTTTCAATCTGCACTGTGGTGTGGTATGACATCCTAAGCCACATACAGCAAGTCAGCAAACTAATCCAGTCTCCCTCAATGCAGTTCGATGTGGCTGTCAATCTGCTAAGGAAGACTGAAACAACTCTCAGCACTTACAGAACAACAGGCTTTGTGGCTGCACAAACCTCAGCCATGGACATGTGCGAAGACATGAATGTGGATGCTGTTCTCCAGCAAAAGAGGCTGAGGTCTACAAAGCGGCACTTCTATGAGTCCCCTGATGAGCCCATCAATGACGCACTTAAAAATTTGGAGGTGACCTTTTTCAATGTGGTGGTGGATGCTGCTATCTCATCACTTCAGGAAAGATTGCAGACCTTGGGAGAAGTGAGAGACAAGTTTGGAGTGCTCTCAAACTTCCAAAACTTGTCAAATGAGGAGTTGACAGAGCAATCAGAAACCCTTAGCAACACTTTAAGCTATCGAGGACATTCTGATCTAGATGGTAGGGAGTTGGCACAGGAATTAAAGAATTTGCCTGAACTGCCATCTACGAGCATGACAGCACTTCAGCTGCTGACGTTTATCCATGAAAAGCAGCTCACAGAGATCTATCCCAACCTCTGGGTCACCCTCAGGGTTGCTGTCACCCTTCCAATGACAGTGGCTGGAGCGGAGAGGAGCTTTTCCAAGCTCAAGCTCATCAAGACTTACCTGAGATCTACCATGATCAAAGACTGCCTCAGTGGTCTTGCTGTCATCAGCATTAACCATGCTGTTTCTAAGCAGATTTCCTATGACGACATCATTGATGAATTTGCATCAAGGAAGACCAGGAGGATCAGGTTTTAATAGGAAAACAACTAGACCTAAAACTTCCAAATTTAAAATTAAATTATTTGCTAGCTGGCAATCTTATCCCTTTATTAAGCTACATTGTGTGATTTATTAGTGTTTTTTATTTATCTATTTTGTGTGCAATATACATTGGAATATTTATTTTCTTTGCAATATATTTGGGAATCTTTATTGAGTGTTCAATTATTATTCATACAAGATTTCTTTGTAGTTTTTGTTTCAAGACAACTTGTTCTTACTTGAAGCTAAGAACAATAAATGAAGGAGGTGCTTTGTGTTTTATTGCGGCAGAGGTTATGCACCGGGGTGGGGTGGGGGGGAAGTGTGCTGTTGACAGAGGAAAGGCACCTTTGCATGATCTCGCCTAGGGCTCCAAAAATGCCAGGACCGCCACTGGCACTCAATATATTTAGCCCCACTCTTTTTTCTTAGCTAAATAATAGGCCATGGGGCTGAAATGTCTTTTGGGCCGTAAGTTTGAACTTTCTGCGCTTTATATAACCGGATTTTTCCAGTTTGAACCTCCCCTCCTTGTATAAAACCACTTTTAAACACGCTTGTATAAAACCGATGGTTAACGCAGTTTCGAAAATGGCGTCTGACAGTGATGTGCGTCTTAAACAGAGAGCTGTTATCCAGTTCTTAACCGCAGAGAAGGATACAGTTGGAAATTTCACAAACGTCTACAAAACTTTTACGGAGATGCTGTTGTTGATCAAAGCACAGTTGGACGCTGGTCTAAACGTGTGAGATCATCGGAGAGAGGGAGAGCCAGCATCGATGATGAACCACGCAGCGGTCGCCCGGCATCGGTTGTGACATCTCACACTATGCAACGTGCTAACAGCATCATTCGATCAAATCGGCGCGTCACATACAAGGAGCTATCACTGGAGCTAAGAATTAGTGAAGGAAGTGTGAATACGATAAATCAGCAACTGGGATACTCAAAAGTGTGTTCACGGTTTGTTCCTCGCGAACTGACTGAAGATCACAAAGCCCAAAGAAAAGAAATTGCTTCTGAGTCGTTGGTTCGATACGAGACAGAAGGGGATGACTTCCTTTCACGAATTGTGACTGGGGATGAGACGTGGGTACACCACTTTGAAACTGAAACAAAACGCCAATCGACGAAGTGGCATCACGCAGACTCCCCACGCAAGAAAAAGTTCAAAATGGCTCCCTCTGCAGGAAAGGTTATGGCTACCATCTTCTGGGACATGAAAGGGGTGATTCTGGTGAACATTATGAAGAAAGGACAAACAATCAACTCAGAGGCATATATTGCTACCCTACAGAGACTTCAGAGATGTATAAAGCGAGTTCGACCGGAGAGAAAACTGGAATACGTCCTTCTTTTGCACGATAACGCAAGACCACACAACAGTTTGCAAACAAGAGAGGCCATCACAAAAATGCGTTTGACTGTGTTACCCCACCCTCCATACAGCCCGGATCTGTCACGTTCAGACTTCCATTTGTTTGGGCCAGTGAAGGATGCTATTCGTGAAAGAAAGTTTCAGAGTGACGATGAGGTTGTTGAGGAGGTTAAGAGGTGGCTCCAGCGGAACCCAGCGGACTTTTACCAGCGAAGAATAAAGGCTTTTGTTTCAAGGTGGAGGAAAGCCGTAGAAAAGGATGGAGACTATGTGGAAAAATAAAAGCTTGTAAAAAAGGTATGTAACTACAGTACTTGTGTATAAAATTTCTAGAACTTACAGGGAAACTTGGAAAGAAAAAAAAAGTGCGGCAAAATATATTGAATGGCCCTCATACAAGTACAATCTTACGTATTATGCACTGAACTTAATACAAAAATAAGGTCAACGACTCAACATAGCCACTTAACCTAACATACAAGTACAAAAATAAGGCCAGCATAGCCATTTAAACCAACATACATAACACAACTTAATATACATGCTGAAACCCGAAAATTTGTACGCCAACATTTGTACGACGGAAATTTATACGCCAGCATTTGTACGCCAGAACATTTGAGGGGTCCCGCGTCTTAAGGTACCTAAGCGGCAAAATTAAAATTCGCCACAAATCGCTTCTAAAGTTCAGCAATATTCTGGCAATAGTATCTCTGTTATTAATTGAGCTAGAACGTTCATTTTTGGCTAAACTAGAGTTCTAAATATGCTAATGAAGATGTTGATGAGTTTTTGGAATAAATTTTTATATTTTATATTTTATATTTTATATATATATTTTTAAATTTTTATATTTTTTTATTATGCCGAACTTTGGGTGCGATTTCTGGCACAGAATGAGGTGAAAAAAGTAGTTCGCTTCATAAGGTTTTCAACCATACTTCTAGTGTCTAAGGTCATTATAACCCAAACCACGCGATAGAGGAAGGGTGAAAATAGTGATATCCATCAAAAACACGTTTTCACCTGTGGTGGCGCTTAGGTACCTTAAAACGCGCGACCCCTCAAAATTTTATACGACTGGAAATTTATACGCCAAGCATTTGTACGACGGTAATTTATACGTTATACGCAAGAAATTCATGATCAATTAAAAAAATTGAATTTGAAACTAGGTAAGTTAAAATACAAATTATCACAAATTATGAAATTACATATTACAATAATTAAATGCATAATTGAAACTAAATTTCAGCTTATCAATTTAAGAGAAAATGTAACTAACGATATACAGAACGAATGTCATTTAAAAAATCGGAGAACAAATCTTGCGAGTTTTTTCTCATTAATCTCCAGACCTAGCCTAACCTAACCTAATCACCTGTACCTATTCAATAACCATTTACCTATGTGTTAATCCTTTAATGCGCTGTGATACATAATAAAATTTTAAATTCTTCAAATTTAAATTATTTTCAAAATATTTAAATAATGTTTACTTTTATTTATTTACTTTTTTTTTTGCACCTGTGCTTATGTTTATATAAAAAAATGAAGTCACGGTTATTACCATGGGTAGATCGCATACTTAAGTCAAAAAAGTTCGGTAGAGCGCATACTTAAATTACCGTCGCATAAATGTCAGTCGTATAAATTTCCAGTCGTATAAATGTTCTGGCGTACAAATGCTGGCGTATAAATTTCCGTCGTACAAATGTTGACGTACAAATTTCCGCACACGATACATACTGTATATAATCTTTGCTACATTATAAAAATAAGGTATTGTATACTAACATTTTCTGAACCAAGACTGCCATATAGGTGAGAGGTACACAGTATCTGAAAACAGAGAGGACATTGCACAATAGCATATTAGAGCTGTTTTGGACCCTAGTAATGAAATTATATATATTTTTCCAGATTAACATTTGGCTGGTAGGTAGGTTACGCGTAGTAAACCTAAAACTGGCACTGCATCATTTTAGTTCCCTACATAGCATACGGAAAATATTATTATAAGCAACAGAGCGTTTATTCATAGCACTTTTGTATAGTTCCACCACAGATGGGATGTATACAATGCAGTAGAGTAAGTTCTAAAAAGATAATTTTTAACTGATTCTGAACACACCAAATTTCCTTACTAGCATGTTACAGCTTTTTACGTTGCCTCTCTGTAATAACGTGTGGGGGTATTAGACCCCGCCAGTTATTAAGTTATTTAAATAATAATAAAGGTATTTACAGGTGCTTTGATTTAGATCTTCTTTAGGGTGTACCATAGATGCCAGTGTCCCACAAACGACCTACTACTAGTCCTACTCTACTAATTTAGAAGCTACAGACATTACCCCTAACTGCTATAATAATTAGAAAACTTCCTGCTTAAATTAGTCACTTTAGAAACATCACCAAATTAAACTTAGCACCAACGATTTAGTCAGATACAAAACTACATCTCTTTTGTTCAGTCCAAAACGAACAGGCCTCGTTCCGCTGTTTATCTTTTTGTATTGCCATTCACCTTTCTTTCAGTGACTTTTCCCTTTAGTGACTTTTAAACTATATACATATATATATATACACACACGTCACCTCACTTCTCCCCTACAAGTTTAGTCTGTCAGAGGGAGGGGTGAGAGACCCAAGACAACCTGCGGAGCGGAGTTGATGTAGTAAGAATAGGGGCAACCTGCATAGGCGGGCGAATTGAACCATTTTCCCAAGGATCAGGTCTCTCTTCCGGAAGACTCTGGTCACCTGTTATTCACGTTCCCATATCTGGTCCTGATGGCGTTTAGTAGAACGACCATCTTCTAGTTGGCACTTGAAGGAAACAGGGCCCGTTCTCTCCTGCACCGTTGCAGGAACCCATTTTGGTCCAGCCCCATAGTTGCCAATCATAACTGGATCATTAGGTTGCGCTTCTATAACTCTCCTTTTTTTTAGCATCATGGTACAACTTCTGTTTTTCCTGATGGCGTAAAACTAGTTGTAACGTTTCGTTTGGACGTAACATCGAAAACTGAACGAATTCCCCGGCCAATCATGAGTTTAGAAGGAGACACCCCCGTCGTTGTGTGAGGTGTTAGTCGATATTTAAACAAAAATTTATCCAACACCACTTACATTTCCTCCCCATGAGAATGACGCAAGGCCGACTTGAAAGTACGGACCATGTTTTCCGCGAGACCGTTAGTAGACGGGTGAAAAACATTAGACCGGAGATGTCTAATGCCATTGAGGTGGACAAAAGAACGAAATTCCTCACTGGTAAACCAAGTACCATTGTCGGAAACCAGAACTATGGATAAACCCCATCGAGCGAAACACGAACGGAGTAAGGGAATAGTAACACTCGATGTCGTGGAAGTGGTTGGAAAAATTTCCATACACTTAGAGTAGGCGTTCACAATGACTAGGAAATAGATATTATTTATAGGACCTGCATAATTCAACATGGATCCTATGTCAAGGTATAGTGGGCCATTCACACGGATGAAGTGGACTTTTCCTTGGGAGATCTCTGTTCTCTTGGCAGTTTTGACAGGAACGAACCAATGATTCGAGTGCTCCATCTCCACCCACCTGGTGGGGTAGCTATTCTATGGAGGTTGGGGTATGGGAAATATATTAGTGAATTAAAATTTGGTTTGAATTGGCTAACTGGAATAGAAATGTGTAGACAATAAAAAATTTGTAATTCTTTGTATCCATATGCTTTTACAGGCAGTTGATAACGAAGATTACCTCATTAAATTGGGGCAGGTCAGCAGTATTATTGATGAGTTGGATACGGCATGTGTAGCTATTATTGGTGACTAATGCTAATGTGCTTAATGATAATTCTTTGTTTAGCAACCACTTAAAAGCTTCTGTGAAGATAATAACTTGACCCTTTCATCCATGTGTAGTCTTCCTGGTGATAGGTTTACTTATGTTAGTGATAGTTGGCACACCACCTCATGGTTGGATCATTGTATTTGTATGTTCATTATACACAGTGATTCACTGGCCTACTTAGTTAGTGCTCCAGACAACTATCTCTTAATCTTCTATGGACCTTTTGTATAATGTTTGTACCTGTTGAGTCTGAAATAAAGTGTTTGTTTGTTAACACACTACTTCTAATTGCATTTAAATAGACATAAAGATCCTTTTCAAATGAGTGAAGTACCCCACATACAAAACTAATAGTAATACGTGAAAATTAAAGTAATAGTAAAAGAAGGAATCAAAAGAAATAGTAATAGTAATAGAAACGCAGTAATTGACCTCATGTCTGGTTGGCACACCACCTCATGGTTGGATCATTGTATATGTACACCTGATGCAAATCAGCAAATCAGGCAGTTCTGAATATAGCAATTTTGTACTCCTATGCTATTTCTGACCATACGCCCCCTAGTAATTGAGTTTGACATTAATGTTAACATGTTAACTAACAAATTTACCCTAATGTAAATATTTAACATACAGTATATACAGTACGGTGTGTGTGTATATATATATATATATATATATATATATATATATATATATAGAGAGAGAGAGAGAGAGAGAGAGAGAGAGAGAGAGATGCACAAGGAACAACGAAAAACGAAGAACATAAATATTGTCCTAACTAATATTCAAGGAATAAGACCAAACCAATCACTCAACAAAGTTTCGTACCTGAAAGGATTTATGGACGGAACAAGGGCGGACATCGCATGCCTCACAGAAACTCATCTTAAGGATTGCCAAGGAAATTGTGAAAACTGCAAACATTGTATTGATAAGAAAGAGATAAATATAGAGGGCTTCAACTTACTAAGAGCGGATAGAACAACGAGACGTAAAGGTGGCTGTGCTATACAGTATATGTACATGAAGGTCATATGACAGAGACGATAATAAGTAAATCAAACAGCTTTGTGGAACTCCTAGCGGTGAAAATAAAAAAACTAAACGTGATACTAATAATCATCTATAGACCTCCAAACACCCCAACGGAAAAATTCTCAGAGGCCATTGTGACTTCAGAAAGCTAATAAAGGCCATAAACCCTCCATTCCCCAATATAATGATCTGCGGAGACTTTAACTTCCCATTTATAAAATACAAAAAGGTGGATAGGAATATATATATATACCAGGATGACGGGGGGCACAAGAGAAGACCAGGAGCAAGCAAAAAATTGATGGATCTCACAAATGAGTTTATGCTGACACAGGAGATAGCAGAAAATACCAGAAAAAATAATTGCCTAGATCTGGTATTCACGAATAACACGAACTTGATTGCTGATATAAAAATAACCCCAACCATTATCTCAGATCACAACTTAATCGAGATATCAACAAATATGACGACAACATTAAAAGACAGTACACATATTGAGTAAAGAAGCAAATTTGGGGCCTTTAACTTAAACTCCAAGACTATAAATTGGGAAGCAATCAGATCGCACATGGCCCAAATAGAGTGGAGAACCCCACCCTCTCCCCATTACCCTCCACTCCCCCATTACCCCCACCCTCTCCCCATTACCCTCCACTCCCCCATTATCCCACCTCCCCATTACTCCCCACCCCTCTCCCCCATTTATCCACACCCTTCCCCCATTACCCCCGAGGGGGGAAGGGGGCTGGCACCTTGCAACAATTGATGAACATTGCAATTGCATATATGCACTATTTATTTTTTATTTTATTTTATTTTTTTTCACTTTTTCATGTATTTTTTTTTTATTGGTATAGGACATCATAGAAAACTGTGTGTAAATTATTTCAAAATGGAACTTAAACAAAATGGGTCATGTTTTGTACTTATACTGATAATAATCTATATAATATAATAAGAGAGCTGTCCGTCCGTCTGTCTGTCTGTCTGTCCGTCCGTCACACTTTCAGAAATTGTTAGAAAAAATTGAGAAAAAAAATTCAGAAATTGTAAAAAAAATTCAGAAATTGTATTACGGGCGGAAATGTGAAGCTCAAGATTTTCATGACTGTGTTCTTTTCTGTAGTTTAGCAATGGGGGAAGGGTGGGGGTGGGAGGAAGGGTTGGGGTGGGTGGAAGGGTGGGGGTGGGGGTAATGGGGGATGGGTGTGGTAATGGGGAGGGGTGGGGGTAATGGGGGAGGGGGTTAGCCCCAAAGTTGTATGAATGGGGGTGAGGAGGTTTTGGGAGATACCAGATTCAATGTTGACACAATGTGAAGCTCGAAATTTTCAAGGCTGGGTTCTTTTTTTGTAGTTTAGCCTGTCTAACCGTCAGCGAAGTGACGGGAACTGTACTAGTCTATAGTATAATAAGAGAGCTGTCCGTCCGTCTGTCTGTCTGTCTGTCCGTCCGTCACACTTTCAGAAATTGTGAGAAAAAATTGTGAGAAAAAAATTCAGAAATTGTATTACGGGCGGCAATGTGAAGCTCAAGATTTTCATGACTGTGTTCTTTTCTGTAGTTAAGCAACGGGGGAAGGGTGGGGGTTGGAGGAAGGGTGTGGGTGGGGGGAAGGGTGGGGGTGGGAGTAATGCGGGATTGGTCTGGTAATGTGGATGGGTTGGGGTTAATGGGGGAGATTGGGTTAGCCCCCAAGTTGAATGGGGGTGAGGAGGTTTTGGGAGATACCAGATTCAGAAATGTTGACACAATGTGAAGCTCAAAATTTTCACGGCTGGGTTCTTTTTTTGTAGTTTAGCCTGTCTAACCGTCAGCGAAGTGACGGGAACTGTACTAGTAATAATAATAATAATCTATATTATAATAAGAGAGCTGTCCGTCTGTCCGTCTGTCTGTCCGTCACACTTTCAGAAATTGTGAGAAAAAATTGTGAGAAAAAAATTCAGAAATTGTATTACGGGCGGAAATGTGAAGCTCAAGATTTTCATGACTGTGTTCTTTTCTGTAGTTTAGCAATGGCGGAAGGGTGGGGGTGGGGGTAATGGGTGATGGGTCAGGTAATGGGGATGGGTGGGGGTAATGGGGGAGGGGGTTAGCCCCCAAGTTGTATGAATGGGGGTGAGGAGGTTTTGGGAGATACCAGATTCAGAAATGTTGACACAATGTGAAGCTCAAAATTTTCACGGCTGGGTTCTTTTTTTGTAGTTTACCCTGTCTAACCATCAGCGAAGCGGCGGGAACTGTACTAGTAATAATAATAATGATACATTAGATATTTAGCAAACATTTAGCAACTAAACCGACCAGTCGGCCAATAATAGCCGACCACAAATAGTCGGCTGAATAGGCCGACTGTACCGATTACCAACTATTTACTGAGTAGTCGGTACATCTCTAGTATAGGCTTTTGGATTAGATACCTTTATTTCGCATTCTAGCATGTAAGTTATTTCATAGCGATTTTGAACAGAAATTTTTTAGCCAGTGAGACCTTAACATTTATTTTAGAGGACAATGATTATGTTTATGTTTATGTTTGTTTTATTCAAGTGATTACTTATTATGCTTATTCCTTTTTCAGAAGACCGTTGTCATTATTTGACTTTATATAAATAAATAAATGATTACAAAGAGTTGGTTCTCATTTATGACAACGGTCTTTTTGCAAATTTCTAAAACAAAGATTATTCACTCCGCAAAGATTTGACAAGATCCGCAGGTGGAAGCCTAACAAACAAAACCGAAGATGAAGTCCTTGCTGCAATCAAGAAACTAGCTGTCCGAGAGGAGAACACCATGGTAGCCAGGGTTACCCTCCACAATATGCGACAAGACCGCGACGAAACTGTGCGCAGTTTTGGAGCCCGTCTTCGTGGTCAGGCCGGAGTCTGCAAATTTCTTGTTCAATGCCTAAGCTGCAACAACAACGTAAATTACACTGACCCATCCTTCGCGACGTCCTTACCCGCGGAATTGCTGACCCGGAAAATACAACTGGAACTCCTCGGCAACAGTAACCAGGAGATGACCCTGGAAGACGTCTTTCAGTTTGTCGAGGCGAAGGAAGCAGGCAAGCGCTCAGCATCACGACTGCTGGACTCCCATGCCGTGGAGGCCGCAGGCAGCACATACAGGAGAAGTAAGCAAATACCCCCACAAGACAAAAATGCCCCTGTTCATATTGTGGTAAAAAAGGACACGGCAGAAGAGCCCCAGTCCACATACGCAAGAAGGATTGCCCTGCGTACAACCACAAATGCAAAATTTGCAAGCGCGACAGCCATTGGGAATCCGTATGCAGGAGCAAAGACAAGGACAAGAGCCTTTCAGCCACTCCTAATAAAGCTGATGAGTGCGAAGGTGCGGTATTTGATCTTCTCTGCGCCACAAGCAACACTTCCGAGCCACATAAGAAAAGAGCAATCGCCCTCGACCATCACATTTACAATGAACTATCGGACATGTGGATCAAGGAGAACTCACAACCACAGCCACACATCAACCTGACAGTCAGGACTCTCCCCGAAGACTACGAGGCGCTTGGGGCAACCCTCAATGCCCACCCAAAAACCGTGGTACTGCCTGCCATGGCAGACACAGGCTGTCAGAGCTGCCTCACCGGTATCAAGGTTATCCACCGCCTCGGGCTTCTCCAGTCTGACCTCATCCCTGTGACCATGAAGATGCACGCCGCCAACAACAAGGGCATCAAAATCCTTGGCGCAGCCATACTTCGCCTCACTGGCAAGGATGAACAGGGCCAACAAGTAGAAACGAGACAGGTAACATATGTGACAGATTCTTCTGACAAGTTCTTCATCAGCAGAGAGGCATGCGTTTCACTCGGCATTATCTCGGGAAGATTTCCTACAGTGGGGGAAGTCCAACTGGATCCAGCACAATACTGTAACAACAGTGCCAGCACGCCACACAGTGACAGCGGACTTGTAACTAACTGTGACTGTCCAAGACGCCAACATCCTCCATCACCTCCAATCGAGCTACCGCTACCCGCTGTTGCGGCGAACCAGCAAAAGCTCAAGGAATACCTGCTGGACTATTACAAATCAAGCACCTTCAACACTTGTGACCACCAAGCGCTGCCCATGATGGACGGCCCCCCAATGAAATTGATGGTGGACCCCAATGCCAAACCAGTCGCACATCACACCCCCGTCCCAGTACCAATCCACTGGCAGGAGGACGTGAAGGCTGGCCTCGACCAAGATGTCAGACTGGGTGTCCTTGAACCAGTACCCGTTGGTGAGCCCGTAACCTGGTGTCACAGAATGGTGGTGTGCGCCAAAAAGAACGGAAAACCAAGGCGTACCGTTGACTTTCAACCCCTCAACGCTCACGCCACCCGCGAAACACACCACACTCAATCGCCATTCCACCAGGCCAGATCAGTACCGCAAGGCAAAAAGAAAACAGTGTTTGATGCATGGAATGGATATCACAGCGTACCAATCTGTGAAGAAGACCGCCACTTGACCACCTTCATAACGCCCTGGGGTCGCTACCGTTACAAAACCGCTCCCCAGGGTTACATTGCATCTGGTGACGGTTACACAAGAAGGTACGACGAAATTGTATCGAGCATCCCTAACAATACAAAGTGCATTGACGACGTCTTGCTCTGGTCAGACACAGTGGAGGAGAGCTTCTTCCAGGCCACCCAGTGGCTTGACACCTGCGGCAGACACGGAATCACACTGAACCCCGACAAGTTTGTGTTCTGTCAGGACAAGGTTGAATTTGCAGGCTTCGAGATCACATCTGACAGTGTCCGACCCTGTAAAAAATACCTCAAAGCAATCCTAGAGTTTCCATCTCCAAAGAACATCACCGACGTTCGATCATGGTTCGGGCTCATCAACCAGGTGTCGTATGCCTTCAGCATGGCCAAGAGGATGCAGCCGTTCCGCCTACTTCTGAAGCCAGGAACACCTTTCAAGTGGGATGACGAATTGGAAACCATCTTCGAAGAATCAAAGGATGTCATCATCACAGAAATAGAGGAGGGTGTTAAAATTTTTGACAAAACCAAGCCCACATGCCTCGCCACAGACTGGTCGAAAACAGGCATCGGCTACTGGCTACTTCAGAAACACTGCACCTGTACACGAGTCGAACCCTTCTGCTGCCATACTGGATGGCGTGTCACATTGGTCGGCAGTAGATTCACTACCTCAGCTGAGTCCCGCTATGCACCAGTAGAAGGAGAAGCACTTGCTGTCGCCGATGCCCTTGACAAGGCGAGGTACTTCGTGCTGGGATGCGAAGACCTAATAATTGCAGTGGACCACAAACCTCTCCTCAAAGTGTTTGGTGACAGATCCCTAGAGGACATATCTAATACACGCCTCAGAAACTTGAAGGAAAAAACCCTCAGGTACCGCTTCCGGATGATCCACGTACCAGGCGCGAAACACAAAGCTGCTGACGGGGTGTCACGATACCCCACTGGCGACCCCATACCACTGACACTCCCCGATGACGTAGCAGCCATCCATCAACCATGCGAGGGAACGGCGTTCTTTCCCCCCCCCCACCTTCCTAGCCGGCATACGGACATCACTGACAGATGGTAATGGCATGGAAGCCTGCGTCATTTCTGCAGCCGCATCAACACTCAACTCGCTGAGCCTGGCATCAGTGACATGGGATCGAGTACGCACCGCCACGACCAGCGATGAAGTCATGAATAGTTTAGCCAATGTCATAGAGTCCGGCATGCCTGAATCCCGCCATGCACTCCCTGCACAGCTGCGGGAATATCACCAGTTTCGCGACGACCTCCGCACTGTTGACGGCGTGGTAATGTACAGGAACCGCACGGTTATCCCGCCGGCCCTCAGGCAAGAAGTACTGGCTTCACTCCACTCAGCTCATCAAGGTACTTCATCCATGATCTCCAGAGCAGAAGACTCCATTTTCTGGCCTGGCATCACACCAGCCATCACAGCACTACGGGCTAGCTGCAACCACTGCAACCGCATGGCACCAACCCAGCCCAGCGCTCCACCCACTCCACCAACATCACCAGAATACCCCTTCCAGTGCGTCTGCGCGGACTACTTCCACTACAAAGGAGTAAACTACCTGGTCGTGGTGGACAGATACTCTAACTGGCCAATAGTAGAGAGGTCATCAGATGGTGCTGCTGGACTCATCGCCTGCCTCCGACGGACCTTCGTCACCTTCGGCATCCCCGACGAACTGGCTTCCGATGGGGGCCCTGAATTTACCGCAGCAGCCACACGGCAGTTCCTCAAAAACTGGGGCGTACACCACCGACTCTCATCAGTGGCTTTCCCTCACAGCAACTGTCGGGCAGAAGTTGGTGTCAAGACAACGAAACGCCTAATAACCGACAACACTGGACCAAACGGCGACCTCAACACCGAAAACTTTCAACGGGCCATGCTTCAATACAGAAACACGCCGGATAGAGATACAAAACACTCCCCAGCAATGTGTGTATTCGGCCGCCCTATCCGGGACTTCATTCCAATCCTTCCCGGCCGATATAAACCACACGACACGTGGCGTGAAAACTTGGCCACCCGAGAAGAAGCTCTGAGGAACCGCCACATGAGGGGAGCGGAACGCTGGTCAGAGCACACCAAGAGACTCCCACCACTAGCAGTCGGAGACCTTATACGCATCCAGAACCAGGTCGGTCCACACGCCCGTAAATGGGACAAGACAGGTGTGGTCATCGAAGTCAGGCAGTTTGACCAGTACGTGGTTAGGGTCGATGGATCTGGGAGGGTAACTGTAAGGAACAGGAAATTCCTTAAAAAATATGAACCCTTCAGCACACCTGCTCCAAAGATGACCATAGACCAACATTTGAAGAACTTCCTAGCGGTGCCCACCAACAGCCCACCTGCTGCACCACCTACACCTGCCAGGTCAGCACCAGGACCAAAGACACCCGCTTCACCCCGTAGTCCGACACGGTCCAGCCCACACGTTGAACGCAGGCGCCCGACCCTGAAGAGACCACACCCCCCACCCAAGAAGACATGTCAACGCCGCCCATCGACATACTACCACCTGCACCCCCTAGGCCAATGGGTACGGCACCCCAAACTGCAACTCCACTAAGGCGTTCGAACCGTACCAGACGCCCCCCTACCTGGCATGAAGACTACCATATGAATCAAGAAGAGTAACCAATCAAGTATGCTTTAAATTAAGGGCACTGACAAAATAAGGTTTAGTCTTTATCCGTAAACATACAAAATTTTTTTTTGCCATATTATCCTTAATAATCTTCTTTATAAAACTACTGGCTCAAAGACTTGGGGGAGAGATAGAGTACAGCACACTTTACACTTTACTTACTAAGAACTTTATATTGTGTTCCCAATACAGCTGTAACCTCATTACTGTACTATTACTTTTGTCAGGAATACCGTTGTACAACCCTTATTTTAATATACGATTCAATCTCTCGCTGAACCCTCTAATTGTATTGTAATATGTTTGATTGAATATAATGTACTGTATAATTCCATAAGTATTTATATTTTAGTTTCTACAGTATCGTATTCATCATGATGTAATAGCAAAGCCTTATGTTCTCATATTACTCTTAAATAAACTAGTATCTATGTTTTCCTACTAAAGTACCATACTGTATCCACTTTACAAAACAATATAAGTCTCCGCACTACCGTACTGCAATTACCTAATATCACATCGTCATCTAGTATCAAAGACTTGGGAGGAGATAGAGGACAATGATTATGTTTATGTTTATGTTTTATTCAAGTGATTACTTATTATGCTTATTCCTTTTTCAGAAGACCGTTGTCATTGTTTGACTTTATATAAATAAATAAATGATTACAAAGAGTTGGTTCTCATTTATATTTTAAGCTCACGAGCCACTTAGATTTTGAGTGCAACTTCACAAATTTGGTTTCACTGGCTTTGGATGCGAAGCTCAAAATTTTGATGGCTGTGGTATTCTTGTAGATTTATGGTCGCAATGGCTTTTCCTCGATTTTATAAAAGAGTATGAAATTTTTCGCAAGCATTTCCTGACTACATATGATATAGGTAGGCTTTGGTCAGGCCAAAGCTTGTCTATATCCAGTCAGTCCACCGAGCTCGCATTATTTGTTTTAATGCAGAAAAGAGGGGCCAAGGGCGAATGCCCGTAAAAACTCCCCCCCCCCCCTTCCACAATAGAAGGAGAAGAAGAGAGCCAAAATCGAGGTTCAGGGTTTTGGAGATGCCTGGACAGTCTGCGTTTGAAAGCTTGGAGGTTATCCATCCATCAATCCATCATGTTCTGCCTATCAGGCAGGTCCAACTCATGTGTCCCGCCAGAGTGTTCTATCCTGAGCTATCTTTTTCATCTCATGGTAACTCCTGCCTGCCTTCAAATCACCTAGCATTGCTTTCCTTTTCCTTCCCCTCGGCCTTCTACCTTCATATCTACCCTCTATCACTTTCAACAATCCTTCTCCTCTCAACACATGTCCGATCCATTTCTTCTGTCTTTCTCTTATCACCTTAATGAGTCTTCTTTCCTCCCTCACCTGTTGCAATACTTCCTCATTACTTTGGTGTTCCCTCCAGCTTATCTTTAGCATTCTTCTCCAAATCCACATTTCAAAACTTTCCAGGAGTTTCTTTTCAGTTGTTTTCAGTGTCCATGTTTCTGCTCCATACAGTACCACACTCCATATCAAGCTTTTTACTAACCTTTTCTTCAGCTTCAAGTTGAGTTTACCCGTAAGTAGTCTTCTCTGTCTCTCAAAAGCTACCTTACCCATACCGATTCTAGATCTTACTTCCTTATTGCAATCTCCATTGTTGGTCAATAAACTTCCCAGATATTTAAACTGCTCAGCTTCTTCTAAGGTTCGATTTCCCATCGTTAGGTTCATTTGCGCTCCTTTCCTTCTTGCAATTTTCATTACCTTTGTCTTGGTCTCATTAATTCTCATTCCGAATTCTTCCACCGTTGTTGTCAAGCTATTGACCATTCTTTGCAGTCCTTCCTCAGTACTACAAACAAATGCCTTGTCATCGGCAAACCTTACAGATTTGACCAATTTACCTCCCACTCTGATTCCCTCTTCCAGATCTGAGAGTGCTTCTATTATCATTGCTTCCGCATAGATGTTAAATAACACGGGGGACAGGGAGCATCCTTGCCTGACCCCTCTCCCAACCAATCCAGGCTCCGATTCTCCTCCTGCAACTTTAACATTCACAGTCTGGCGAAGATATAGATTTTTTATCAGCCTACTGTCCCTCCAGGCAACATTAATATTCTTTAATATTTCCATTAGTTTCCTCCATTAGACTCTGTCAAACGCTTTTTCAAAGTCAACAAAACAAACAAACATTTCCTGATCATGTTCCAGCACTCTCTCTCCCATCATTCTCATAATACCAAGAGCTTCTCTTGTTCCGCATTTTGACCTAAATCCAAACTGATCCTCTCCAATGTACTGCTCAGTTATAGAGGTTATAGCTATGGAGGTTATAGACAGGGAAAAAGATGAATTGAGGAAGATTGTTCCAGAGTTGACCACTTGAGTAGATGAAAGATTGAAAATACCGATTAAATTTTGCGTTAGAGAGTTGGACAGAAAAGGAATGAGAATGTAAGTTATAACATAAATTCATAAAAATGTGTTAATGACCGTAAAGGTTAACGTGCAATAAAGCAATAAATGAATGAAATTCAAGCTTAGGTTAACAGTAGTGGACAATTTTTTTTTGTTTTATTTAAAAAAAATAAATTGCTTATTAGAGTTATTAGAGCATGTGGTTTTTTGCAGGTTAAGTTAGAGTAATTACCTTAGAATTTTTGTTTTCCCATGCTGAACATGGAACTAGTTCGTGTAGCGTATAGTTATTATCTAATTCTAAGTTTTTTCTATATCTAACCTAACCTAACCTAACTTATGGTTAGGTGCTCTGTTGGGCGATTTATTTGGAGCCCAATATGGATTTCGGCTACTATAATTAATCGCCCAAATAGCTAATGAGTATAAGCTACACGAACTAGCCCCATGTTTAACTATTATTTATAGATTTATTTCCAATTTCTATTTACCAAAACCACATATTCATGACCTAAAAGGCTATATTTGGAATTTATTGATCATTTAATTTTTTTAAATAAAACAAAAAATTGCTCACCATTATTAACTTTTACTTGAAATTCATACGAAAGATAATAAACAGAAACTTTTAATCCAGTGAGAGTTTACCATTTATTTTAAGTTTACAAAACATTTTAAGTGTAGCTTCATAAATTTTGACTAGCTGGCTTTAGATGCGACGCTCAAGATTTTTATGGTTACGTTATTTTGTAAAATTTTTGACCGATTATCTTCCCTGTATTTCACAGTGTTTGCCATTTTGTTGAAGAGTGAAGAGACTTCGGTTAATAGGTTAACATAGACTACCCCCTTTTCTTCACCTAAACTAAAGCCTTGATCTACTATGCTTAGTTAATTGTATAGTAATTACTAAGTTGCAATTTAGGTAAACCTATGGATCTTGTGGGTTATAACCCATCATTTACTTCTTTCCTGGTTAGGTCAACTGTACGCCCTTGACAATTGGTTAGATTAAGTCGTGATATTTTCGTTAAAATATTCGTTAGTTTTTGTTAAAATATTCGTTAGTTTTAACGACTTAACCTAATCAGTTGTCAAGGGCGTACAGTTGACCTAACCAGGAAAGAAATAAATGATCCAAACCTATAGCTTGTTTAACATGGTTGACTAACATTATCCTAAACAGGTTTAGGATACTAGTTAAACTTATTAGTACAGGCCTAGTTAATTTGGAAGAGCTGTAATAATGTTAGAAAATTTAGAAGAGGAAGAGCCATTGTTGTCCCAAGGCGATATGATGACTAAGCTGATTGATGCAGCATTGCTTGTATATATTAAGTTAAGGTGTATATATATCCATCTCATAATTGTAAAGTTAGTGAAAAATTAACTTAATTTAGAGTTAGCATTTTTGGGCTCTTGTGGCATCATTGTTTGGGCACTCTTGTGGCATAATTTTTTGGTGGCACTACGTGTCTTTTCTACTCGTTTGTTGAATGCGGCACTTACAGGGCGTGGTCTTATAGAGAGCTCTCTTGCAATTCAGTTTGGTTGTTTAGCCTCTTAATGACGAAAGTTTTTGTAGGGTTAAGTTATGAATGCGTGTATTGGAAACGGTACAAATTTGACCCAGTAGTCCAAAAGAGGTTAAATACAAGATTGTTGCATCGTGCAATGGTGCAGGTTGTGTTGTTGTTGCAAGGTTTAGAAAGAAGACCATAAATAGTGCCCCTTTTGTTTTTTATCTTAATTTTATGCAACTGAGGCCTAAGTAATAAGTCGAATAACGTCGTTCAAATGCGTGGTTCGAACGACGATGTTCACAATTAAATTAGCTTAGGCTAAGATGCTCAACACAGCTATTACAAAAGTTTGGAATACAGGGGTTTGACCTACGTATGCCTTCGTATTTTAATTCTTATAAACATTTAAAACATGAAGGATATACATATATTAAATTTGGATTAAGTCATATTTTTACCGCAACAGAACATAACCCACCCACGCTAAGTTCAGACATCTAGACCCAACTCTAGTTCAGGCAACCTACTGTACATACAACATTGTTTTTGCTGTCCTTCTGATATCTTATTTGAATATACAGTATTTGCAATAGGCTCAGGATAATGTCAAAGTCTACCCGTATCTAATCGGTCAACGCTCGCATTATAACGTGCAAATAATTTCATACAGAATTTTTAAAATTTTCAAGACAGACCTTAAAATTTACTTTAAGCTCACGAGGCACTTAGATTTTGAGCATTACAAATTTAGTTTAACTAGCTTTGGATGTGAAGCTCAAAATTTTGATGGTTGTGGTTCTTTTGTAAATTTAAGGTCTCGATGACTTTTCGAAGATTTCACAAGAGTACGAGATCTTGTACAAGGTTGCCTGACTAGATACAAGCAAGCTTTAGCCGTGTATGAAAAATTGTTACATTACCGTAACTGTTTCTTGTAATTTAAACATTGATATAGAAATTAGGAGGGTTAACACACCTCATTTTTTTAAATTATAAATTGCTTCCTCGGTTACGAACGTCAATCTTTGCTCTTTTTTTTTTCTTCACAACAAATCTGAGACATTCCACTCACCTATGATGACGTAACATAGTGGGGGTTTTTCCGATTCAACTAAGAATCTGGATAACTCGTTATCACAGCATATATATATATATATATATATATACTATGTTATTATATAGTCTTTGAATGAGGCCGAATGTAGAGGGGGGTAAAAAACAACGTTTATAAGTATTTTTATATACTGTATATAGGGCTTTTCCATGTTAACGTTTGCGTAACAAGCAATTTACAAAAAATATTTAATGTTTCTTATGTTGATGTGCTGAAATAGGTGCAGTAATTTGATTCGGCAATAATAAATGAATATATTAGTTTCAAAACATTCAAATATCCATCTGAAGTTAACACAGCAACATGGAAGATTTTAAACCTCGTGAAGTCGCGCAGTACAAAGAAGCGTTCTCTTTCTTTGACAAAGATGGCGACGGAAGAATAGCAACTCAAGAACTAAAAGTCTTGTTAACTCTCCTGGGACAAAATCCATCACCACAAGAGTTTGATGAGTTACTCGCGGAATGCGACACGGCTGGAGAAGGTACCTTGTCCTTCCCAGACTTCCTAAACATAATGGACAAGAGAATGACCTCGTATAATCCAGATGAAGAGCTAAGGTGGGCTCTTAACTTCTTCGCAAAAGAACACGATGGACAAATCTGGGTTTCCGAACTGTTATACGCCATTACGAATTCCGGAGACAGACTAACGGAGGAAGAAGTAAGTGAAATTGTGAAGGACATCCCTATCAATGATTGTGAGACAATTAGTCAAGAAGAAATGATGCGAGCAATGACTTTAGGAGAGGAATGAATTACGAAATAATGTAATATTAACTTTAATTAAAAATAATATTTTACTATCGTTGGGAAAACGTTTCTTTAGTCTTTTTGTTGCAAGCCATATTTTAACTGAGCTAAAGTCTCACTGTGATTTAAGATTAGGGCTACGTACGTATAAATAAAAATATGGCTCCCGGGGCCCGCTCCCCCATACACTTTCGAGATATTAGAGCTGTTTTATTCCTTTTGTACTTAAATTTTATGCCTAGTAACAGTATTCGGAATAACAGTATAGCAATCTCGGAGATTCTTGGGAAAAGATGCAATAATGTTGTAGTCATCCGGAGAATGACAGAAGAACAGTCTTAAAAAGGTTTGTATGATGGTGAATGTTTGGGGTACATTGATTGAACACCTACACGAACTTGGAGCTAATACAAACCAAAAAATAGAATGAAGAAAACTTGTGAAAAGGCGGGCTATCAGAGACCTGGTCTTACCTGATGCGACAATAGTTTTTTTTATTGGGGTTGTTTAACCTCCTTCGCAACATCTAAGGTCATATGACGGAGGGAACCTACATCTTTACGTGGGATCCGAACCACGGGTCGCTACTTAATCTGGGAGCGGAGGACGGTCTCCCATCCAACTACTACCCAGACCTCCGGGGAAGCGGTGTTACGACATTGGCCACGACGTAGCCCGCCCTGATGCGACAGGTAAGGAACTAAACACAAATTCAGACAAGGATTGTGTTTGGTTGGTTGTAAATTTTATGTATGTGGTTTGTACTAACATTGCGCAAAACCCAAGGAGAATATGAAATTGTAGTACCTATTGTAATAGTGTTGGGTTGTAGACCCCGTTAGACTTAGGTTAGAAATTAGGTATGAAAACAAAAACAAAACATCTTTATTGTGGATCATTCACAATCCATAACCAATTAACCTAACATAAAAGTACAATCTTATCATGCACTGAACTTAATACAAAAATAAGGCCAGTATACAGCATAACTAAGTAGTATTGGCACAAAAGGAGAGAATGCAATGCAATTGTAAATGTTGATAAATGTTGCAAAGGAAAGGTTACATAAGTTATGCAACAAAGGGGGAAGGGGGAATGTTGCAAGATGTTATGCAACAAATGGGAGAATGTTGCAAGAGCAACAATGGTTATGCAACTTGGAGGCGGAATTATCCCTCAAGAGAAAGAGAGGAGGAGAGAGAGGAAGAGAGGCGTTCGCTTGACAGGAGCCAAGTGCATATTAAGACTTTAGCAGAGCGGACGTTGTCTTATAGGCCCCTAATCAGCCAGTCGTCTTAATCAGCCAGTGCCTCCAGGCACTATCAGCCAGTTGGCACAGTGTATACCTCGTTTTGGCACGTACACACCCGTCTATACGCCCATCAAATATTACGCACACACGATTATATGCGTCGGGTTCGAGACCCGGTGGTGGCGCGTCCTTCCACGGTTGGTAGATAAATGGGTAACCAGAGTGCCCTAGCAGGGATATCTCTCGCGCGCTCTCCCCCTCTCTCTCTCTCGCTCCCCCTTTCGCTCTCTCTCTCCCTTTCTCCCTCTCCCTTTCTCTCATATATATATATATATATATATATATATATGTTAATCCCTCCGTCTATGGCCTTGGGTGGTTCGAAATCGACGGGGGTTCTGGTTGGGAGGCAGCAACGGATATTTCTCGCGATAGTTTTCTTCTATAATCTAATTTTTCTCTCATTTCTTTTTTTCTCTTTCTATAACACTGATCCTTTCTCTGAAGGTTCGCCGATTTTCTTTTTATAAATTATCGGGAACTATTTTCTCTACTTTATTTACTAAGTTTTCTGAAGAGAGCCAAATTTACTTCTAAAACTGTACAGGTAGTGCTCTGAATTTACAGGGGTAGAGGTTCGACCTCTTTCGACCATGGCTCAGGCCGAAATCTAAAAAATTAAGGATGCAAGGGGCCTCTGCCCCCTCCTCGCTGAGAGGCTGCTAACAAGGGAGTAAGTGAAGTCAAGAAGAAAAAGAAGTAGCAGTTATTTTACAATTACATGCTTTATATATAACCTAAATTTTGGGGGAGTGCAGTTTGAAGGTTAAGTTTCCCCCTTTAAACACATGATCAGAATTTTGAAAGATTCCAAATAAAAATTTAAAAAACTAATAATAAAAAATAATCGTATTTTCGCCGAATATTCATTTCTAAAGGGCGACATAATTTCGGAGTAGTACATTGAGTACAATCTAAGTACATCACTGAGTACATTGTAATTTTGGGTTACTACAACTATTACAGATTAATTCACATTCACTTATTATCGTTAATTACAGTTCCATTAAAGTATATTCACTACGTCATTAAGTACATTAATTACATCATTAAGTACATTACATCATTAAGTACATTAATTACATCATTAAGTACATTAATTACATCATTAAGTACATTACATCATAAGTACATTAATTACATCATTAAGTACATTAGTCACTTACAATTCTTACAGTTTTTATATTTATATATGGCTATTAGTACAACACAAAGTACATGGGCACATACGGTATATATGTATATACATTATACAACATGACACACATGATATATAATATAACGCATGATAATGTTTTATAAATTTGAATCAGAGCGAGAGGAGATTTTACGTTTTCAGGTGCTCAATTTATGCTGTGATCATCGAATTGCGTACACTTGCATAAGCATTTTCGAGTTTATTGCGAGAGGCGAAATAATTAAAATAAAAAAAAAAAAATAATAATACATGCGAACGTATTTGCACGTCTTTCAACGAACAGGTACGGATGCATAAAGTTTTGTACACATTTCTTAGACTGACACGAGTAAAATGAATATTTAATAAAATTGATATAGGATAATGGTCAAGATAAGATATGGACGTATGGATGAATATGGTCGAATAATAGTTACATTGCATCATACCAGACAGGCCATAACATATAAATAACGAGATATAAAGTGTAACTTTTTCACACGGCTATTCAATTCGTACATACAGTACAAGTCATTATTGGGAGGATTTAAAAGAAAGGAATTAGAGACAGAGTTGGTATTAAGGACTAAGAAGTACAACTACGGGTTCCAATCCTGCTATGCAATGTGCATGCATAATCTAATAAAATTTAGGGACGAGGGTTAGATGCAAGAAAACCATAATAGAATAGCACAATAGAAAGCACAAATCGAAATTCTATCTAAACTCGCTCAGGCGATTTTGGTTTCTCATGTAAAAATGAACATTCGAACATAAAAAACATACAACGTAAGTACTGTATGAAAATAATGAATATAAGGGTTTATATAAAGATTATCTAAATACACGGATTAGGTAAACATGAGGATTATGTGAATATAAATATATAAGGATATACAGGATGATATAAATATATGTTTATATAAATATACGAAGTATATAAGTGGCTATAAGAATTATATAAATGGATATAAAAAGTATATACACATGGATATAAGACTCATACGAATGAATATAAAAATATATGAACATAGGAATTATTCATTGTTCATTTTTACACACACACACACATATATATATATAATATATATATATATGTGCCCGTTAAAAAGTAGGTCTAGGGTGGGGTGAAAAGTTTGACCTTCGTCAGAATGAACATTTCGGGAGGAAGCAATCGAAGGGTTAACCAAAGAAAGCCTATATATGTACAGTTCCGGAAAAAAGTTCATCTAAAAATATTCTGAAAACTATAAAAATTACTAATTAGTACAAGAAACGTACACAAAAGATCCAAAATTTATGATTAGCAATCACGTCAAATTGCATTAATTCATATTAATTCCATTTATTACATAACTTAAACAAATCTCTAGGATTTTATCGCACATTTATGCCTGATTTCTGAATATAGAGGGAGCGGAATAAGACGGTTTACCGAGAATAACAGAATCACTTTGTGAAAAATAATACCATTTACTACAGAAATTACTAATTAGTACAAGAAGAGTTAAAAACTTGGTGGCTAACTGGATTTCACATGGACTATATATATGAAAAAAAAATTAAATAAAAATAATAATACTAGCATAAGAAATACGAACGAGGAATATATATATATATATATATATATATATATATATATAATAAAAAATAATAATACACAAAACGCTAGTGTATAATCAACATGGTACAGAAAAAAAAAAAAAAAAATATATATATATATATATATATACACACACACACACACACACACAATTATATTAACCAACGTTCTGATAATAATTGCGGAATGGAAAGCTGTATTATTCTCATGCGCGAATTAATAAGGTGATGTTAATGTGTGTGTGTGTGTGTGTGTGTTATATATATATATATATATATATATATGCATATATATATACGCCTATTAAAGATTTATCCTTTAAAAATAAAATTTGAAACACCTGTACTCCTGTTCTACCAGCGAGTTTTAGCGGCGCCAGGAACCGAAAGATAACATTGGAATTAAAATCTCGATAATAAACAACGCTTCGATGGAATCTTATTTCGAGATCATGAACTTTGGAGTTAATGACCCGCAACCCGGAATACTCTGCCATTTTTTTAAAAATTATTTATTGTATCGTATAAGAATTCCGGGATACAATAAACTTTTACAGAGGCGAGAGCAAGCTTCGCGCGCTGGTTGTTTTCCCTTCATGGGTAATTACTTTCCAGTTTGAGTGTTTTATATTTCAGAGGAAATGATAAATTTCCCGATACTATTTTAGATATTGCCCATAAACCGATTCACAAACCATCCTCATCTCTCTCTCTCTCTCTCTCGCTCTCGGCCGAATACAAAATGAAAAAACGCGTCTCTCTCTCTCTCTCTCTCTCTCTCTCTCTCTCTCTCTACGAATGGGAATATCTGACACGCCCCAGATTTCACGAGGCAGCCAATCACAACCCTGTGGGCGGAGCCCAGGACCTCTGTTTGGCCGCTATGCAGGCCTACGCGTCAAGGCCCGCCCAAAATTCACCGATAGCCAATAGGAAGCTAGCGTTTCGTGTGTTGTGGGTTGATCACGCTCATTTATAAAAGGGAGCATATTCATCTCAGAGCCTCATTTCAATGTTTTTTCTTGCATAGTGCTTTTGAAATACCAACTATGAGCCAGCTATACAGCTCCCCCGATTTGTTTGAAGATGGCGATGTCTCATCACTCTCTGCAATTTATCTTTTCAACGCGGTGGAACAGAATGATCTATCTACGCAAGCTGTTACAGAAATTTGTGACAACGGGAACGAATTTCCCGCTAACGACTTAGAGATGTAAGTAGTTAATATGTGATTATACATTAGCGTGTAGCGTTATGAACGATCTGGAGGCACATTTCAGGTTTTGTACAATCAACCTTGCTGATTTCAGAAAAGAAATCCAAAATTTTCTGCAACAAGCAGAACACCTCCTTTTTCGCATGTAAAAAATACAAAATTCTTGTTGTTTGGGCGATTATAGGGTTCAGAGTAAGATTTGGGGCTACAGTAGTTCCTCCATTATTTTCCCAAGTGTAAATCATAGTGTACGTCTCTCTTCTTTCCAGTGAATATAAGTTTAATTCACGTAACCTTTCCGAGTAATTTTGCTCTTTGCATCCATTGATCTTGGCTGTGAAGCTTCTCTGAATCCCTTTTAGCTGATTAATGTCTTTTTGTTTATATGGGAATGTTAGGACCGAGCAGTATTCCAACTTGGGTATGATCAGTGTTTTCAATAGAGGACTCATTATATTCCTATCCCTTCTTTTAAAGGTTCTCAATATCTGTCCAGTTATTCTTTTTGCTCTGTTTACTGCTATCTTATTTTGTTTCAAATTTTTGCGTCATCAGTCATTACAACACCTAAATCTTTTGCTTTAAAATTTCTCTGAATTTCCTGTCCATTTGGGGTATAGTATTCCGTGGATTTTAGGTCCTCCCTTCTTCCGTACCTTAACAGTTGAAATTTCTCGGTGTTAAATTTCATAGTGTTGCCTTCCAACCAATTATAGATTCTGTTCATGTCTGTTTGTAGGGATCCTATATCCTCTGGGTTTCTTATTTTTCTACTAATCTTTGTGTCATCGGCAAAGGATGTTACTGTGCTGTCACTGGTAACGTCCTCATCTTTGTCAGTTAGCATGATTATGAAGAGCAATACGTAGAGTTAATACTGTTCCTTGTGGTACTGAGCTAAGGACTTCTGATTCTGATGAAGATATACCATGAACTGTAACGACTTGCTGCCGCTCACTAAGAAAATTATATATCTATTTTCCTACTTTTCCTGTTATTCAGATATATTTCAGTTTATGTATTATGATTCCATGGTCACACTTGTCGAACGTCTTGGCAAAGTCTGTGTATATTACATCATAATTTTCATTACTTTCAAGTGCATCAATAATGTTGTTGTAGTGTTTCATTAGTTGTGATAGGCATGATCTGCCTGACCGAAATCCATGTTGGTTATCATTTAATTTTTTCTGAGTTTCCAAAAAGTCAGATTTTCTGTCTAACTATTCTTTCAAATATTTTAGTGAGATGAGATGTAAGCGACACTGGCCTGGCCTATAGTTCTTGGTCTCGGAGCGATCTCCTCCTTTATATATTGGAACTATGTTTGGTCTCTTCAGGATGCTCGGTATTTCTTCCGTGTCAAGTGATCATCTCCATATCCAATATAGGGGCTTAGCGATTGCATTCTTGCAGTGTTTTATTTGTGTGGCATTCCATTTGTCCGGTCCTGCCGCCAAATGTGCTTTTAGTTTCCCTATAGCTTGTGTAATATCATCTGTTGTAAAGTCGAAGTCCGTTATACTTTCCCCTTGTGGTTCTTCTTCAAAGAACGCGTTTCTATCGCATATCATTATTTCACGAAAGTAACACGTGAAAAATATTTATGATGAATAAAACCACGAAGGAAAGGAAACACAGCGTGGTGCTCAAGCGCTTTCGTCTAATGACATCCTCAGGAACACTGAAGTACATAAAGAGTTCAAGACTATATATGAGGGGTCGCGCGTCTTAAGGTACCTAAGCGCCACCACAGGCGAAAACGTGTTTTTGATGGATATCACTATTTTCACCCTTCCTCTATCGCGTGGTTTGGGTTATAATGACCTTACGACACTAGAAGTATGGTTGAAAACCTTATGAAGCGAACTAATTTTTTCACCTCATTCTGTGCCAGAAATCGCACCCAAAGTTCGGCATAATAAGAAAATACAAAAATTTAAAAATATATATATAAAATATAAAATATGAAAATCTATTCCAAAAACTCATCAACATCTTCATTAGCATACATAGAACTCTAATTTAGCCAAAAATGAACGTTCTAGCTCAATTAATAACAGAGATACTATTGCCAGAATAGTGCTGAACTTTGGAGGCGATTTTTGACGAATTTTAATTTTGGCGCTTAGGTACCTTAACCCTTTAAGGACTGAAGGTACAAATTGCTAATGTTTCAAAGACAAGCATTCATAACTTAACCCTACAAAAAATTCAGGGCTTAAAGGGTTAAGACGCGGGACCCCTCATATAGGTTACAAAAAAAAAATATATATATATATATATATATATATATATATATATATATATATATACAGGGTGGGCCGTAAGTTTCCATACATAGGAAAAATAAACATTTTTTTATGGACAACCATTTTTATTTATATAATATGCTCTACATGGTTGCCATTGTTTTGAAAACACATTTCAATACGTGTTCCCCACTGTTGATGAACACGCATTAGCACAGTTGACGTTATATATAGTAAATAAAGAAATAAAAATTGTGGGAGGAGTATACACATTTGTAAGGAAAACTACCAATTGTAGCACTTTGCCCGAATTCAACACAAGCTCAAATGGATTGTTTACAACCAATTTTATAGATAATGCCTAAATGATATATAGGTCACAAAAAAAATAAAAATAAAGAAATAAAAATAAAAATAAATTGAACAATAAAAATTGTAACAGGAACATACAAATTTATAAGGGAGCATTACCAAAGGTTTAACACTCTGCCCTTCTTGTTTAAATCCGTTCTGAACGAATTCAAAACAACGGGATCGAGTTGAAAAAGCCCTTTGCTCATGTTAAAGTTATTTGTAAGTTGAATAATAGCAGACTCAAGAATATTTCTCTTAACAATGTTGCTAGAGTGAAACAAAACTGAAGCATTATTCCAATCAATACAATGGGATAACTCTGACAAATGGACAAAAAGGGCACTGGACGACTGTCCCGTTCTAACGAAATATTGATGCTGTTTTACACGCGTGTGCAAATCCTTTCCTGTCTGACCAATGTAAAAGGAATCACATTGTTTACACCCAATTTTATAGATAATGCCTGAATTATTGGTAGGGCTATTTTTTACAATGATATTTTTCACAATATTGTTATATGAAAATACTACATTAATATCCAAAAGTTTAAGTACATTAGCAATGCCTAAAAAGCCCGGAAAAATGGAAGTACTAAAATATTCTTTGACAGAGTACCGGTACGAGTGTTATTATTCACACGATAGAAAGTTCGTTTTGCCTTGTTAAGACAAGATTCCATAAACGCAGGTGGGTAGCACAGATCACTTCCAATACCGTTGATTTTTTTCAATTCGGCATCGATGTATTCCGGACTGGCGATCCTAAGAGCGCGGAGAAACATTGAAGAAAATATGGCCTTCTTAATGGGGGTGTCATGTCTAGAGTAAAAGTGTACGTTGGACAAATTGTTTGTTTTTTCCGATAGATACTAAACTTAAAACCTGGGCTTTCCCTATGTACACGCACATCCAAAAACGAGATTGAGGTGTCTTGTTGCACTTCTAAAGTAAACTTAATGGAGGGGACTTGATCATTTAACTGAAGGAGGAAGTCATCCAGGTCACGATTCATGGGCCAGATACACAAAATATCGTCGACGTACCGCAACCATGGGATGTCAACCCCCAGGATTCTCGGAATGTAAGTAATTTCGAAAAACTCCATATAAATATTGGAGGAGGAGGAGCGACAAGGGGTTGCCCATGGCCATCCCAAAAACCTGTTGATAATACTCACTACTGAAAGTGAATTTAGTCTTTGATGCAAAGCTTAATAAGTTCCAAAACGATGTGTGCAGGTAGTGGCAGGTTGTACTTATGTAATTCTCGGGAGAGAAAGTTAAGCATATCGTCAATCGGCACTTTTGTAAACAATGAACAAACGTCAAAACTGATCAATCTATCGTTGGTTTCAGTGCGTACATTATTAAATTTTTCAGTAAGATCCATGGAATTTTTTACATGTGAATCAGAGATAGTTCTGAGAATGGGGGACAAGACTTTGACAAGCCATTTGGAGAGTTTATAGGTAATAGAGCCCACCGAGCTAATAATAGAGCGCATAGGGTTGCCAGGTTTGTGGGTTTTAATAAGACCGTAAAGGTAGGGAAGAGAAGTTGAAGTGGACATGCAATGAAGGGGCATGCAATTCATATCTGACGAAAGTTTCTTACTAATTGTCTAGAGGAGCAGGTCCTTCCCAAGTTCCTCCTTCCGATTCGCCTCAGACAAATTGACGACCATCCGTTCAACAACTTCAGCAGATTAATTTTAAAGAAACATATTGAAGTCACCAGACAAAATGAGTGGTCCGCAGTAGTATAGCCGCAAAAGGGGAGAGTGCAGGAATGTTGCAGGTTATTATGTAATGTTGCAAAGGGGGTGGGGGTTGTTGCAAAGGGGGGGTGGGGGAAAGGGGGGTGGGGGGAAAACTTGGAGGCGGCGTTATCCCCCAAGAGAAAGGAGGAGGAGGAGGAGAGGTGTTCACCTGGCAGGAGCCAAGTGCACACTAAGACTTCCAGCCGGGCTGGCGTTGTTTTATAGGCTCCTAATCAGCCAGTTGGCGTAAATGGCTTGAGTTGCCAGATACCGCGATACCATTGCATACATTATTATAGACTCCTAATCAACCAGTTGGCTGGTTGTCAGATACCTCTTTTTAGCAGTATTATTGCATACATTATTATTATATACGCCTAATCAGCCAGTTGGCTGAGTTGCAAGACTTCAGCCGAGTTGGCGTTGTTTTATAGGCTCCTAATCAGCCAGTTGGCGTAATTGGCTTGAGTTGCCAGATACCGCGATACCATTGTATACATTATTATAGACTCCTAATCAGCCAGTTGGCTGGTTGTCAGATACCTCTTTTTAGCAGTATTATTGCATACATTATTATTATACGCCTAATCAGCCAGTTGGCTGAGTTGCCAGATAGCTCCATGTATTCCATTGTATACACTATTATAGACTCCTAATCAGCCAGTTGGCTGGTTGTCAGATACCTCTTTTTAGCAGTATTATTGCATACATTATTATTATATACGCCTAATCAGCCAGTTGGCTGAGTTGCCAGATAGCTCCATGTATTCCGAAGACAGAGTTGCCAGATACCATTGTATACACTATTATAGACTCCTAATCAGCCAGTTGGCTTAGAAGGCTTAAATATTGCCAGATACCTGTTGTATACAGAATACCGGTAGTAGAAGGCATAACAATAAACAACATTGCATCATTCTTTTTATTATAAATATATAGAAAATAAATATACATTTGAGGAATATGCGTATAACAGAAATATATACACACAATTATGGATATATATATATATATAAAATAAAATATACATTTCATATACATTTGAGGAATATGCGTATAACAGAAATATATACACATAATTATATATAAATAAATATACATTTCATATACATTTCATATACATTTCAATATGTACATAACAGAAATACACACACACACACACAAATATGGTGATATATAAATAAAATATACATTTCATATACACTTCAATATGTACATAACAGTACAGGAGAAATATCAAGCAAAATATATATATATATATAAACACAAATCAATAGAAATATGCGTATAATCAAAATATATATACAATTCACTTTTTTTTCAAAATACTAAAATCGGTCTTAATCGAGTTTACAATTACATCATTATTGCTCTGCATTACGCAGTCTATGCGGCTTAATAATATTTCACCGCTTAAAGTATAGGGAAACCTGTATTCGATATGAATGGCTTTCATATCGTTCAGTACTATTTTTGTCCCCACTTTACAACCGGTTGGCAAGTCATCTTTAAATACGTCTAGAATACAATCAAAAGCACGCACAAAGAGTTCATCGTTAGCTACATTATTAAACACAAGTTTATAAGAATGCTTTTCCAATCGAGGGTTTATTTCTACCGACTCGAGCTTTTCAATCGTGAACTCTTCACTCAACATAACGGCAATTGAAATAATCTTCTAAATCGTTACGGCAACTGCGCGTTATATAAAGAAATAGTTCTTCAGGGTGAACGGTGTAGGTGAGCTCAGCCTTGTACCGATCAATTGCTTTGTACCAAAGTTCATGGTATTTCAAAGAGTCTAAACTTTTTAAATAAACATCCAGCACTAGACCATTCTCACCAGTCCTACACTCGGTAAACCCATCGAGCAGAGCAGTGTATGCGTATTCAAGAACTGTATCAAAATAAAGCATATCCGTAACACGCGCGTCTAATATAGGTTTCAGTTTACGGAATCCGACGATTTCAAACATTCTGTCGAGGATGAAACGGTTTCGCGTAGGAATAAGAGCGTTATTATCAGAAGCATTCTTCCACATCAGCCTTATATCAATGCACGGCCGATCGTTATTTATACACAACGTACATACAACGGCGTATGAGGGCGCGTCACTAATCTGCTCTCTTCTTGTACCTACGTTAGCAGGTATTTTATAACGATCTTCACACCACTTATCAACTATCACAAAGATTCTATTCATCTCCTCGATACTTAAATAAACCCGTTTGTTTGTCGGTCTACATTCCGTTTCCAGTACATAGCTAATGGTACCGGAATTACGCCTGAACACGCGCAACGATTTCGTCACGGACACATCGTACGAGGCGTTGAGAATGCTGCTCAAAGGAAGTTCCATCGTATTCGAGGAGCGCACGTCTACTCGGTTCAAGCTCTGAGATAACTATGAGCCGTGTGAGGCACAGGCAGGAACGGTTCGACGGGCGGCTGACTCGATGATACGTGAATGGGCATGTTCGTACGACTCGAATTGTTGCACATATTTGTTTTTCCGTTTCGTCACTACCAGCCTACGCACTTTGGATAAGAACTAGGCGCTAATCATCTCCACACTCCGGCGCACTATTTGAGAGGAACATATGCTCATATTTTTCCTTTCTACCCATCAAACGATACTCGTCTCTAAAATCTGTTAAAAACTCACGCATGGCACTAGCCACAACCTCACTATGAACCTCATCATGATATACGTTAATATAGTGATAAAAACACCTAAGATTGTCCATGATCACGAGATTCACATTTTCAGACGTAGGGTATGAGTAATCGACATGGTGTAGCATGACGTAATACCGCTTGTCACACCACCCATCCACAAGGCTCATTATCCATACCTGCTGCTTCTCTTCTGCACGCGTTGTTTCTTTTACTTCACGGTGTATGTGAGACTTTATAAAGTTTAGCCCTGCAGCATACTTCAGCACATCGTCTGTGCAACGAAAGCCTTCAACAGTCTCACCAGAACATCCGTAGAGTATTTGTACATCTTGGAACTTCGCACAATCCAATGTGGCTTTAAAAGAGGCATAGGAGGGGGGAATAGGAAGTTTTTCGGTATCCACCACATCCTCACACTTTACTGAATACCATTTCATAAACGTTGTGCAAGCAATATTAAAGGTAGCCATTTCAATATACGTCTGATCTGAATACACGTCTGATCTCTCGGGCTTACTGCGGTCGACTGACCACGCAGGGACTCCCAGATAGTAGCATGACTCACGCAGTGGGCGGAGCTTAGAACTTTCACCTACACACACACACACACACACAAAGGAGAAAGTGAAACGCTATTTGATTTATTGAGATATTCATATATTTACAAATACGATTCGAGATATTCAAGTTATATATATATATATATATTTACAAATAGATACGATTATATACAAGACGTGTGAGTTAGAAGCATCATTGGTATCCAAAGGGTACGGTATCATAGGTGCCAGGTAACTGGTAACGTTTCCTATAGGTGTTACGGCACACCATCGTACCCCTAAGTTCCTTCACGCCTCCCAGCTTCTGCGCCCGAAAATTGTGGGTGCCTACAATTAGTTGGTGAGGTTCCAAACATACTAGATCCTTCAACGACTCAAAGTTAACAACCTCCCGATTCGCATGGTTGAGCGTAATACCCTTTGCCTTCACGATATATTTCATTTCATCCCCTACCCTGACCCGTACCCCATAAGTCTTAGGTCCTGTTGAGATAAAAGAGTCGGCGTATGCGTCGTCCCCATACTCATCCTTGATCTCATCAGTGAGCTCGCCGAGGAACTCCCCAATAGCGGGCATGTAATCACCCTCCTCTCTGTGAATATCACGCTATCTGTATCGGCATACAATACTCTCCGCCCAAGAGAATGCAATAGACCCCAAAGTTTTATACGGGCGTAGGCTGTTGTGAAGCTCGCCACAGGTATGTTTGTAACCCTTGAGGTATCTGTGGCAAATTCAGTGTTGTTGTACTTTATTACGTAAGTATTACCTACATTCACGATCTCCATGACCTCTTTATCGGGGGCATTGGCATAATCCCAGACATCGCTATAACTTTGTGCCAAATGAATGTTCCCTCTGCCGGTATTCTGCGCAAATTTTCCCCATAGACTGTTTAGACACAATTTTGCACTAAAGCGCTTGCCAGGATTCTTTACAATTTGGACACGATCAAGTTGTATACCTTCGCGGTCGCGGTAACGTTGAATATAGGCAGACTTTTCATCTTCGGTATCAACTCCTCGCGGATACCCTGATGCTTCAACCTTATCCTTCAAAAAGGCGTTTATATATGGTGTGAAAAGGTTGGGGAGCTTCTGAAACCTCCACACCTCGTGTATCTTCAGTATTCTATAACCATGGCGTACGGCTAGGGCCAGCTCAGGACTTGTATATACGCCTCTGATCTTACGCTGGTGGGGTATATGGTTACATTCGCCGTTATCCTCTTCCGCGCAAACTTCACGCACGCACAGGGGAAACATGAGCTTGTCGTCGATAACGACAGGTAAGATCGGCATCCATAAATTGCGTGTGGGGGAGTACGTCTACGAAAGAGAGCCCAAAGTAAATTCATTCAAATTTTTTGAAAATTCATTGATGGAGGGTATGCTAGGTCCCACCAGTTTCTCAGGAGCGCCCACGGGGTACGGATGGCTCTTCATCACGTATGGGTATAAAGAACAGAAATCGTAGTAATGGAGCTTCACGCCCACCGTAGGTGGAAGTATAGTCTGAATGGATTTGTACGTCCTCCAAACAAGCTATCACCACATTTGAGAGGTCCAGCACCATTGAACGCTTGATCGTTTTTATTTCCTCACGGTATACATCGTCTGTCTCCATCCGTGCATCATATTCATGCTCCCACAAGACTTTGTGAGTGAACTGTGATCCTATAAGTTGATCGCGGGTGCGGGTCCCTGCAAGACAGTCGGCAGGAGACCTACCGTGGATATCTCCGGTGACTCCGCACTCAGGGCGGGGGCATCCATGCCACCAGCATCCATTAAAGGAATACACAGTCTTCACACCAGTGACACGGTTTTCACTTAACCCATCAACCCAAAAAACACGTCCATTAATCTTAATGGGTACTTCACCCGTGTTGCGGGCGTGCTTTATGTATACACCTGTTTGTTGCTGCAGGTGTATGAGCCAGTAAATAGCCTTGTGTCCGTAACTGCGGGGGTTGTTTCGGTGAATAATGGCTAAGGTGTCTTTAGGCATGAAGTTATTCTTGAACACCGAAAACATAATGATGCGATGGTGGTTGCGACTTGCAGTGGATCGCATTTGAAACGGGCTATGTACATACTTCTAAAGGCCTGGAAACATACTCTAAGCACGCGCACATCATTCACGCAATAACGCTCACATTCATCAGCTACATTATAAGGGTTACTTTCATTAAAACTGTCGTAGTATCGATCAAAGTCTTCACGTTCATCCATGCAGTCAAAATAATGTTTGGGGGGTGGTGGGCCTACGTAGTTTAAAGTCTCGCTGGTGAGGAAAGTGTATGGGAAGTATCCTTTGGAAACTTCAGCTGCTACTCCCATCACCTTGGGTAGCTTTGCTAATTTACAAGGTGTGAATAATAAAGTATCTTTAAATTGTACATTGCCTCTTATCTGCATCTGTATTAATTTGTTGCCTCTTTTCAATGGATCACCTGTAAATATCTCAGAGGATTCGTGTTCAAGCAACTCCTTATAAAGGAACTGCGTGTCAAACTTTGCCCCGTTATGGGCGAGAATATACACAGTCATTTTTTTGAACTTGTCGGCTAACTTGACAATATAGGACACAAATAGTTTCACAGGACTATCGCTGACATTCGTTTTAAAAACGTTTGTCCGTTTACCGCATTTGGGGCACTCGTCACATTCGATACCCATACACTCATCACAGATGGTCTGGCTCACAAGTAAATGTGGAATTACCTCTTTGGTTTCAGCGTTCGTATATGTTTCTATATCGTAGTACACAGTTATACAAGGGTTATTTTTAGGCTTAGCATCTTTCATATAACACACATGCTTTACTCCATCCGCCTTATATTCCTCCTGGCATGTAGGACAGTGAATTACGTCGCACTTGTGCTTAAATTTTCCCCAATTATCCATTGTGTGAAACATACCACATTCACAGATTCTCATTTTCCTGCACGTACCAATTGATTTATGGAGATCAAAGCAGCTATTATTGAAAAATGTGCGTCTACACACATCACAGTCTCTCTTCTCAACTACACGGCTTTCACATTTGGTGCTTTTACACTGCTCACATACCATGTGACATTCTTTACAATGTCTCACTATATCATCCGCAAACTCGAGGCACCCCTTACACAAATCATGATGTCTCCCATATTTTCGACTTTTGTCATAACTCGCGTAAAGCCCCCTTATATTACGGATGGGGAGATACGTTGTCCCTGACAATCCTAAAATAAGTAGGGGTCTTGTACGATCTCTCACACAACTTTTAAAAACACACACAGTCCGGCGGCGATCATCCAAACCAAATACAACTATGCGCACATTCATTTCCTGTTCTACCTTTCTCAGCTCTTCAGGACCCATATTACGTCAAATTCAAGTTCACAGTCTACAGCTAGTTTACGGGCACGCTCAACGATCGTAGGCAGCCAAATTTTTTGAGTCCGTGTATTTTGTACAGTAAACATACGTGCTAAGAGTACTGCTATAAAGCCACAACCACGATCGACGTTTATATGCCTTCGGTAAATAGTTGGAGAATTGAAGTTAAGAGTGTACGGTATGGCACTATGACCCGCAACACGGAATACACGGTCAATATTTACCGTGAAGTTGTCCATATTGAAGGCTATACTACTTTGGACGGCTTGCATTATACGCCCTAATATATATTCTACATCTTCAGCAGCCAAACGTCTGAACGGTACTATCACCCAATAATCGTCTACATCACCGTCATCTGACCCGAACCCAAAGGACAGACTCGTCCTGACCTCACGCTCGTCGCGATTCTGAAGAGCAAACTCTATAATACGCTGTACTACCCTGCGTATCCCGCGTTCAATACCATTGTTATACAGGGCTCTAGGGTCGACCCTAACTCTATACCGATTTCTAGTCAAGGCTGGGGTGGGGGCTGCGGATCGCACTAACTCGAACGTAATAACATCCTCAACAGAACGGGGGGGGCGGATGAATTAGTGGCTATATTAGGTGCTGCTGCTGGGGGCCCTGTTGCGTAGGAGGGTTGGGGATCTATTATTGTAGACTTAACCGAACGGGGGGCGGAATAAGGGGGTATATTAGGTGCTGCTGCTGGGGAGGTTGTTGCGTAAGAGGTTGAGGGTTGGGGGTCTGCTGCAACAGGTACGTATTTCGGTCGCTTTATACCTGATGTGGGGTTCTCATACCTCCGCTTTGGACGTGCAACCTGTATCGCTGGTGAGGGTTCAGGGGAAGAGATGACAGTGTAGTTGTGATCTCTTCCCCTGAACCCTCACCAGCGTGAGGTAGTAGTGACGAAACGGAAAAACAAATATGTGCAACAATTCGAGTCGTACGAACATGCCCATTCACGTATCATCGAGTCAGCCGCCCGTCGAACCGTTCCTGCCTATGCCTCACACGGCTCATAGTTATCTCAGAGCTTGAACCGAGTAGACGTGCGCTCCTCGAATACGATGGAACTTCCTTTGAGCAGCATTCTCAACGCCTCGTACGATGTGTCCGTGACGAAATCGTTGCGCGTGTTCAGGCGTAATTCCGGTACCATTAGCTATGTACTGGAAACGGAATGTAGACCGACAAACAAACGTGTTTATTTAAGTATCGAGGAGATGAATAGAATCTTTGTGATAGTTGATAAGTGGTGTGAAGATCGTTATAAAATACCTGCTAACGTAGGTACAAGAAGAGAGCAGATTAGTGACGCGCCCTCATACGCCGTTGTATGTACGTTGTGTATAAATAACGATCGGCCGTGCATTGATATAAGGCTTATGTGGAAGAATGCTTCTGATAATAACGCTCTTATTCCTACGCGAAACCGTTTCATCCTCGACAGAATGTTTGAAATCGTCGGATTCCGTAAACTGAAATCTATATTAGACGCGCGTGTTACGGATATGCTTTATTTTGATACAGTTCTTGAATACGCATACACTGCTCTGCTCGATGGGTTTACCGAATGTAGGACTGGTGAGAATGGTCTAGTGCTGGATGTTTATTTAAAAAGTTTACTCTTTGAAATACCATGAACTTTGGTACAAAGCAATTGATCGGTACAAGGCTGAGCTCACCTACACCGTTCACCCTGAAGAACTATTTCTTTATATAACGCGCAGTTGCCGTAACGATTTAGAAGATTATTTCAATTGCCGTTATGTTGAGTGAAGAGTTCACGATTGAAAAGCTCGAGTCGGTAGAAATAAACCCTCGATTGGAAAAGCATTCTTATAAACTTGTGTTTAATAATGTAGCTAACGATGAACTCTTTGTGCGTGCTTTTGATTGTATTCTAGACGTATTTAAAGATGACTTGCCAACCGGTTGTAAAGTGGGGACAAAAATAGTACTGAACGATATGAAAGCCATTCATATCGAATACAGGCTTCCCTATACTTTAAGCGGTGAAATATTATTAAGCCGCATAGACTGCGTAATGCAGAGCAATAATGATGTAATTGTAAACTCGATTAAGACCGATTTTAGTATTTTGAAAAAAAAGTGAATTGTATATATATTTTGATTATACGCATATTTCTATTGATTTGTGTTTATATATATAATATATTTGCTTGATATTTCTCCTGTACGGTTATGTACATATTGAAGTGTATATGAAATGTATATTTTATTTATATATCACCATATTTGTGTGTGTGTGTGTATTTCTGTTATGTACATATTGAAATGTTTATTTATTTGAAATGTATATTTATTTGAAATGTATATTTATTTTATATATAATTATGTGTATATTTCTGTTATGTACATATTGAAATGTATATGAAATGTATATTTTATTTTATATATATATATATCCATAATTGTGTGTATATATTTCTGTTATACGCATATTCCTCAAATGTATATTTATTTTCTATATATTTATAATAAAAAGAATGATGCAATGTTGTTTATTGTTATGCCTTCTACCACCGGTATTCTGTATACAACAGGTATCTGGCAATATTTAAGCCTTCTAAGCCAACTGGCTGATTAGGAGTCTATAATAGTGTATACAATGGTATCTGGCAACTCTGTCTTCGGAATACATGGAGCTATCTGGCAACTCAGCCAACTGGCTGATTAGGCGTATATAATAATAATGTATGCAATAATACTGCTAAAAAGAGGTATCTGACAACTCAGCCAACTGGCTGATTAGGCGTCTATAATAGTGTATACAATGGAATACATGGCGCTATCTGGCAACTCAGCCAACTGGCTGATTAGGCGTATATAATAATAATGTATGCAATAATACTGCTAAAAAGAGGTATCTGACAACCAGCCAACTGGCTGATTAGGAGTCTATAATAATGTATACAATGGTATCGCGGTATCTGGCAACTCAAGCCAATTACGCCAACTGGCTGATTAGGAGCCTATAAAACAACGCCAACTCGGCTGAAGTCTTGCAACTCAGCCAACTGTCTGATTAGGCGTATATAATAATAATGTATGCAATAATACTGCTAAAAAGAGGTATCTGACAACCAGCCAACTGGTTGATTAGGAGTCTATAATAATGTATGCAATGGTATCGCGGTATCTGGCAACTCAAGCCATTTACGCCAACTGGCTGATTAGGAGCCTATAAAACAACGCCAGCCCGGCTGGAAGTCTTAGTGTGCACTTGGCTCCTGCCAGGTGAACACCTCTCCTCCTCCTCCTCCTCCTTTCTCTTGGGGGATAACGCCGCCTCCAAGTTTTCCCCCCACCCCCCTTTGCAACATCACATAATAACCTGCAACATTCCTGCACTCTCCCCTTTTGCGGCTATACTACTGTCCGCCTTCAAAAATTTACGCATTGTCAAACGTAATTTTGTGACCGTTATTCCCCAACCGTGGATCCAAGCTTTGATGAAATTTACAGAGTTGCGTCGGAGAACTTCTTCACTTCGTAACATTTTGGATCGCAAAATTAAGACTCTCATTCGAAGTAGTCAGTGGAGTAAAAAAGCAAGCTCAAAATGTGCTTTGAACCTTTCTTCGAAAAACATTAGTGACGATACAAAAAGTGCCCTTGGATTTGCTGTAGTATGTCCTTTTTTATTGTTAAAAAACCTTCTGCTTTGCAAATTTGTTATAGTCTTGCTCGTTTTGAAAAACTGTAATCTTCCTCAGTCTTTGGTTAATATAGTTAAAGGCCTTGTCTGTAGTGCTGCGAATATTACTTACGAAGATAACTTTCCTAAACGTTTTCGCAATAGCCTCTCACAATTAAAAAAAGATGGTGAGCTCCATATTACTAAAGCAGACAAGGCTAGCACCATAGTTATTATGGACAAAGTGGACTACATTAGAAAGATGAATGAGCTGCTCCAGGACCCCGCCACATACAGAAAACTTAGGAAGAACCCGCAGGATGACGTCATCAAATCATTCAATAATGGCTTGAAACGCATTCTCAAAGATCATAAGGACTTAATTCCGCTTTTCATGTCCACTTCACCTTCTCTTCCCTACCTTTACGGTCTTATTAAAACCCACAAATCTGGCAACCCTATGCGCCCTATTATTAGCTCGGTGGGCTCTATTACCTATAAACTCTCCAAATGGCTTGTCAAAGTCTTGTCCTCCATTCCCGGAACTATCTCTGATTCACATGTAAAAAATTCCATGGATCTTACTGAAAAATTGAATAATGTACCCACTGAAACCAAC
>JAJOZX010000315.1:607500-792500 GCA_023014485.1 Bathynomus jamesi | reverse complement strand
ATCATCATCATCATCCGCCGGCCACCGCCGACAAGTCAGAAAAATAGTCGGAGAGAATAGGAGAGGGGTGAAAGATGAAAAGAAGTGAAATAAGAACGCTTATGAACCATGCAAACACAGTCTTAATTCACAGTCATACCATGCAAACTACAAACATGCAAGAAAAGAGTTACAGACATAAATGTTAATGCTTGGCGGGCTTAAAATTTTGTTTAAAATTGCTGGTATAAAATTTACGTTATAATGTGAGCGTGGACCGACTAGATATAGGTATATGGCTACGTCGTAGCCAATGTCGTAACACCGCTTCCCGTTGATCAGCGAAGTTAAACGACACTGGGTCGGATATAGTACAGGATCTGGCCTAGAGTTCGTATAAATTTCTGGGTGTAGAGGTTTTGACAACTGATCTAGACTAATTTTGGGCCGTAGAATCCGAATTTTTCTATGCCATCGCACCAAATTGGTGCGAAAGTGGTCAAAATGGCAAAAAATTGGCAAAAATGGCAAAATTTTATCAGTTTTTCGTATTGTCATCATTCTTGAGTTGAACATTTTTTTAAGGGCAATTGTTTGTTTGAGAATCTGTGTTTGTAACATACTGCTGCCTGAACCAAGAAAACTGACAAAAATGTAAAAAAATAACAGCAAAAATAGTAAAAAATTAAGTAAATATTGTCAAAAAATCGCAAAAATGAAATGTTTGGCTATTTTGGTGCATAAACTAGCTCTAACCAATCTTATCGAACTAAATAGTCAAGAAATTAGATATTAATGGCTCTACTAAAATTTCCTAACACAAAAACATGTACAAATGTCTAAATTTTGGGTTACAATGATTAAAAATGGTTGTAGAATATTTGAAAAAATAGACAAAATATAAAAATTAGTGCTAATTTTATAAAACTCTTAGGTTTGCATGTTGTAAAAGACTGAGATAAGATCATGTATTATTTCTGATGATGAAATTGTTGTTGTTGTTGTTGTTGTTGTTGTTGTTTAGCCGATCAGCCCACCCTGATCGAGCAAACCGGCGGCAAGCAGGTAACCGAGCGCCCTCTCCGGAGTGGACCAGAGGTTCAGCGCACTAGTGATGTTGTGTTGTGTTGTGTTGTGTTCGTTGTTGTGTTCATGTTTGTGGTGTGTCCTGGCACAGGTGGAAGGTGTCGTCTATGGAGTTGTCTAGTCTGTGTTTATATGTCCGTAAGTTGGGGTGATGTCCACATCGGAATCGTACTAAGTTAACTCGATCCGATCTGCTCAGGCTGACCTGTTAATGGGCGGCGGCTTCGCACCTAGGACCGCATTCGGACCGAGTCGTGTCAGTGCTTTGTGGGTTAGGTGGGGCGTGGTATGGAATGGAGTATTTGGTTATAATATCTCTCTGGTGTTACCTTAATGGTGCGAGGTGTTGGTGCATGATTGTAGATGTAGTGGCAAGGGTGTTGTGGGTTAGTTGTCGCTGCTGCCATGAATTGTGTTCCCCTCATGTCTAAATGTTCCCTAACTTTCAATATTTTTGTGTGCAGGTGTTCTATTGGTGTTGTTTGAGTGCATCCTGTAATGATACGAAGTGCGTTGTTTTGTATTGTCTGTAAGGTGTTTACGTGTGTGTTTGAGATAATGGGTGCCCAGCATGGGCTAGCATAGTCCATAACTAAGCGAATATATTGTTTGTATATGAGTGATGTTGTTTCCTGCTGGTGTCCAAAGTTTGTGCCTGTTAGTACCCTAAGCGTGTTAAGTCTTGAGGTACATTTGTTTTTAATGTCCTGAATGTGGTTTGCAAAAGATAATGATGTGTTGTATGTGACACCAAGTATTTTGGTCCTGTGAGTGTGTGGAATGTTGATGATGTTCAGTGTAAGCTGTGGAATTACCTGGTGTTCTTTTGTGTTGCTTGTAAGCAAGGTGATGGTTGATTTTGTGGGCGCTACTTTGAGTCTATTGTGTGTGAGCCAGTCTTGTATACTGTTTATGTATGTTTGTAAGTTATTTGTAGCGGTGTCGATGTTGCTGTGGGTGGATGTTGCTGTGGGTGGATGTTAGTGATGTCATCTGCATATGATGATAAGGTAAGCTTGTTATTTATGGGTGTTGGAATGTCATGCATGTATAAGTTGAAGTGTGTTGGTGAGAGAACAGAGCCTTCAGGGACCCCGTTCGGAAAAAGCTTGTTTTTGGATGACTTGCCATTAAATGTGACATGTGAGTATCTTCCTGAAAGATAGTTGCTCAGCCACCTTTTGGTGTTATTGTGCATATTTGTGTTGAGTATTTTGTTTATGAGAAGGAAGCGTGGGATAGCATCAAATGCTTTACTAATGTCTATTGTTGTTAATAGTGTACGTTGAGCTGGTCGTCTGGAGTTGATGCCATCCATGATGTGCTGCGTGAGGTTAGTGAGTAATGTCGTGGTTGAGTGGTGAGGTCTGAATCCATGTTGAGTAGGCGATAGTGGAATGTGTTGGTTGGTGATTTGTAAGATTAGTCTTTCTGTTACTTTGGGAGGTGTACATAGTAAAGTAATGGGTGTATAGGAAGCTGGTTCTGTTGGATTTTTGTTTGGCTTGAGTAGTGTAATAATTTTACCTTGTTTCCATATGTCAGGAATAATACAGTGTTGGTATGAATATGTGCTGATATTTGTGAGAGCTAGTATTCCTTGTGGGCCCAAGTGTTTAAGGTGTATGTTAGATATGTTGTCTGGTCCAGTAGCCTTCGAATTCTTAATGTTTTTGATGATCTTGGTGGTCTGGTCTGTATTGAAGGGTGTAATGGTCGTGTCGAGTCTAGGTTTTCTTGTGTCTAGCTGTTTGTCTGTCTGCGTGTTTCTGGTTGTTGTCTCTGTTTAAGTGACTTATCTTTGTGTAGTGATTAACTAGAATGTTAGCCTGCTGTGTGTATGTTGGGATATTATTTTGGCTGCGACAGATAGCCGTGTGTGAGGTGTGAATGCCGCTGTTAGAGTGGGTAATGCTGTTTATAATAGTCTTGTATAGCCTGGATGTATCTGTGGAGTGGTTTAGTGTTGTTATGAATTCCCTAAATGTTTCTTTGTTTTTCTTTAAGTTTGTTGTTTATTTCTGTGTTGAGCTGTTGTATCTGCTATTTTATGGCTTCTGTGTGAGGTGTTTGTGTGTTATGATTGAGGTTGTTACGTTGCCTTATGAGGTGGGCTATTTCTCTAGTGTAATTTGGGTTGTATTTCCTAATGTTGCCCTTGGGTATTTGTTTGCATTATTGATGATCTGATTAAATGTCTTGAGTGTTGTATTGATGTTTATGATGGGTGTGCTGTTTAATGTGGTGAATTGTTCCTCAGTCTGTATTTTGAACTGTTCCCAATCAGCTTTCTTGTAATTTCTGTAAGTGTGCCTAAGGCTGTTGGGGCAGAGTGTAGAATGTGTTGTAATGATGATGGGCAGGTGGTCTGATGACAGTTGTTTTTCTGTTCTTCAGTGTGTATGTATTGCTAGTGATGTGGAACAACGTTATGTCTGGGGAGGAGTTTGAGTATCCTGCTTGATGTGTATGTGTGTATGTTCTTCTGTGTTGTTAAGAATGAAGAGGCTGTTTAGTTGTGTGACTATGTTGGCGCCTCTGGTGTTGTTTTGGTTGTGCAGGTACCAACTAGTGTCTTTAGCGTTGAAGTCTTCTCCTAAAATGACATTAGTGAGAAAGGCCAGATTGTGTAACTGTGGATTGTAATTGGCTGGCACCTGAGGTGAACTATCTGGTAGGATGTAAATGTTGATGAGTGTAGTCTAGTGTAGTGTTGTGTTGTGTTGTGTTGTGCGCGCGTTTTAATGTTAACTGCCTGTATTTCTATCGTGTTATCTGCTTGGATTGTGTTTGTAATGTTTTGGGTGGCATCAGAGTAGCTAATGCTTTTACGTATGTAAGTGATGAGTCCACCCCTGTGACCCCTAGTACGATCTTGACGGATCGCCAGTGTTGGCCAGTGTGCTTCATGAAGTTGGATGGGGTTGGTGTCGGTCTGAAATGGCTCCTGATTTTGCCCTCGTGTTTTCCAAATGAAATGTAATTGTAAAATAATGTCCAGATAAAAGGAAATCTGGACAATATAACTTTCCATTGCTTCCCACAAGATAAATCTTTGGTACGTAGTAAATAGTTGTAGTAAGTTGTAGGTTTCATTTTGTATGATACCTCATGAATGACATAAGACTCCGTATTAGGCTTTGCTATAAAACAAAGATTAGAAATCAAGACACGAAGCACGATATTTTCCAATATTTACAACATTATCCCGCCAAATGAATATTAGGTACTCACTCACCACCTAGCGTATGGAGTGAGAACTATACTTTGCACAAGGGCATAATCGCATGACTTAAAAGTTCATTAAATGGATTTTTAGAATTATCATATTCATCATAATACAAACACAAGCCCAAATGCATAATTTGAATAACAAACTCTGTAACGATAAATATTAACAAATTTAACATGACGTGTTTTTCGCGGGTAATTTAGTTCTATTGCAAAAATCAAGGGTCTAATTACAAATAGTCTTTGCCAGTGTAAGATCGATGCTGTATTGAGAAGAGTATAATCTTAACGCTAAAAGAAAAATTATTTCTTACCGAAACAGCATCTTCGAGCCTCTTTCCATATTTTTTATGGAATTCGTCTTTGATATTTCCCATGTCAATTTCGGAGCGGGAGACAATAATTCTTATTAAGGCATCATCGCGCGTACCAAGTCCCTTCATCGCGTCATTAAGATAATGAGCGAAAAACGCTGCTCGGTTGTTGATGCATTCGTCTATGTTGGAAAATTCTGGAGTTAGACATCTTAAATGAGAGTAGACAACAACAACAAACATTTTATTTCAAACTCAACAGGTACAGACATACAAGTGGTCCATAGAAGGTAAAGTAGATTAATCAGTCATAACCTACGTTACCTACTTCTTGAAAGACATAACCTAAATTTATGTTATATATAATGTGTCTGACTCAAAGTAACGATATTTATTAATGGTTATAGTGGCTTTTAAGACTCACAAATGGCAAGCATTCCATCCCTGAAGTCTCCCGACAGCTCTGACTTGATGGCGTTCTCGAAAGTTTTGCCACCGCTGACCTTTCTATATTCCTCAAAGACGCAACGAAGCAGAGGAAAAGAGTAAGTGCTCAGGATACGAATAAATTCAGCTTCGTCAGTACCTAGCTTCTTTACCCCTGTGGTAAAAATAAAATTGAAATTATAATAAAATATATGCTGAGGTTCCTGTGGATCTTGTTGGCAACAACTTGAAAAATACGACACTCCCGCAATTACGAGTGGATCGTATATACGTGATTATAAATCTACTGATGTAAGAACTGAAATCAAGCTTTGAAGTGTTAAAACGACTTTGAATTACTGAGCTGGAAATGTTAACGTTTGTCTCATCGTCTGCATGATGAATAGTTGACCAACAATTAGTCCTCCGACTCGCAGGGGCGTACCCATAAATTTGCCAAGGGGGGGGGGGTCGAACTTGAACTAATCGTAGAAGTATAATTGAAATAGAAATAATTTTTATGTACGTTCATGATGAGCTTATCGTTCAGTTAGAAATAATTAACGGATCTTTTCCATTTTATGGGAACCACCATTTTTTTAAAAATAAATACATGGTTTTACAGCATTTTTTATGCTGATTCCAAATATATTATTCTTTTTCAGGAGAAATAAAAAATAAAGTTATAGTCAATTATATGATATGCCACGATGACGTCATTTGTACGATAACGTCATCGTAAGCTCAGTTAGGGCCTAATAGCATATTTCTAATAGTTCAAATCAGTTGTTAATTTACCTTGAATGAAAATATTTGCTTCGACTTGACAATATGGAAAATTATAACTTAATTTGGCTAGCAACAATCGTGGAACAATCGTGGATTATAACAATTACTTTCGAGAGGTACCTAACTTAACCTAACTTAACCTATGCAATATGAGAAAATAAAGAAATATCGTATAAATAATAAAATATTAATGACTATAACTTTCTTATTTTGTATTTCTCCTGCAAAAGAATAATATATTTGGAATCAGCATAAAAAAATGCTTCAGAACAATATATTTATTTTAAAAAATGGTGGTTCCCATAAAATGGAAAAGACCCTAATTAACTAGCTACTGCTAAGACACATTATGAATAAAAATATAAGAATTATATTATAAAAAACAAAAATGATAAAAATCTGATTAGTAACATAATATTCAATGCAAACCGCGATTAGGATGCTCAGATTTGTATTAATAAGAATAAAAAAGTGCTAATTTCGAGATTAAGCATTATTCTCAGGGCCGGATTAAGAATTTTCGGGATCCTAAGCCATTTTAGATTTTTAGTAGTAGGAGAGGCAAGAGCTAGCGCCGAAGGCGCCGAAATTTTTTCACTTTCGTTCTCATCCTGTTGTAACCTAGCAATTTTACTGGGAAATAATAATTTATTAGCTCAAGGAGGTGGGGGGGGCGATCGCTCCTGTTAGCTAAGGCTAACAAAGACCCTAAGATCCACTCTAAGGTTAGCCTGAGAGAAAGGAAAGAGTAGGGGGTTAAGAGAAGAAAATAAGGGGTTAAGTAAGTAGCAACACCTATCACTCATGGGTTAACATTCATTCAGAAAAAGAGAAAAAAGACTCACCATCATCATCTGCCGGCCACTGCCGACAAGTCAGAAAAATAGTCGGAGAGAATAGGAAAGGTTGCAGAACGGTCCTCTACTCCATAGGGAGGTAGAGCCCACTCTGCCGGAAAGGGGTGAAAGATGAAAAGTAAAATAAGAACGCTTACAAACCATGCAAACACAGTCTTAACTCAGTCATACCATGAAAACTACAGACATGCAAGTAAAGAGAGTTACAGACATGCAAGTAAAGAGAGGATAAGAAAAAAAAAAGGTAAAGTTAAACAAAAAGTGGGTTAGTTTACTCTACGAGCTACATCTACGTTCATGTTAGTCTAATTTTTTTTTTAAATTTTACTGCTGGCATCACACGCTGGCATTAATCGTCAACAGACTCATCCTCGACCACCACCCCGGAGCTCCCTTTACTAATTGTTTTTTTACTTTGAACAACGTTAATATTTTTAAAATGCCTATTTAAACGGTTCTTAAACATATTAACGCTGGTAGAGTTAACGACTGACGTGGGAAGATTATTCCATTTATCAATTACTTTAAACGTAAAGAAGTTTTTAGCGATATTAGTAATGAAACGTCTGCCACGCAACTTAAATCCGTTATTACGAGTATTGCTATTATCGAAAGTGAACAGTTTGTCAAAATTTACGTTATCGATGTTATTAACGATTTTGAAAACTTCAATAAGCTCTCCCCTTAATCTCCTAGTTTCGAGTGAATGCAAATCTAGCTCTTTTATCCTACCTTCATAAGGCTTGTTGCGCAATGACGGAATTAGTTTCGTGGCACGACGCTGAACCCTTTCTAACCTATCAATATCTTCGCGCAAATACGGGCACCAAAACTGAACGACATATTCTAAATGAGGCCTGACTAGGGACTTGTAAAGGGGCAATATAATATCCTTCTATTTAAATTCGAAATTACGCGCTATGAAGCCTAACATCCTATTAGCTTTTGCGCAAGACTTCAGGCACTGGTTCCTAACTTTTAAATCCTTAGATACGCGTACGCCTAAATCTACTTCCTCGTCAACGCTCGTTCTCTATCATCAATTGTGTAGGTGTAATTATTGGTACGAGAACCTACATGCAAAACTTTACATTTGTCTACGTTAAATTGCATCTGCCACTTATCCGTCCACTTCATAATCCTATTTACATCGTCTTGGAGCCTATTTCTATCGTCCTCGTTAACAACCTTACCGCCTATTTTAGTATCGTCCTCCAATTTTGACACGTTACTAGTAAATCCTACATCTATGTCGTTAATGTAAATTACGAAGAGCAATGGGCCTACCACTGAACCCTGTGGGACACCGCTACCTACATCCAACCACCCCGATTCACTACCATTAACAACGACCCTCTGTCTCCTAGCACGAAGCCATTCCTCTAACCCATGGGTCTGGGAACTTTTTTGGGTATTACTCAAAAATCTATTTGAGTAAAATGAAATTACCCCCAGACTTCAAAGTAAACAAAAACAAGCCAATTGCTCTTAAAATTGTTGCATATGGTGTCTCTCATACCGCACGCATTACCCCCAAAATTTTTAAATGTACCCCCATTCGGGGTAATTTACCCCTGTTCGCCGACCACTGCTCTAACTAGTTAGCTACCTGACCGCGTATACAGTGCGCTTTAACTTTCACAATTAATCTTCTATGCGGAACTGTATCGAACGCCTTTTTAAAATCTAAATAAATAACGTCAGCCGTTCTATGCCTATCGTATTCGCGCACTATTTCGTTATAAAATTCTAACAAATTAGTTAAACAAGATATATGGCGTCGAAACCCATGCTGACTACTATTAATCAAATCTCGACTTTCTAAGTGATCGATGATAAGATCCCTAACTACGGATTCCAAAAGTTTACCTACAATTGACGTTAAGCTAATGGGCCCATAATTACTAGGTACCGTGCGGTCGCCTTTTTTAAAAATGGGCGTGACGTTAGCTAATTTGAAGTCTTCAGGAATAATCCCCGTTTCGAGTGACTGATTAAAAATTTTCGTTAAGGGGCCTACGATAACGTCTTTCAAATCTTTCAAATTTCTGGGATAAAAAGCGTCAGGGCCTGGAGCCTTGCTAACTTTTAGCCTATCGATATAATGCGCAATCTCACCCTCGTAAACATTTATTTCATCCAAAATAGTCTCTCTACTAAATGGAACGATATCGTCCAGGTCGGGGACATTATTTACGTCTTCTACGGTAAAAACTGCCGCAAAAAAGTTATTGAAAATACCCGCCATCGCCTGAGCGTCAGAAGCCGAAGCGCCGTTAACATCCACTAGGGCCTATGTTATCTTTTATCGGCTTACGATTATTTACGTATTCAAAAAACTTTTTGGATTATGTTTACTATCCGCAGCTATAAGTATCTCTAAATTACGCTTGGCATTCCTAACTGATCTTTTAACCTGACGCTAAGCTTGATATATCTATTAAAGTTAGCTGCGTGCCATTGCGCTATTAAGTCTATACGTCTGTTACGCTCGTTTATGAACTCTCCTATTTCCATAGTCCACCACTTGGCCTACCATGATTTCTAGCGCGCTTGCCTACGAGGAATAAACTCCTTTCAATATTCATAAAACTTTCTTTAAAGCTCCCAATAAATTTGTGTTGCCCATAAATAAGTTATCCCAGTCCACTACCTCATCCTATCCACAAAACTATCAAAATTAGCCCTACAAAAATCAGGGACTTCTATTACGTTACTATCCTTAGTGTTTTTATCGCTAACTTAAACCTAAGAATTTGATGATCACTACATCCTAAACTCTTGCCTACTTCTAACTATCGACTATATTTTCGCCGTTCGTCATCACCAAATCTAAAATATTGTCACCTGCGCGTTGGTTTGGTAACTATCTGTGTAAAAATTATCTCCATAAACTCAATCAATCTCAAACCCTCCTCATTACCAGTAAAATTCTCGTAATTAACATTAGGGCAGTTAAAGTCTCTGACAATTATACATTCCGATTGTCAATAAAATTACCAATAAGTGAGTAAAATCTAGTATCTGTATCGAGGGTTGAACGGGTCTATAAACAACAACAAAATTAAAACTAATACTACGTGCCCTAACTTCAACACATCGCATTAATTGCTGCTGGAAAATCTAACTTAACCTCGATAGCCCTAAGGGAATTACGAATGTACAGCAAAATGCCTCCACCAGACCTATGTAACTATCATAGTAAAGAGAGTTTAAAACCCGGTGTATCAAGTTCCCCAACAAGTCCGGAGTCACGGTATTTAACCAAGTTTCAGTGATAGCAACTATATCGTAGTTGCCGGAATAAATTATTGCCTTAAATTCATTTAATTTATTTCTAATACTACGTGCGTTACAATAAAAGACGTTTGAGTTATTTTTACCATGGGCCCCGTTTTAAACTATTTTCACATCAGGCCGTTCCCGGACCCACAATGTTTAAAGAAGGCTTCAACCTAACAGCTTTCACGTTTTTGTCTATTAACCTACCTAGCCTAGCATTACTATTTCATTAAAATGCACCCCATCTTTTATAAAAAGGCTAGGATCACTGAATTTGGACCACAGCTTTACGAAGGGTACATTTTCCTCAGCACAAATCTCTTCTACTTTATTATTCAAAAATATTGTTTTTGACGTAATCCTAAGACCCAACTTGTGCCTAGGGGTAATACCTAGAACTAAAGACCTATCTGCCCTCGCCTTCAGGGACCTAATTAACCCCCTATATCTCTCCAAAAGGTCAGGCACTCTCGTATCGGGCCTATACGAGTCGTTGCCTCCTACCATCGTCCATGACTCCAGATTTGAAAAAATTTACTGGAGCACAGCTCTGAATTTACTTTTTTTCCCCTTACACCACTAGATAGGTTAATGATAGTAAACTCTTGAATTGACGACATACCAATTACAAATTGTTTTAGCTAAACATAATAATACAATAATGTACAGTTTATAACTCACCTTAAGTTTATTTATTCATTGCAGCAGCAACAGTGGACGATGTTAGACCTTGCATGTAGGCATTTGTTGTGAATTTACCGCCATGTATGCTTGGCCACTGATCAATGGCTTTCTGTGTGATCATTACAGCAGATCTAGTGCCTGGAGCTGGACCCTCCTTCACAATTCTGCACAGCTTAGTCAAATGAGATGGCTTAATGGATCCTTTGTGTTCAACAATGTAACCAAGAATGGAGAATGTCCCTTCAGCTGGTGCTTCACTCCAGGCAGTTGATCCATCTTTATCAAAATGCTTTAATCTCTCTGTGATTCCTTTCCACAGCTGTTCTATATATTCTGTCAGCCAATTTATCACGAGTCTTTTGTAAAACTACTTTCAGATCTGGTTCTGGATGGTCTAGCAACTTCAGCAACCTGGTAGTAATCAGAACGTTTCTTGATGTATTTGTAAACTTCATTTAGGATGTAATCCTCAGCTGTTAGTTCCTTTTGCTGCCCTGTGGTATCGTGCTTAAATTCAGAAACTACATCATTTGCATTTCCTCCATTAGCTAATTTGGAAATTGTTTCCATCACTCTTAACATAACAGTTTTCCCTCCTTTATAAAATATATTTTCTACAAATTCTGCACTAACTGTGGTTTTTTGAGCTACTTGCAACATAATCTTTGTTACATAGGAAATCAATACATAGAACTTGGCACTAATTTCTCTCTTGTGGATGATAAAAAAACAATTTTCCACAAATCTGTCAAATTGATCAAATTCGTAATTAACCATGCGAGTATCAGATTTGAGTTTTGGTCTCTTAAAACCAATGATATTGTCAAGAACCATATTGGTATAGTCAAGGCCTGATCTCAGATTTGAAGTGTGATTCTGAATAAAGTCTAAAAGCTCACTTAGTTTACAAATTTTCTTCAATGCATCAACGTGGGCTCTGTTCACAAGATGCATTAAGTCCCATTGAAATTTGAAATTTTCTCCAAACAACTTTTTCATTTCGTTTTTAAATGGCTCGTTGTCCTTACAAAAAGCCCATCTCCAACCATTCCAGATACCTTGGATTTAATTGCTTCTTCAGATAGTTTCAAGTGATTAGGAGACTTCAACACATCAAAAATTTCATTGGCCAAATAAACTCCCGATTTGCTGCGTACTAAATTTATCCCAGCAAGTTTTACAGTCTTATCTTCTTCACTCATAACTAATACAACTAGCATGCTTAATCCCAAAATTGTTCCAATGTCAGCTGTTATTGTTACTGAAGTTTGTTCTAAGACCACTTTACAGTTTTTCTTTAAGTTGATTATCTAATAGCTCACAAATTGTCTCGCACGCGTGTGTGCTATGATTCAAATTTCCAACCTCACAACCTGACCTATGTAATACAGCTAGAAGTACTGGATATAGAGCCCATGCAGTGTTTGTTTTCATTATGTAGTATAAATGTTGCCACATAAGTCTTCTATGCGTTTAGTAGTGTTCCGAAGATGTTTTCATCACTTCATAAACAGCACTCTTTGATGATGCTGAAGTTTAATTAAATGTCTCTTCAGGTGGGTTTTCAGATTTCTAAACCCTCTCTCTTGATTTTCTCCTTGTTTGCATACATAGGTTAAATCTTTAACATTGAAGTAACCTTTTATGTTAGAATGTTTGTCTGAAGCACATGCTTTGGGGTCTGTGCAAGCTATGCAATATAATGTAAACATTTTATCATCAGAAGCATCATCAATATCTTCTTGATTATCATCATCTTCATCCTCAACAGCTATATCTACATCAGGCATATTAGTGTCACTATTTGCAATGTTTTCCATTATATCACTTGGTACTGAAAATGAATCATCAGCATGCCCTAGATCCTTCTTTTCCACCAATTTGAATGTAGATTTGATCAAATCATTGTTCAGGATTTCTTGTATTGATTTACACTTGCTTAAATGGGCTATGGAAATGTCAAATTTGTTGCTTTTTGCTTTATTGATTTGGATGCAACACTTGAACTTGAAGGCATATTTTGACTCTTCTCTTTATTAACCACAACAGCTTGGTGAGTTTCTTTTGTTAGGCGCAAAATTGCATTCAATGTTTCTGGATTTGGGAATTTTCAAATTCCTCTAAAGTAGTTTTGTTAGTCTGATGCGCAGATTCCTCACTTACCTTTTGTTTCTTAGGTGGAGGAGAAGCACTTTCTTCAGTCTGTGAAACATCTAGTGAAAAAGTTTCATTTTCTAGATTAGCAGTTGATGAAGTTGGTTCATTTTTCTGAGGTCTAGCACTAGCACATTTTGTGAACAAACTAAATGACTGCTTTGCCGTATCTCTTTGCTGCACTTCATCCTGGTATTTCTTTACTGCAATATCTAAGCTGTGGGCCCAAACTCTGGGACCTCTTGTATTGTAACAAATATTTTTTGGAATTAAAATGTTCCTCCCAGTTTTGCTTCTTTGAATATTTGTTCTTGCATTGACCACAAAAGTAACCCCTTTTAACACCCTCACTTTTCTCTCCAACTTCATCAATATTAGGATCCATTATTGATTATTGACTACCTGAAAAAATACAAAATAAGTAAAAGTTAGTAAATATAGTATGGTAAAAGTGAGTAAAAGTAAATATAGTACAATGAAAGTAAGTAAAAGTAAGTGCTTTAAACTTAGTAAAAGTAAGGAAGAGTAAGTAAAAGTAGGTAAGTTAAAGTAAGTAAAAGTAAGTTTAAACTAACTAAACTTTTCAATTCTAGAGTCATGGTGGATTACTTAAAACCGCACAAGTAATTATCTGGCCAATTTATCAAACCTGGCCGAGATCAATGGAACATAGTCCAATCCTGATCATTTTATATTAAAAAAATATACGTTTTAATAAAATTTTAATCATCAAAACATTGAAGCTTAACAAAAAATAAAAATAATTGTTAAATATGGAATTACCAACTAAACTTAAAATAACTAAATTTGTAATTTAAAAAAATTGGTTTGTACAAGAACGTATACGCAAAAAAATTGCATAACGTCTAGCGGATGAACAAAACCCAAACCCAAATTTATTTTTTCTCATGGTCAAATTTACTGGAGCAATGCTCCCAAGATCCCAGGAATCTGGAGTCATGCCATCGTCACCAACATCGAGTGACGGGAGGCAACGTCAATCCTATCCACTTCGTCTCTAACTCTGTCAACCCTGGCCCCTGGGAGACAGACCCTCCTCCTCCTCTTGGTTGGATGCCGTTCAACGAACTCTTTGTCCATGTGGCGCACTAAAGAGTCCCTAATTAAAATAGCTTCCCCCTCATTCACGTCCCTTTCCAAATGGGCGAAAGGGTTCGAAACCTCGATAGGGGGGGGGGATTCCTATCACCTAACGTACGCGGCCTAGCTCCACCCTTAACTTCTCTAAATCCCTCCCCATCTACTACTCTCGGACCAACCTTAACCCCTTCCTCAACTCTATCCAACTTTCTCGACAAGCTACCTAAACTAGAAACTAGGTTACGCACCTCACCCTTCAAATTACTAACGTCTTCAACGTTAGTATTGGTTCGGCTTTCGTCAACCGTAGCCCTACCCCTGCCCTCATCAAGCGTTGCAAGACTTTCCGTTACCTCACGTACACTGCGTTTTATGTCAACTATTTCCTCCATTAACTCGCAAAAGAAACAAACTGCTCTCTCGGTAATCGCCACAGAACCGCCGTTATAATCTTTAAATTGCGAATGCCACCGGTTTACCCTACACCTAACACACGACGCTTTCTGCGACGGCATCGCGCAGTTAAAAGTTAGTTTATAACCGTCACAAGTTCAAATTAAATTAAGCCGGCACGCTATGAAAACTTCTAAATCTCTAAAAACTACTAATATTCAATTACTTAACTATAACAATGTAAATATAAACGCAAGTATATAAAATTCAAAACTTTCCAAAAGTAAAATTCTTAGCAATATGCAAAAGTAGATGCAATATCAGTGTGTTCAGGAAATGAGTCCGTTCAGTACAGTCTGGCTGACGAGAGCCTGAATGAGATGAGTAATGAATCAGCTCACCTGCACCATAAAGGGTTTGGGCAAGACTCTGTGCGAGGGAAGGGTTGGTTCCTGTTTCGTCTCTGCTCGCCGCTGCCATAGCAACCATTAAACGACCGAAGTAACCAGAAGTGTCGCCTCTTAAATGTGCTTCCACTGGCTTCCGGTACAAGGTTTGATAAGCGCTTTTGATGTTTCTGGTTGGGAATAATGAATTTTAGTTTATAGTAATTATACAACGCATTCATTTGAACTAGTTTTCATGACAATTATTTTTTAATCCTTTTGTGTCCGACCGGAAATAATAATAATATAAATTGTACTATAATCCAATGTTTCTACAAAAGCTTTAACATGTTTATACGTGTCTCGTTTAATTGTTACACAACGAGCCAAAAAATACATCATTTAAGTGAATAATTACTGAAATATTTAGCCCTAATTAACAATAAATCTTATAGGCCTACTTTTAGGTCTAAATAAACATAGCGGAGATGAAAGGATTAAAACGTGTTGCACCAAACGATATTGTTGTGCCAATAACTACGTCGTCAGCTACAAATAGAACGATAAAATTTAATCTCTTGTTAAAAGCAACCTTCGTACAGTCATTGATAGATGACACGTCTCTCTTATTAAGTGCATTTACTGCAATAACTTTGTTTTACCACAATCTACCATAACGCATTACGATCATATTCATTAGCGGATTCAAGATTTCTACATGGGGAGGGGGGGGGGATGCGAGTTTACGAATCAAATTATAATTTGGCAAGTTTGAAGTTTAAGAGGATTTAGAGGAAGACTTTAGTTGTCAAAATGAAATACTTTGACAAACTTCGTGTTTTTTAAAGAACTTCGAAGAAACTCAGACATTTATCGAGTTCAGTAAATTGTAATGTAATGATGGGGTTGTTTAACCTCCTTCGCAAAATCTAAGATCATATGACGCACGGAACCTACAGCCAGTGCTGTGCTCGTTACTTTATAAATGTAATGCCATTACCGTTACCGTTACTACAGTCTAAATGTAAAGCCGTTATCGTTAGTTACCTTTTTTAAAAAGTAACGAGTAACGGTGCCGTTACTCGTTACCGTTACTTTTAATGAAATGTAAATATATTATATATATGCATAGGTATATTATAATTTATATATACATAAAATAATATATTATATAAACATTTGCTTGTGCGAGTATGTGTTGGTTTGTATCCACTGGTTAATGCATAGGCTATGAAGTCTGTGCATGCCTTCATTGCGTTGACGACGACTTATAAGGCATAATATTTTCAAAAAAAGCGAAACAAAATTACTGCAAGATTTATTACTAGGAATTGCAACATAACAGAGGATGTAGTATACTATTGATACTAATTTACTAATGCTAGAATATACCAGGAACAGTGGCGGCTCGTGACTTTCAGTTATGGGGGTGCTGCCTCAGAAATTGCGAACAATTGTGTCGATTTTATATATATATATATATATATATATATATATATATATATATATATACAGGGCTATTCAAAATGATTCATCCGATTTCAACTGAGAATACTTCCGTACCTATCAACCGTGCATCAACTGGGCATACACCACATGAAAGAGGAAATCTCCGAGTTTTACAAGATCACCGCGAGAGGGCTCCAAAGTCACGCCGTGGCCTAGCCTAGCAACAAACAGTCAGTGTGAAAATGGCGTCTGCACAGCAGAAGGCGTTTTGTGTGTTGCAGTTTTTCGAGCTCCACAGCTGGCCCCCTAGGTCGCCGGATCTTACACCGTGCGACTTCTTCCTTTGGGGGTACGTTAAGGATACTGTGTACGTGCCACCGTTGCCCACATCTTTGGATGAGCTCCGAACTCGCATTGTTACTGCCGTAGAGTCAGTGACAACGGACATGCTGGAGCGAGTACGGGAGGAATTCGACTATCGTGTCGACGTTGCTCGTGTAACTAGGGGAAGTCACATAGAGCATTTATGAGGCGAGACAAAATTTGGACAGTTTCTTTTGGTTGATGTATCACAAATCACACTGTATTTGTAACATTAAAAAATATTCTCATTTGAAATCAGGTGAATCATTTTGAATAGCCCTGTACAGTATATATATATATATATATATATATATATATATATATATATATATATATATATGAGAGAAAGTCGAATAGATAAATAGATTACTACTCAGTCATAAAAATAAGTAAAATAGTATCATAAAATCAATTATAGGGTACTTACGCTTAACGGGTAATTTCGAATTTGCCAAAAATTTTATTTATAAACAAATTCCATTCTTGTTTTTATTCTGAGCGAAAAAATATTCTAAGAAATGAAAGCTATATATTGTAAATAATCCAATTATTATATAATTAACTTCAATCTCACGACAAAAAATAAATGATAACGAATCATTGATAAATGCAATTCGGAAATTAAATTTCGAATTAGCAAACGATACAGCAACACAACTACCACGTCAAACAAACAAATCGGCACTGCTCTCTGTCCACACTCCACAGTGCTTTGGATCCTCTTAAACCCGCGATTCTGACGCACTCTTCGTACGTCCGCCACCGAGGTTTCAAGCGTTTCGAACAAAATCTGGAACTGTTAAGTACGCAGTTCCACGGGAAGGCTGAAGCTACTTTCGTGATTCATTCGTTCGGCATTGAAATAGTTTAAGGAAAAAAGGATATAATCTGATTTAAAAACTCAAAGTTCATTGAAAAAAACAATCAGAGAGGCTATTTTAAATATAAAGATCATAAGATCATGGGGGTGCTGCAGTTCCACAGTGCCTACCTGCGAGCCGCTCCTGACCAGGAAAGTTTAGTTTTGCAAAACAATAATACGAAATACTAAAGAAATGAATCAAATTAGTTATTGTGCATGGCAATGATAATTGAAATTTATTAGCTAAATATACAAACTTAAGAACTATTATTCAAAAGATCTTTATTGGCCTTTAAGAAAACAAGCTTCTCAAAAGTTGCATCTAAGAGCAGCCTCGTTTCGGACGCAGTATATCCTTCCCTACTGAAAAAAATCCGCTCAACAGCGGCACTAGATGGTATAGGAGTGTTAAGTTTAATAAACATATTTTTAAAGTTAGTGGATAGGAAGGATGCAGAGCTAACGTGCCGTGAAGGCCCACATGAGAGGAATGACGAAACCTCTGTTGAACGTAGGTCCCTCCCTGCTCCAGGGTTCTTCACCTTTTTACTTTGACAGTGCTGTCAGTGTAGGGGGAGGGGGGAGGGGGGTAGGCTGTCAGCATGCCAACGGCTAACATGCACACATCGCTCACAGTGAAGGGACAAATTTTTAACGGTTAATGAATAATGAGAGGATCGAAAGAAACTAATTGCGAGCTACGATAAAAAAGTAACGAGTAACGACTAACGAATGTATTTCCCTAAAAAGATAACGTCGTTACTGAAGGAGTTACTTGATTTGAAATGTAACGCCGTTACCGCTACCAAAACAGTACCGCGTTACGTAACGGCCGTTACTTGTAACGCGTTACTGCCCAGCTCTGCCTACAGCTTTAACGTGGAATCTGAACCACGGGTCGCTACATAGTCTGAACGCGGTGGACGGTCTCCCACCCAACTACTGTCCGACCCAATGTCGCTTAACTTCGCTGATCAACGGGAAGCAGTTGTACATGTTGAAATATAAACCTTTTATATATATATTTTTTTTTCCCATGGGCAGCCTTGGCCTCCATACTCCCCCACCCCCTCCCTAATTGAATGGGCCATTCCACAGTATTTTTTGTTGTGGATGGGACAGACATACGTATATTTTGTTATTAGGTATGTGGTATTTTTTTCAAATTGAAATGAATAACGTTTATTAATAATAAAATAAATAGATTGGTTTTGCAAATTAGAAATACATAAATAATTGTGAAGATGGAATATTTATTTTATTTAATTTGGCCCTTAAGCTTTAGGCTTTACTGCGCTAGTAATACCAAAATATAGGGCCATTTCACGGTATTTTGGTATTTGGTATTTCTTTTCGAGTACCAATATACGTATGACTCCCATCCGGAACAAAAAAAAATACTGGGGAATGGCCCTTGTACGAGATATTTTGGGTGGTGAATTAGTTTCCGAACTAGATATGGTCTACAATTAAAAGTAACTCATATTTGAACGTTTATAGAATTAATTACACTTAATTCAGTAATATTAAAAAGAGAATAATTCTTTGTTGAAGAATTGTTAATTTCGTGTCTAAATAATGTTAAAAGTGTAAAAAATTACCGAAATCTTAATTCACTCAGTTTATTTTAACCGATTTTCTATAATTTATAATACCGTATCAGCTGATTACGTTTTCCTATATAACCTTTGGGTATTATTAGTATTAACCTATTGTTAATGTTTTTTAACTGTGATTGGTAAAAGGAATGACATTTATTTTCACTACAGTCGATATAACCACATCAAAGTATAAATGCAGAAACATTCTCACATCATTAATGACTTAGAAATTAAAATGAAACGGAACAATAAAAATAGATGGTCACCCATTTTATTTGACTGGCTAAAGTAGCCCAGAATTGTACCCCTACACCTCCACTTCCTTGGGGGATATGGGACACGGCTGTTACCTTTACCTTACCTTCGCCATTTTTATGATAATGGAGCAGGAAAAAAAAAAAAAAAAAAAAAAAAAAAACCCGGTGTCGACATTCTAAGATATTTCGAAGCAAAAACTGAAATCCCCTTCCCCCATGGTGCTCGACCACTGATAGAACCATGTTTTATTATCAAAAGGCCTAGGGACTTCTTTTATACGTATGGCCGTGCTATTCTGGGGTCCATGAAATGCGAGTTCAATGGTCTATTATTGAGCTAAGGTGGCCATTAAGTAGTTGTTCGTTGGTAGACCACGGAAATGTATCATCAACGAAAATGAAGTAAAAAGCTTATAGGGCTAATTCACTCGACTCGTTCCGTAAGGAGGGTCATACGAGCATTATAATCAAGTAGGATTACTATACCTTAACGAGTTATTGTCATTGGCGCACATAATTTCGATAAGAGTTCTCTCATTGGTTCCGAAGCCACTAATAGCCATATTGAGCTGTTGAGCCAGGTACGTCGGCAAAGGAATCATGAGAGAAAGAGTAACATCTCTCGACCGTCCACCTAATTCACCCGTCAAATCTTTAACCAAATCCTAGAAAGAAAAGAATTAAACAGCAGCATTCACATTTTCAGATTAAGTCATTTACAGACCCGTAACTATTATTATCCTGAGCGTGGGATATCGCGACGATAAAATTAACCACGAAACTTATAAAAATTCTGATGACGGAGCAATAGGTCAAACCCTTAATTTGTGTTCATGATAGCTAATATAAAGACTCTGTCCCCTATAAAGTACGATATATATATATACCACCCCAAAATTACCTATTTCACATCACATTACTAATGAAATGTTTCCAACGGGGGAAGTTAAATTCGTATGATTTGAGAAAAAATGAACGAGCGACATTGTCGATTCTAATTTTTTATAAAGTTTTAGTTACTTTTCCAAAGGATTGTTGATATCTGAGAAGAATCTCCTGTCTTTGTTGGCACGTTCTCCTGCCCAACACCTGAATGATGGCCATCTCATCAGTCCCAAAACCTTTCATGGCCTTCCGCAGGTGAGAAGCATCCGTGCTTGGATCAAAATTCATGGCGGGTCTAATGGTAGGACGCTCCTATTCAGTTGAATTTGGGAAGAAAAAAATAGAGAGAGTAAAGGCTACATTGTTCAACAAAGTTTTTCTCCTTTTGATAAATGTGGGTGATTCTTATGTTCCTTTTTACGCTGATTACCAAAATGAAAACGCATTTTTTTCTATGACTCAGTTTTTGAGGGATTTGCAATTTAAAACTGAGATCGAGATAATATTCCTCAGTTTGCATCATAATATGAGATTTATTGTTAGTCATTTATTTTGTATAAAATCTTCATTATTATTATTTATATTTACATGTTTATATATAATATGCAGTTATTTATTTAAGTATAGTGCATATATACATCATCATACACACACACACACACACACAACGGTGTTTCAGGAGAAAGGTCAATACTTCGGGAGGTGATAGTATCGGTCATTGTGAGAAAAAAAGTTCATATGAACGTGTGTCTAATTCTGAATGGTTACGGAGAGAGAGCTGTTTGAATCTACAAATACAAAAGCATTGTTAATGGTAATCAAGAAAGAGAAACCAATTACTGTTTCTAACATTTAATGTTTAAACATTGGCATTTTTAATGGTATCAGATACAGAAATGACAAATTTGTTACAGTTTACAATACGTTTTCGAAAATCCCACCGTCAACCTCAATGCACTTTGCAACTCGTGTGCGAAGATCGCGTGCTGTTCGTCCGAGTTGATCTTGACGTTCCTTTATGCTGGCAGCAGCATCCAAAATGCGCGCGAGCAATTCGTCTCGTATCCACCTTTCTCTCGTAAACTTGACTTTTCATCCACCCCCACAAACAATAATATAATCTAACGGAGAGAGGTCTGGAGACCTTGGTGACCATTGAATGGGACCACCGTGGGGGGGAGGAAGAGCTGCGCGCGCATCAGATTCAAACAGCTCTATCTCCGTAACCATTCAGAATTAGACATGTTCATATGAACTTTTTTTCTCACAATGACCGATACTATCACCTCCAGAAGTATTGACCTTTCCTCCTTAAACACCCTGTGTGTGTGTGTGTGTGTGTGTGTGTGTGTGTGTGTGTGTGTGTGTATAGCACGATAGGTTACAGTGGCGGCCAAAGTGGTCTGTACAGACCCCCAGAGGTCTGTAGGAAGCTTCCAGGGTGTCTCTAAGCTTTTGGAAAAATAGTAACATTAACTATATTAATATTTAGGGGTCCTTGGTGGTAAAAGTTTGGGAACCCCTGACTGTTACACTGTAATTAATGATGATAATTACGTTAATTGATAATGGTTATAAGTGAATGTTATTAATGAATACTTTGGCCGAGGTCACCAGATCTTCTGGATCAAAGGATGTTTTTAATTAAGTTATTAATTAGGTTGATTGATAGATTGAGTTTTCTTCCTTTATTATACAAAATATAAGTTGATTTATGAATGATTGAATTGTTGATTGATTACATTGGAAATAATGCGTACACTCGAATTAATGCATTCAATATATAATGGTTTGACAATTAATAACGCGCGAGGTAATGATTAGTCTTTATATAAAGTTAATTGAGTGATATTAAAAGGCGAATGAGGCCTCGCACGAATGGTGTTTACGTGATGGTAATGCGTGGATCACTAAATGATTTTCCGAGAGAGCTGAAGGTGGAAGCGTCCTGGTGTGTCTGTAACGAAGTTGAGAGGCGATAGACGAGGCGTGTCCTCATGCCTCGAGTGAATTCTTGCGATGTGACGTCATCTTTGCGAGTTTGGTTTGGTGAGTTATATCGCATTGTTGATGGCATGTTGCTAAGGTGTTTTGGAATACGTCTCTGTCAGGTCCAGTTGGCCCCTCTCTCTCTCATATATATATATATATTCCTTTTCCCTGTGGTTGTTTGCTTATTATATATATATATATATACACATATATATCATCATCATTTCGTAAGCGTCAGACACATTTCACATCGTTTTTCTCAATGCAAAGTGATTTAGTGTATTGTAATGATATGAACGCTCTCATGGAGGGACTTGGTCGAGAGCACAATCCTAAGAAATGGAAGCTTTTTGTCCATTCATCAAAGTTCAGTTTGAAAGCTGTACTATTGCGCAACGGTAATGTCTATCCTTCGGTTCCGATTGCGCATAAAGTTCATACGAAGGAATCATATGACAATACGCAGTTACTTTTGAAACATAATGACTATGATAAACACTCCTGGCATATCTCCTCGACTTACAGTTAGGATAAACAAAGGTTTCTTTTTTCCTCCGCGAGCCGAGCTAAGGGGCGTCATTATACATAGAAAGAATGGCCACTGACAAAATTTGGTTCCAGGACAGAAAAATGTTGCCCATCAACCCCTAGTAGATCCAGCAAAAGTTTTCTTACCACCTCTCCATATCAAATTTGGTTTAATGAAGAATTTTATAAAAGCCATGAATAAAGCCAGACCTGGATTTCTATATCTAAAACAGAAGTTTCCTAGAATCATAATAATAATGACGGGGGTTGTTTATCCTCCTTCGCAACATCTAAGGTCATATAACGAAGGGGACCTACAGCTTTACGCGGGATCATCCGAACCACGGGTCGCTACATAATCCGGACACGGAGGATGGTCTCCCATCCAAATACTACCCAGACCCAATGTCGCTTAACTTCGCTGATCAACGGGAAGCGGCGGTGTTACGACATTGGCTACGACGTAGTCCTCTTGAATCAGCGAAGCGAAAATCAAAAAGCATTTTTGTGGGCCCACAAATCAGAGAAGTGATGAAAGACGCTGCATTTGATGAGTCTTTGAATGAGGTTGAAAAAGAATAGCATGGAAAGCTTTTAAAGAAGTGTACTAATTTCCTCAGCAGCGTCAAATCAGAAAATTGTGTTTCCCTGGTGAAGAAAATGCTTAATGCTAACCAAGCCATGGGGCGTAACGTGACTTTGAAAATGTATTTCCCGCACTCCCACCTGGACTTCTTCCTATCAAACTTGGGTGCTGTCAGCGATGAACATGGTAAAAGATTTCATCAGGATATATCAACCATGGAAAAGCGGTACCAAGGAAGATATAGCTCCAGTATGTTGGCCGACTACTGTTGGACACTTATAAGAGAAGCCCCTAGTACTAGTTATAAGCGAAAATCAGCTGCAGACACTTTTTAGGTAAGGTACTCTTCTTTTTTGTACGATTAAATAACCAAAAAAGTAAGAAAATCTGTCCATTTTCATTTGCATTTCGTTCGAAATTGGTGCGTGATAGAAAAATTCTGTTTTGAAATTGGTAATCAGCGTAAAAAAGGACAGTGGAATGGCATAAATTCATTCAAAGGAGATAAAAATGTTCTATTTTGTCGTTCAATGTTATTTTTGTGAGCATTTAGAAACCTTTTTTTTATAATCTTTTAACCCTAATTTTGTTTGTAAAATAAATTTAGTTTTAAGCCTTTTTTGTTCAACGACTAAATTTGAAGTTATTTAAAAGCAAAGAAAAAACTTTCATGAAATTTACGTCAAAGTTTGTTGTGAAAATTATTTTACCTGGTATGGCCACATATTTCCCGCGTAATGACTACTCTGAGAAAATGACGAAGGACTGGAATGGGAATAGTTGTTCTGGTACGATGAAGTACTCACGTTCTGTTGATTGGGAGAAGCTCCGAGCGAAGAAACATTAGGATAGTTAGAAACTGGGGCGTAAGGTGAACCGCTGGAAGGATAAGGGGAATTCTGCGGCAAAGGAACACTTGGGGCAGGGAAACCGGAACCAGGGTAAGTATTTGGGCAAGTGTTTTGAGAAAAAGGTGCACTATTAGCCTGAGGAGAATACTGAGAAAAAGGTGCACTATTAGCCTGAGGAGGATATTGAGAAAAAGGTGCACTATTAGCCTGAGGAGGATATTGAGCTAAATTAGCACTGTACTGAGGAGGGTATGGACTGGAGCTTATATTGGATTGCGGCGGGTATGGAGCGGAAGTACTACTAGGCGGAAGCGGGTAACTGGGTGCTTGAGCCGGTGGAGTACTGCTGCTTACACCGGGATAAAGTGCGGGTGACGGTGAAGGAATACTTGGAGGACAGGGAAAACCTCCTCCACCTTGTGGATATAAGGAATAAGCAGGACCCTGAAAAACAAAATCACATACTTAAATAATAGTAATAGTATTATTTTGGTAAAAAAGGAAAACCGAAACTTCGGTTATGAAGAGAGATTAACGTACAAGAAAATGGTGGTGATGCGAATCTAAGTTAGAGGTGTGGATCGATGTAAATCGCTTTAAGATACTCATGTTTACATAACAAATGTAAGACGTAAAGGTTAATAATAATAATAATGTTTAGCCTACTCCTTCGTAACACCTAACTAAAGTCATATAACGGAGGGGATCTACGCGGGTGTACGTGGGATCCAAACCACTATCCCACCAAGGAAGACCCACAGAAGCGACTTAATCGACGAAATTTGAAGTCCGAACGGAGAATCGAACTCGGGCCCTTCGAATTAACAGCTAGACACTTTACCACTAGAATACCCATAGAGGCGCGTAAAGGGTGAAGGGGTAAATTGTTTCGTGAGACACTAGGAGGATGGGTGTGTATAAGACAACTCATTTAAAGGTACTTTGAAAAAACGATTAAGTGGGTGGCAGTCCGTGGCTTAAGCGATGAATCGAAGGAGGAACATTATATGGAGATTGAGATGCTGTTATTTCTATGTGAAGTGAAGAAGGAAATTGTGGACAAAAGTTTTTTTTTTTTTTTTATTAATTTGCTTATCTCACATCAATTACAAATGGTATTAGAAATAAATATTAAAGTGTAAACAGTTATGATACAGTTAGATACACGCAGAGCTGGGATTAACGGCGCTAAAATTACCGCCGCTAACTTTTTATTAGCGATGCTGTTAGCTCCGCTAATTTTCAACATTGTTTGCGAAACAAGTTAGCGGCGTTAAGTTTTCTGAGGAAGTCAATCGCTAATTTTTCAAAACCACTCGTACTAAATTTGGTTCGCCGACAGCAATCTCTATTATAAAAGACTGACGCAGCACTAACTGCAAGTTGATCATGACATCAACATTTCGAGTTTTTTGTAGAGGTTCTATTGTTTTTTTGAAAATTAATGCAATTTGCCACATCACTGTCTCAGTGATATCCATTTTTTTGTAATCTGTTGTATCAATGGAACATTCAAGTTTTGGTATGATTTACTCTCTCTGTCAGTATTTTATCATTTCTTTAAGTTTCAGTTTGTGCATTTGAATTACAGTAAATACAGACGTATAAATTGAGTAGATGTTGTGACGGTCAATTTGTATGCGAAAATCTCATATCAAAATGTAAATAAAAAGGTAGAAAGAAAGAGTGAAGTGATTTTGAAATCGATTTAATTTCGCGTGAAAATTTAAATCTTTTAAAATGAACACCGACCAAAGTAAAGAGTGCCGATGCCCTGAGTAGAGCCAAAGGCTGAGTTTGTAATCAGAGAAGAGAACTTATTGTTTGACAGTCTTGGGTAGATTTATGTTAGAAGTTCAAAGGGAAAATATAGCTTAACAAGGGTCCGTTTCATTTTGAACCTTGTAAGGTGTCGGTTTTGTTTATTCGTGATTTCGTCTGAGGTAAGCCCTCGAGCGAAATTTAAAAGTTTTGTTTTAAATTTTTAAATTTTAATTTGAAAATTTCGTTAAGAAAGGCGGAGCGTAGAATTTAACGAAGTTGAGATTAGAGCCAATAGAAGATTAGTAATTTTTGTACGAATGATGTCATGTAATGAAATTGGTTTTGATAGGCCGTTTAGACACCAAAGGGAGGAGTTTTTGTAATTCTGAGGTGGAACTTAGAGTTTCAAATCAGTTGGTAGTCGTCCTCCTTGAAATTAACTGTGGCTAAATAAACCCTATTAGACTTGTGGCGTAAGAAAATTTAGAATTGAAAGTATAAACTGCCTCCGGATTGAAATTAAGAACTTGTATTGCATTTCATTCGTTTACGCGGAACTTGTGCATAAGAATTTTATTGTTAGCGATCTTAACCGAGAACTTGGTTGGATCTTAATTAATGTTAGCCAACGGACCAAGAATTTTGTGAACTTTCCATTAATTTAATTTGGTTCAAATTAAATGCTAAACGGGGTACGTCTGTGCCCTAGTTTACTGAACCCGTCAATTTGGGTTCGGAAGGAAGTCCCGTTATTTGGTAGATTGTCGTTTTGGTTTTGGGCGGGCCGTAAATCTGTGGTCCGTACGCAGCACAATTGAGAGTAATTTGTCACCTGCAGTCGTAAGTAAAATAATTCTTCAAATTTCATCGTCGATTTTGACCACTTCATTTCTCGTTACTTGTTTTGTTATACTCAAATATAAAGCCCCTCTATATAAATGATTTAAATTCAGATAACAACTTTTTCTTTGAATTTATAATTGGTACATTTAAAGGATTTAAATTCAGACAACTGTGAACTTTCTCTTTGAATTTATAATTGAATTGTATGAAAAATTTGTAGATTTACTTCAGACTAATTTGCTAAATTCATGTACTGATTCGAGTGAAATTTAATAAACTTTATAAGAGGACGTGTGTTGTTTTAGATACCTTGCAATAGGCCTCTCTTGTAAGCTGAGGGTCAATTATCATTTAAAGATTGAAATTCAAAGTAGGCTTTCAGTAAGCCGAAGGGAACTTACGCCTATCAATTGAAAGGGCCATTCGTCTGGATAGGTCGAGTCATCCTGAACGCAAAGAAAACGCGGTAAGAAATAATTTGAAATAGAATTAAAGGGTGTCAGTGAAGTGAATTAACATAATTAAAAGGGTGTCCAGCACCATAAATAAATAAACGGGTTGGGCACTACATAAATGGTGTCAGAAGTTGCAAAAGAAAGAAAGGTGCGCACACCTAAGTAAAAGAGTTGCGCACAACATAGGGAAAACAAACCAACGGAAGAATAAATTCTATTAACCTCTTAACGACTGAGGTTTTTGTAGGGTTAAGTTATGAGTGCGTGTATTGGAAACAGTACATATTCGACCCAGTGGTCCAAAAGAGGTTAATATATACGAAAGGAACTCGACTCGTACATAAAAATGTTTTAATTTTCGTAGACTATAACGCCCCATTTTTGTACTTTAGCAACCAGTTATATGAAAGTGTGCGCTAATATATGTAAGTAAATTACGGAAGGCAGAAAGTATATAAATCGGGGTGGTTTCACAAAACATTAGCGACAAAATTAGCGTTAGTGACGCTAATTGTTGAAATACTTAGCGTTAACATTAGCGGCGCTAAATTTTATGGTAGTTAGCGTTAGCGGGCACAGCACTGGATACATGCTAAAAGCGTATAGGCTTAATATACAGCATTTTATAATAAATTTTCGATGTTCCTAAATTAACATGATTGATATTCATCACACATTTTTGCTCGACTATTGCGTAAAAATGTCGAAGGAACGCGCGTGAGCTGGTCTGTACAGACTGGTTAATTAATTAATTACTCAAGTGGCTCGGATGCGCAATATTTTATTGACGAGTGACTTACGCTCGATTCGTTATAAAATGGCCATAATTTGACAAATTCCAAATAACTGATTTTACTTGTTCAATTTTACTAAAATTAATTCACAATAAAACGGCGCTTTTGTCGAAGTACTTCAGGTAATTCAATTCAGAAAAACGATCTTCAATTAAAACATCGCGTAAGACTCGGGGGTTTTCAAACTGTTTCGCGAGAACTGGCACGGATATCAACTGGCATGGATGAATTTACGATATATATTCCGCGAATTCAGTGACTGTTTTGAAAGGCGTAGGCAAAGAGAGAATTTTAATTCAAACGATGAGATATCCAGAATAAGAGTTGCCCTCTCGCGGCCACAGTAAGAAACGGGAGCCCATTTTGTAAACAAAACACAGCTGATGACCGCGAGCACTGGTCTGATTGATTTGGTGAGTTTTTCTGGTTTTAGTTTTCTCAGTTCACGGAAGTTATGATCACAGTAATGTCATTAAATGCAGTGTAAATGCGCGTTAGCTTTCACAATGCGTATTATACAAATATATGATGATGTTTTATAAAGATCTTTGCTAACGAAAACTTTAATTTTACAATAAACATGATATTTTTTATACTTATAATTTCTTTTATGCTGACAGTAATGTGGGGAGGGGAATTTAATATAAATAGGTCAATAGAAGTAAATTGGCTTTTTTTTTCTCATAAATTTATACTTACTTTTTTTTTTTTTTTTTTTTTTGAAATTCATATAATTGTATATGTAAATTTCGTAAATTACATAAACAAACTGCAGTGAGCATAAATTGTTTTATTACCATTTGCCTTATATCATTAAAATTTTACCTGTTGGTCAAAGTTCGGTGAATTTGTTTTTTTAAATAAAGGTTCGGTGGCTTCAAAAAGTTTGAAAAACTCTGGGCCGTAGGTGATGACGAAGCAACGTACGAATAAAAGAAATACAATGTACGTAATTTTGGTTTACGAGTCGATTAAATGTTACTCATTTAGGTCACAATTTTAGGAATACAGTAGACGCCGTTTATAGTGTCCCACTCGGTGCCAAGCCAAAAGGACACTATATCCACAGTTTGGTCTCTCGAGGGTTGCAAGGTTAAAAATAGTGAATATGTACTGTTTATCAATATATTTACAACATAAACACCTTTATTACGCAATTTCTCATTAAAATTGTTTTTATAATTCAACTGAAACATCAAAACTATGTTCATTTTACATTAAAACAAAACATTTTCCTTCCATGACCATCTAGTAAGCCTGTAAACAGCACGGCATCACAAATACAAGCGTAAACCAGAGCTGAAAAGAGACTATAAGCGTAATCAGGGACACACTATCCATAGCACATTGCCACAAATGGGTTAAAAAACGGCCAAAATTTTTTTTTTCAATTGTACTTAGTTTTATGTAGTTGAAATGTTTAATTATGATTTATTTTAATAAAAAATTATGTTTAGTACCTTTTGTATATATGTAATGGTGACATATTGAGTGATTTTTTTATAAATAATAATAATATTCCAAATCAATAGGTTATGACTAGGGCGGTCAAAAGTCAGTCAAAGTCAAATTGTTTCCTATGGGGCACTTTTCGCTGAAACGACTGAAAATGCAATAAAAACACCTGTAGGGGGTATATTACCAAAGTTAATAGGTCAACCAAAAGTCAACTTTTACCTGTTAGGTCAAAAAATAGCAATGAGGTAAATAAAGTCAATTTTTTGGAATAAATAATTAAAATAACTAAAAATTGGCATCTTTTTGGTTAACTGGCAACTTCGCTGCTCGTATTTGTCTTATTCAGTTATGTCCGTTCTGGTTTTGGATGTGGTCGTGTTGTATGTATTGTGGTTACTGGTTACCATTTTTGATTTGTGATTTTTTCTGATTTGTGATTTCACTGATTTCGATTTCTTTTGATTTCAGATATTTAAAATGCCAAAAGTTGCAGTTAGTTCTATTGCTAAAGTGCGCGCTATAATTGCAAAACATCCTAATGAATTCATTTGTTCAGGAAAAAATGAGCTATACTGTCAGATTTGTTGTGTTGTGGTCAAGCATGACAAATCCTTTTTTGTGGATAAACATCGCTCTACCCAAAAGCACCAGCGTGGTATAGACCAAAATGTGGGAAATGAAAAGACGCAAACCCTTTTAAAGTATAAGTCTTCAGATTTTTCGGAAAAACTTGACTACATTTCTGTCAGCCAACATACCTCTTCATAAGTTGAGCAACCCTCATGTGAAACAATTGTTCTCTGAATTAGGTGTAGCAGTGCCTTGCGTGTCAACTTGCAGATCAATAGCAATGAAACAGGCAGAAAGCGAGTTAAGTAGAATAAAACATTTGCTAGAGGGTAAATTAGTTTTCCTAATTGTTGATGAAAGTGAAGTAAGGGGCTCAAAATATTTGAACATACTTGCTGGATCTATTGATGTTCCCAAGAAAACATATTTAATCAGGTGCGATGTTCTTCTTGGAAATGTTAATGCACGAACTGTCATACACAAGATTGACGATACTGTCAATGTCAACCAACAACTGCCGCTGTAGAGAGATCTTTCTCCATGCTTAATAAATTAAGGATCGCAATTTTTTGCCAGAAAATGTCGGCAAATACTTCATAATTTACCACAATCGGTCAACTGATGTAGAAGAGCAACAATAAGTAATTAAAGTATCGTTTTTATTATTGAAAGTAAAGGCAACTTTATAAGTCAATTTTTTCAATTCGTAAGGTCAACTTTCTTAATTTTTTCGGTCAACTTTTGACTGCCCTAGTTATGACCTACTGTAGTTTCTTAAGTTTCTCAAATTACTAAAAAAATACTACAGATAATTGTTAATTAGGCCTATGTTTTGCAGATTTTGTCAAATGACATACTAAAATAAGTATGGTTTCATTTTAATCACTATACACATCTATTGTTTAAAACATTATTTGATAACCTGCCACTATATCAGAAGGGGTAAATAAAAAACATCGTAATACCTCTTAAAGTTTATGAAATTAATTCCCCCAAAATAAGTGTGACAACTGATATGAAAAAAGTGTAAATAGTGTAAACAAAATTACAAAAACTTCATATTTAGAACATATCACGCATCACTCTTCTTGCAGACTTAGTTAGTTAATACATGAAAAACATGTTCTAACACGCAAAGTCGCAAATAGTCGCAAAAAAGTTTTGTTTCTTTGATTTACTTAAAGGTTGCATTAATGTTTAACACAAAAAATGGGGGATTTTGGGGAATGTAATTTTTGTTTTGCTAATTTTACACATTTTCTAGATAACAATTTAATCTGTAATCTATGATATTGCCATAGTTTTTTTAATTAATGCTATCTTTTTAGTTTTCAATAAAAAAATATGCATGAAAATGTTCTAAACTGTTTATTCTTTCAATAGAACTAAGCAGAACATGAAACTACAGACAATTTTTTGTGATATAGTAACTTCAAGTAAGTTGTTACCTTACCTTACAAAGGTTCCGCGCGATGATTTCTCATTTCGCGAAGGACATATTTTGTCCCCTCCAAGATATTTTAAGACAATGTATATTATTTCGTAGATTTTTCTTGCCTTAATGCAAGAGAATAAAATTTCAAATACTTAAATCAGTAAGTAGAAGTGTTTTATTTTGACGTGGAAATGGTTTTAATAGAATTTACTTAAATTTGTTATTTTTGTTTTTTGACCGTTTTTTAACCCATTTGTGGCACTGTGCATAGCAATTACCATGTAAAAGTAACTGTTTCCTAGTTTTGAGACACTATAAGCGGCGAGAGAGAATATCCGGGGACACTAAATCCGGCGTCTACTATATTCTCTATTATTTTACCACATTCGACCTAATTTTGCGTACACATGTTATTTGCCTACGAGGGCCCAAACATGGGGGGGTGAAAAGGGTAAAGTTTACTTGTTCCCGGACAACCCCTTAAGGGGCTTGGCAGGACCAGATTAAGAAAATGTTCAACTTTTTTTTGTAGTTTTTGTCAGTGATGTGTCTATTAATTATGATCTGATCTGGATGTAATGCATTTATTTCAATAAAAATATGCAAAACTATGCATAAATGACCCGTCTGAAACCAGGGAGCAGGGGTGGGGTGGGCAGGAGTCAGAGGCAAGGGGGTCCGCCATCTAAATGTGTACTGGGTTCGAGAAAGTAATGCTTGGACCCCGTTAACTACGCCAGTATAACCCAATATGTTAACACAGACTACTACTCGTAACCACTACGCCAAGTTTGAAATTTCACTACACTGCGTAATTCTAATGAAAAATATTTTTATAGAACGCACCTCGCCTGTTGGAGGCCTTGAAAATCCAATGTTGCTCTGTTGTTGATTTGGGGGATATGGATAGCCGCTTGGAGGTGGGGGATAAGCCATTTTTGTCCCTTTCACTATTTAGGATCTGAAATGCAATATAAATAATTGTCTAAAGTTCTGTAATAAGCAGTGATATACTGTGTGTGTGTATTTTTTTTTTTCTGAATCTCTTAATATAGTACATAGGCCTACACGCTACTGGAAATAGCTTAAAAATTTCACAAGTTCTCTTGGATGTAGTGAGTTTACAATATTCTTTATCTAAAAGTTCCATAAAAGTTTGTTGATTATAAAGGGTGATCCAGAGAAATGGGACCCAAAAGAAACCCCTGTAACTCTTAAAGTATAAGTCCTTTTATAAAATCATACGCATCATTCGAAAGAGGATAGTTACAAGTTTGTACAGGATTGTATAGGTTTTGACAATACAATACAAGACAAAATAAGATACAAAACAAAATAAAAGTGTTAGTTAAAACTAACCCTTCAAGATGACTGCATGGACTGAGCTAAAACTACACTTCTTCCATGCTCATAATATTGCTCAGTTATGAAACGCAGCTGTTCCAAAGATCTTTCAAGACAAATTTTCAGATGTCAGAATCACCTTCTAAGAAAGTATCCGTCAGTGTGTCAGAAATTTTTCCCTAACTGGCAGCATTGGAAAAAGAAAACCAACGAAGAGTGCGCACAGCAAGGATAGACGAGATCATTAACAGAACTCATGAAATTGTACAGGATAATCCTAACATAAGCATCAGACGTGCTTCTCAGCTGTTAGGAGTTGGATATGGAACAACAACAATAACACCGTATATTCAAGCAAAATTTAATGCTCTTTCCATATAAAATTCAAACAGTGCAACAACTAAACGATGGAGATTTCGCACGAAGACGACAATTCTGTCAATGGATCCAACAGAAGGTAAATGACACCACCAATTTTCTAGCAACTTTGATTATGTCAGACGAAGCCCATTTTCACTTGAATGGAACTGTAAACAAACAAAATTGTCGTTTCTGGGCAACAGAAAATCCATTGAATATTACCGAAGTCCCGTTGCATAGTCAGCGTGTAACTGTTTGGTGTGGTCTTACTGCATCTCAGATCATAGGGCCGTACTTTTTCGAGGATTCCACCGGAAACACGGTCACTGTAAATGGTGATCGCTACGAAAAAATGTTGACCGATTTCCTTATTCCTAAATTAAGAGATCTTTGTCTAGAAAACCACTGGTTCCAACAAGACGGAGCTACCTGCCATACCACGAGGAACTGCATGGCAGTTTTGCGTCAAACGTTTCCAGGCGAGTTAATCTCAAGATTTGGAGACGTTGAATGGCCCGCAAGGTCTCCGGATTTTTCTCCCTTAGATTATCATCATCTCTGGCGATATTTAAAGAGTAGGGTCTACAGAAATAACCCAACGACCTTGCAAGAATTGAAGGCCGCCATCACAAATGAGATACAGGCCATACCACCACCGCACACTCTCGCAAAAGTGATGCACAACTTACAAGCGAGAACACTGGAATGCTTGGCAACTAATGGAGCACATTTGAAAGGAGTCATTTTTAAAAAATAAATATTTCATAATAAACTTGTAACTCTACTCTTTCGAATGATATATAGTTTTTATGAAAGGAATTAATTATTAAGAATATTTGGCTTTTTTTTATGGGTCCCATTTATCTGGATCACCCAGTACTATGTATGATATATATAATATATACTGTATATACAAGTATATACTTCTATTCATTATCAGCACTATTATTAATTATCACGATCACATACATAGAAAATTAAGTAACCAAAAACGCCATAAATAATAATAATAATAATATCCTTTGCTGACGATACAAACATCGGTCGATTGGTGTCTACAATCTCTTCCTTCAAAGGCTTTTTCAAAGACACGCAGGAACAATCTCCTCCTACCATATATATATATATATATATATATATATATTATATTACTTCCAATAAATATAAGTACTATCCATACCACACGACTAATAACGAATACACAACAACATTAGGCTGAGTAATGATGATGACTGCTATTTATTTGCTCAAAAGAAAAAAGAATAATTGACTTAAGTTGCATAAGTCCCTGAACAAAGTGGATTACCTTCATTTACGCACGAGTCACTTGTCAGAACACAAAAAGATTATAAAGATGGCCAAATGCTGGACATAAGTATACAGTAAATGGTCCAAATTATTATAGGTAACGTGGCGCTCACATTATTGAAAAGACGTATGAGAGACGGTTCCTGTAGGTTAGGTTAACTAGGCTAACTAGGCTATTTCATTTAAAAAAAAATGTATCTATGAAAGTGACCAATCCCTAATTTGGATACTTAGCTTGAAGGCTGAGGGCATAATTATAGCTATAGGTAACTAGGCATATCGAAAGATATTCGAGGTACGCATGCCTCGTCTACTTTATGAGTTTGACTTGCCCATAATTATTATTAAATAGTGCAACCCATTCAAGGTATCCGTTTTTTATTTTTCCTCTACCCAACAAACAATATAAAATTACCTCTCGATAAAGACAGTCACGTAGTTCCTCGTAATTGTAAAGTCACGTTCTCTCTTTCTCTATTGTTCCCAACAATTTTTGGCTCAACGGATCCTGATCCCATTTGTTCTTTCGCAGCATCCCGGACCATTTTTGTCTCCCCTTCTCTAATATACAGTTCAATATCCACTTTTAATAGTACTCTATTGTCATTATGCGATACGGTACATAGAGACATCGGTTTATTATAATTGTTATAATGGAATTAATATCCATATTATCTTCTGTCAAATATAAACAATTGCCAGAATGTGTAACAATCTATTACAATGAAAACCTATTTCAAAGTTTAGGTTTGTCGGTGTAATGGAGTTGCGTAACCCCTCTCACAACATCGAAGGTCATATGACGAAAGGGACCTGCAGATTTACGTGTGATCCGAACAAAGTTAGAGAGAGAGAGAGAGAGTTACAAGGAAAAGAAGTACCTCAAAAGGCCTTGCGGCCCATACCGAGGAGGTACCAATGGCAACGGGTGCAGGGAAAATTTTCTACACCCTCAAATAGTGTGCAAGATTTGGTCTAACCTTTTCTTGAAGTGATCCACAGAGGAACTGTTCACAACTTCCGAAGGTAACCTGTTCCACGTGTCACAGATCTTATACGTAAAGTAATTCCCACACACACTAGTCCTAAACCGTTTCAAATCCAACTTCCAACCATTGTTGCGAGTTGGGTTATCATTTAAACTAAACATGCTTCAGTGTTTCTAAAATCTACATCGTTGAACCCGCGTAAGAGCTTGAAAACCTCGATCAGTTGACCGCGCAGCCTCGAGTTTCCAGCGAAAACAAGTTCAGGGCGCATAACCGTCGATTGTAGCCCATATGCCTAACGGAAGGGATTAACTTTGTGGCCCTCGCCTGCACTCGCTCCAGCCTCTCAATATCTTTCCTGAGGGTGGGCGACCAGAACTGCACAGCATACTCCAGGTGCGGCCGAACAAGGGAATTGTACAGTGAGAGCACAATCTCCTTGTTCCGAAACTGAAATTGCCTCCTGATATAACCCAATAGTTTCTGGGCTTTCTTTTCCACCTCTACACACTGTTTCGTAAACTTAAGATCGCTGCTAATTAGCACACCCTAGTCCTTTTCTAAATCAGTCACCTCGATATTACTACCCAACATCGAGTAGTCCGACTTGGGATTGGCGTAGCCAATGTGCATCACTTTGCATTTACCCAAGTTAAACGGCATTTGCCATTTTTCGGACCACTCTCCTATCCTACCTAGGTCCGCACGCAGTTCCTCGATCGCTTCGGGCGTCCCAACATTGGCCCCAAGCTTGGTGTCATCAGCGAATTTGGCGATCCGACTGACGATGCCACCGTCGATATCATTTATGTAAATGATAAACAACAGCGGCCCCAAAACGGAACCCTGAGGAACCCCACTAGTGACCGAAGCCCAACCCGAACTAGCCCCTTTAATTACCACCCTCTGCCGCCTATTCCTCAGCCAGTTTTCAATCCACCTACCTATTTCCCCACCGATACCCAGCGCGCGCACTTTCGCCATTAGCCGGCGGTGAGGTACCTTATCAAAGGCTTTCTGAAAGTCGAGATAAAGTATATCAATCGTCCTACTCTTATCGTACTCACTCAACATGACGTGGAAAAACTCGAGCAAGTTGGTGAGAGACGACCTATGCCGTCTAAACCCATGTTGGGAGTCCCCAAGCAGCTTGTAGGAATCCAAATGGTCAACGATCCTATCAGCTATTATCCCTTCTAATAATTTACCTACAACTGAAGTGAGACTAATGGGACGATAGTTCCCTGGACTTTCGTGATCCCCTTTCTTAAAGATAGGGGTCACGTTGGCTTCCCTCCAGTCACCAGGCACCTGGCCCATCTCCAACGATTTGTTGAAGACTGTAGCCAGGTGGGGAGCCACCTGGTCGCGCACTTCTCGCAACACTGGGGAGAAACTGGTCTGGCCCAGGAGCCTTAAACGCGCTCAGTTTGTCTATTCTATCGGCAACGACTGTCGCGGTACATCTAACACTATCCAGGCCAGCACCTTCGTGCCTCACGCCTGGCTCGGGGATGACGCGGGTATCCTCCCTGGTGAACACTCCCGCAAAGTACTCATTAAGCACATTAGTGATGTCCGCGTCGGAGGTTCGCAGAACGCCGCTTTCATCCTTTAACGGACCTATCATGCTTCTAATGGGCTTTCTACTATTAACATAACTGAAGAATTCCTTAGGGTTCCCCTTGCAGAGGCTTGCCACCCGTAGTTCTTCGTTACGTTTCGCTAGCCTAACCTTCGCCTTCACTTCCCTACACAGTCGGACATACGCTTCAGTGTTCTCGTGGGAACGATTGGCCTTCGCCCTCCTATACGCTACTTTCCTATTTCGGATAGCCGAAGCGATGTCACGATTGAACCACTTAGGCTGCGTTGAAGCAGGGGTGACCGGTTTTGAGGGTATGGCAGCAGACTGCAGCACCATAAACTCGTCCCGGAATGCACTCCACACTCCCTCAACATCGCCGCCAACCTCTAACCCCATCTCTCCTACGCTATCCCTGAGGCTAACAAAGTTCGCCCGCCGGAGATCGAGCTTACTGCCTCTCGAGTTACTACGCTTCACCCGAGGGACGCGCACACGGAACCTAATAAGACCGTGATCACTCCCGCCCAATGATTCGTCAACGGTGAGGCCAGTGACGAGGTTGTCTTCGGTCGTGAATACTAAGTCTAGAACGCTTTCGCCTCGTGTAGGCTCGTTGACCCACTGAGAGAGGAAGTTCTCATCAGCAAAGTCAACTAGCCTCCTCCCTTCAGCATCGGCAGTCCTGTTTCCCCACTTTATGCCGCGACAGTTGAAGTCTCCTAAAACTACACACACCCTATCCCCTAGCAGGCTACTGAGTTCGGTGTACAGGGCTGTATCCTCCTCGAGGAGGAGATGCGGAGGTCTGTACACCAAGATTAACCTATAGTTCGTCCCTCCCACGTTCAGATCAACGCCAAGCAGCTCCCGTTCCGACCGGAACTGGCAGTCAACCGGACTCAACGTGTCCCTGACGTATATTAGTACCCCACCCCCCTCCCCACGGGTATGGCAGCAGACTGCAGCACCATAAAGAGAATTTTTTCTAGCTGAGAACGCCATTTAGTGGAAAGATCAAATACAGTCAATCATTACCTGAACCAAATCACAGAGTAAATCTATTTTTCCAAAATGAATAAACTTCCCGGTCGCTATTTCAAACTAAGCAATCATTATCATTCACGGGTTTCGAACCCCACGACTTTCGCGATAAAAGATAAAAAATAATTTAGCTATCGTTAAACAGAGGCATTTCAACCCCGAATTGAATGCCATGGAAAGTAAAAAGTTAGCTATAAATGAATTATAATCCACATTGTATTAATTAACTCATATACAAACCGTAGCCAAAAGTATAATTAAAATTTTAACAGAAAAGTTTGTCCTACCGGGACCTGCCCACATAATTTGCATCAATCGCTTCTAAATTTTAATTTTAATGTTTGTGCGTATAAAATACACTCATGATTCGGGAACATTCACCCATTTTATAACCAGGTATCGGCACTGTGCCAATGTAATATATATATATATATATATATATATATATATATATATCTATCTATCTATCTTATACCCCAAATATTTATGCGCATATCTGTAAAATTTATAAAGCATGTGTCATATTATTATTATTATTATTACTAGTAGTAGTAGTAGTAGTCAGGCGCGAGTCCAGGGGGATGCCGAGGGGAACATGGCCCCCATGGACCCACTAAGTGTTCATGAGTTCAAGAGTAAAAAAAGAAAAGCCAACACGGTATCGTGCGTTGGTGACAAAAATAAATTTATGACCAAAATCGCAAATATGAGAGAGCAATCTCGTCTAAAAGCTAAAAATAGAAATTTTACTTTCCTCTTTTTACTAAACTAAAATGGAAATTTTTCCTAAATTTAACTCTAAAAAACTTACGAAATTATTTAAAATCAATTATTTAATAATGGCAAATTTGAATGATTAAATTATTTTGACAATATAATATATTAGTGTTAATTGAACTTATATCCATGTACGAGTATATAGTATGTTACAGGGAATCTGTGTAACTAGGGATTTCAGGAAATCCCTAAAATGTTCAGGGATTTCAGGTAAGGTTAACTCCCTAGTTACGCAGATGTCATATATGTATGATGCAAACCCACAATGAAAGAAAAATTATTCCAAAGCCTTTCGTGTATTCAGAAGTACACCTCGTCAGGGAAGGCCTTGGAATAATTTGCATCATATATATATATATATATATATATATATATTTTTTTTTTTTAACTGCAAACACAGTATAATTAATGTAAAGAACGACGCTTGTATAGAAGAACGTTCGGCACAAGATGAGAAAGAACGAACAAACAAATGAAAAATGAGGTAACCACCCGGGAATCGAACCCGGGATCTTCCGATTGCCGGTCAGATATGCTAACCACTACACCATGGGCCTCGATCTATCAGAAGTCGTAATTCTCCTACATACGAGCAGAAATATATATATATTTGCATCCAACCTTAAGTAACTTACGTTTACATAGGCACTTATGCATTGATAAGAGGTTTCCTAATAAAGTAATACCAACTGTGACGCACTGAATAAATTTCACCACACTCTGAACACAGACGCGAACAGTAAATAAAAAGAGAAGCTACACCTGCTGAAACAGCAGCGTGAACAGCTGCGGCTTTTATTACCGATTATTAAAGCGAAGAAATTCACAACAGGAAATATTTGCGTAATATTGAAAAGTAAAGTTTTGTTGCGCTTTAATTCAAAACAAAGAAATGCGCAAAACAAAGAAATGCGCACTTACTGTACGCGTAGTGTAGACTGACTTGACTGATATCACCAAGACACTAAGTACGTTCCACTCACTCACAGAGTTGCCATTTTGGCTTTTTTTAAGGCCAAATTTGTAAAATTTGGCCTCATTCAAACGTCACTGGCCTGAAAATCTGTATTTGGCTTTTTAACACATTTGGCCTTTTCTTGGCCTTGTATAAGACAGATCTACCGATGTTGCATTTAGCTAAAGATAACTTTGTTGAAATTGAACAACAGTACCGGAAAATTAATTTAACTGACTGGAGCAGATAATATTTTTGAAAACAATGTAATTCCAAAAGAACATCACAATTTTGGCTGGGTGTTAGTAAACACCAAAATTTTAAGCATTTAGCAGAATATGCCCTAAATTGTCTAGTTACACCAGCAAGTAATGCGACTGTTGAAAGAGTATTTTCCCTTGTAACGGCGATCAAAACACGTCCGAGAAACAGAATACAAGTTAATCTCTTAGATGCACTTGTTAGAATAGGAGCGCATTTAAACGAAAATTCGATTTGTTGCAAGGAATTCACCGCCTCTGACAGCATGTTAAAGAAATTTAAAACAGACTTGCTTTATGCCAATAGCAGTACAACTGCTATAGCAGCCAATTCCCAGCAAAATACGGAAGTGGAAAGACAGGATGAAGAAGACGATATAACTATTTTCTTGGAATAGTTATGGTGTAAATCGTTTTACCTCCAGGTTAGTTACTTTATTATATCATTTCAATGCATAATAAATCAGTTATATATATATATATATATATATATTATATATATATATTTAGTTTATTATAAAACTGCTTTTATATATAAATCGGCGGTTTGGCTCTTTTTTGGCCTGTTTTTTTCTCCAATTTGGCTTTAAACATCCAAAATCATCTGGCAACCCTGCGTTAAATCCACTGATTTCAGTGCACAAACGCTCTACGAGTGTAATATATATGACTCGGGAGGAAGACTCGTTATCGACTTAAGCAGCGATTATTTTGCTGATAAATTGCTGCCTGACTTCATTAATTGACGTCATTTATGAAATTACGAGTCATCCGTTACTGATAAAGGCAATTAAAAAATAGACAGTACGTGTCGTCAAACAGAGATATCTACTGTATGTTACGGAGAATGTACGTAACTGTAACTAGGGATTTCATGAAATCCCTAAAATATTCAGTTTCACTAAGATTAAGTCGTGATATTTTCGTGTTTTAACAAAAATATCACGACTTAACCTAACCAATCGTCAAGGGCGTACAATTTACCTAACTGGGCATTCAATAATTTTCCCGTAGGTTTAACGAAAATATCACGACTTAACCTTACGTGAAATCCCCGAACATTTTAGGGATTTCGTGAAATCCCTAGTTACAGAGATTCCCTGTCACATCTATAAATAAGACGTATTTATAGATAATTAATATATGGATTGATATGGGAAGAGGAAAATATGCAACGAGTTCATCATTATCTTGTTTATTGTAACGTTATGTAAGCCTATATAAAACTTGCGTGCACAGATGCACTCAACGTAAATAAACAATTTTATGTCGCACGCAAATTCCTCGTCTGCGGGCGCTCGAGAAAGCTGACCGACACATCTGTAATTTGAGACGTAAACATTGAAAGTCCTTACCGGAGAAAGATAAACCCCGTACCCCCCGTGTTTTGAGCTGATTTTTAGTGCCTATCAATCCTAACTCTAGTCATGACACAAGATAGGTTTATTTGACTCGTGATTGGTTCACGTTATAACCTAATTATACAAATCAGATATCTTAAATAGAAGAATTCTCGCCCCCTTGGAATGATCCGATTGGACTTTATTAGAATTAGGCACCGGTTTAACTATAAAATCCCACCCACTTTTTTTTGGAGAATATAAAATTGAGAACCAACTAAAATCGCTGTTCTATTTTGCCTTGAATTTGTTTGACTTACGCTCCTTCTCTAAATATTGAGCCGTTGAAATCTGACGAATTTTTTTACGTGACGCAAGTTTCTATATACAATAACTGTAACGGTTCTATCCTTCGTTCGACTGATTTTTTAGTCGAATCTGCTTGCACGATCACACGGTTGCTTTGCCGTCGCTTTTACTATACAGTAATTAAACGTCTAAAAATAATCTTCATTCTTTAACTCCTTCACTAAAAATTTTGTGTAAATCACTGGAAAAACTTCATCGAATTTAATTGTGATTTAATCCATGAATTGTAAAAAAAAGAAAAAATTATAAAAAGGAAGAATTTTTCTTCATATTTTTATTTTTCATCTTTTATAAGAGTATAAACGAGGATCGCAAAAGGGTAACACACTGAACCACAACTTTGACAAACGCGAGTAATAAGAGGCGGCTTGAACGCAGGGGCGGATCCAGAGCACAATTTTGTTTTGGTGGGGGGGAGGTGCGGTCACCTTCAAAAACCTGACATTATAATACATTGGCAGGCAACTGGTGTGACAGAATTGCCAACGATTATCACATATTCGTTGTGCCTATAAAGAATGCGGGAAGGTATCTGTTTTTGGTCAAAAAAGTCAATTTATTATGATGACTAAGCTCGAGTGTAAAATAAAATTAGCGCAACAACATTTACGTTACTATTTTATTGAGAATCATCATTAGGGTCAATTAAAGAAAAATATATATTAAATGGCTCACTTTTGAACGTCAATGTGCCCCTATACGCGCTCTTTTGCCCAGTATACCAGCACACCTCAGTGCGTGCATCCCTACTTACACGATATCAATATGAAATTAAAACTCTCTATTCATGTACACATTTTGTTCAGCGGCCGTGCCCTGAATATATACGTGTTACAAATCACGCGAGACATGGCACGCGCAGTCGCGCCCATTACCAATAACAATCTATGATTTCCTGTCTTGCGAAATATCTTACAATTTTTGTTGTTTACACTTAAAGCGATTATTTTTATAGGATGCTTCATTCTAATGTTGTATTCTCTCTTCTTTATGTTTCCTATCTCCTCCTTTCTTTGCCTTTAATAAGGTTTAGAGGCATCATGGTTTGAGGGGGGACAATCGCCCCCCTCGCCCCCCCCCCTAAATCCGCCCCTGTTTAAACGGCAGAAAACCACCGCCAGACTCGTTCCGTCGCGCATCGCGGGTCTACCACCAAATATAGTCCCCGGGGTACCTGTCCCACTAGGTGCGGCGACACTATTGTAACCTTTTTATAAACTTGCCTACTTTTGATGTTACTTCGATACTTCCTATATCTAATCGGTTCACGTTCGCATTATAAAATGCCTAAATAAAATCATACAAACAATTTTGAACAGAAATTTAAAGCCAGTGAGACCTTAACACTTATTTCAAACTGACGAACCACTTACATTTAATTTCAGTGTCTTTCGCTGTAAAACTCAAAAATTTGAAAGCTATGGTTTTTTTTTAATCTATGGTATCACTAGTTTTTTTTCTCTCGACTTCACAAAATTTTATGACATTTTGCGCATGCGTGGCCTGATTAGATATGAGGTCTTTCTAGGAAGAAGTGACTAAACGACAAAAGTGAAAAAACGCCAGAAAACGCGGTAGAATTTTTTACTAATTTGAAAGTGGAATAACTGTTACTGCGTTTTGTGGCGTTTTTTACTTTTGTCGCTTAACCATTTCTTTATGGAAGAGCCTCAAATCTCGGTACCTTTTTCGAAGATGAAAGTAAAAATATTAAAAAGAATTCCATCAAAAGGAAGTTGCTCTGTACGAGGAAATATAATCTATACTATAATGAGAGAGTTGTCCGTCCGTCACACTTTCAGAAATTGCGAGAAAAAAATTCAGAAATTGTATTATGGGCGGAAATGTGAAGCTCGAGATTTTCATGATTGTGTTCTTTTCTGTAGTTTAGCCTGTCTAACCGTCAGCGAAGCGACGGGAACTGTACTAGTAACAATAATGAGTGAGGAAGGCCGGGAACTAGCACGGCGCTCAGGCCAACTAATGTGACCCGTCACGTTAACTCCTTTATTAATATTATCAGCACCATCAGAAGTCGAACCCCCCCCCAACCTCACTTGGCTTATAGAAAAGCTTTGTTACTCACTGAGTAACGGGCGCTACGAGGAAGAGTAAGGTGGTAATTTCCTTCATTGGAAAGACCAGCCCGGTGTAGCAGGCGGTATTACACCCCCGCCACTTTATACCCGAGTATATTCTGTCTTAGGCCATTTTAAACCCCGGGTATAAACTGGCCTAGGCCAGATACCACCTCTGAGGTTAATCTGGCCTAGGATGTTCTACACTCCCGCGGGCCAGAATACACCCCTTACAATTTTAACTGTCACAAAATGTGAAGAAAACTTAATTACTTTATTAACATTATTACGGCTATTAGGTTATACAAAAACTGAAAACATCTGCCATGGAGAAAGGCCTCCGTGTTATTATGGTGCACTAGCATGTTCTGAAATAAGTTTATGAAATATACCATAGTCACCACTATTCTTAGTCATAAACCCGGTTAGGTTAATGGAATGTCCAGTTAGGACCACTTCATGGAAAGCAGCATCAAGTTCAGAAAAATGCAAAACAGGCAACCATCACCAGTTTCCTCCGTCCAATTCAATCCACCACCGCCACCACTTCAAGTTCTCCTCCCTCACCTACAGCCTCTGTGGAGTTCTCGTTGCTGATCCTGCAGCGAATTCATTATTCTAGTCCCCCTTCCAAAGCCATCATAATCATCCTCACTATGATCGTCATCATTTGCATTAAGGTAAGTTAATGAGGCATTTCTTTTACAGTATTTATTTACATATTCAATATAGTTTTTATTGATTAATTTTCTTGACACCAACATTTATTTAATTCTATTTAATGCTACATTAATATTTAATATAATGTAATATTATAGTAGAAAATTTCTGAACTCGGTACAACTAGCCTCCATTTTCCCATCCATACGCCCAAGGTTTCACTATTCACGATACTTTTCAGGAACCTATCCTCCATGAATAACAAGGGCCTACTCTGTGTATATAAAGAACAATAACACTAATCCGTATGCAAACATTTAATAGTCAAAGCTTTCAGTATATTCTAATGTCATATTCAGTGCTAAAATGAGAAATATACAATAATAATAATAATAATAATAATTAATAGGCTTAATTGAAAACCAATTATGAATTATGAAATGTTTTAAATATTGCCAAAACAAATAGCACAAACTAAAAATTAAAACAAAGCAATCCTGTAATTTATTATAAAGTTAAGTAATACAATTAAAATATAAAATATTGGGATCACCTGAAGATCCGTCACCCCAGCCTTTTTTAGTTAGCTACTTAGCTTTATAAGGCTAACTAACGAAAATATCACGACCTAACTTAACCAATCGTCAAGGGCTTACCTTTACCATCAGAGTAAATTTAAGTAAATAACATCCTAAAATAATTTAGGGGAATATTATTATTCAATAAAAATTAAAGTTTCACAGATTTTAATGTTTTAAGGAAACAAATGAGATACGAGTTATTTAATCACAGACGCAGCAAAGAATGAGGGATGCGAAAGAGATAGTTTGTTGAAGGACGTGTTAATTTGGTTGGTTGGTAAAAAAATTTACTTAAGGATACTGAGGTTATGGAATGGGGTATGATGATTTATATGTGGTTTATTTTTAAAAACGAGTATTGTTTCCAGGAGGGGGAGATCGTGTTTATTGGATTTAGCAATTATTAAGAAGTTATTAGATGTAATTGGGTGGTTTAATAGTTAGTCTAACTGATGGGAGTGGGAATGAGTGTGTGTGTGAAAGATTTATAATTCTAATTTGATAGGAAAAGTTTATGAAAAGAGATTCAGGCAGGGGCCCAGAATATCTCAAATGGCCAGTAGCGGAACCAGCCCCGCTGCCCGGGTCTGCGTTCTCGGTATCGGCAGCGGGAGAGCCAGAAGTGGGGGCATTTATGGTCCCCTCCCCAGGGGACTCCAAGGCTTTTGAAGTCTTTGCCATTTTTTTATTTTGAAAAGATGTATGTGTAGTGAAGAATAGGGACAGAAGTGCGTATCTGAGAGCATGCTGGACTGCTCACACGGTAGATGAGACGGAAAAAGATCAGCTAAGGAGGACAGTGACAGGAGAAATGGGAATTTCAGCACTCCCCTTCCTCCCCAGAGTACTTACATGGTAGATTGGTGTCTACAATTTCCTTATGAGGAGCCTACGCTCGCAAAAGACATTTATGGTGTGTGCTACTCTTTTCTTGCCACCACTCTCAGTTAGGAGAAAGGTTTGCGGCGAAAAGAACTAATAATAATTTTAACAAATAATTATAAGCGTAAATAAAAACAGTCTAAGCCTATTTTTCCTTAATGAAGCCTAGGCAGAAGCGCCCTCTTCCAAAGTTCCAATGAACTGATATAAATCGCAGGCAAAATTAACATACTAGATCGTATTTTGAATTTTGGTGCATTAGCATCTATTTTGACCTTGACCAAGAGTTGGGGTCATAAATGTTTGGAATACGAGTAGAGATATATTTAAGAAGAGTTAATGAAAGACACCTGAATAATGTTTGTCATTATTGTCCCACAAATTTATTTGCGCGCGCGCGCGCGCGCGCACAGCGTTACAGGCTAACAAAAACCCTAAGATCCACCCAAGGGTAAGGCAATGAAAGAAATTGAAAAAAGAACGCTGAAAATTTATACCATGCTTGCACTAATAGAAGTGTAAAGCCTTAACACAGAAATAGTAGTAATAGTAAGTATAGAACAACAGAAAAGGCTCTCTCCTTCCGCCAGCCGCTGCTGACAGAAAATAATGGCGAAAGAAGATTTATAAGAAAGTAGGAAAAAGTATAATGAAAAGAATAGGCTCAGAGTTCATTCACACTATGCGTACACTTATCTCGTGCACTCAGTTACGCATTAGATAACAGCGGAAAGTAAAGGATAGCATGAATATCAAACTACTAATCTAATCTACGCCATGCATTTTTTAAGGGATATTTTGATTACTTATTATGTACCTCGGTGGTGTAGTGGTTAGCGTCGCTGACTACGAATCCATCGCCCCCGGGATCGAGACCCGGTGACGGCAGGCGGCGCGTAGCCAAACTCAGCTGTTCATCCTTCCACACAATAAAGAAATTGATTGGTAGATAAAAGGGTATCCTGGGTAGCCTAGTGGTTAAGACGCTGGGTTGCTGGTAGGACGTGGTTCGACTCCACGTTAAACTGTCGATCTAAAGTGGAGTGACAAGCTTGACCTTCGTCAGAATTAACAATTTTGGCGGAAGCAAAAACCAAGGTTAACCAAAAAGTCATTATTTTGTCGTTGCATCATTTCTTCATAGCCTGCCAAAGCTACTGCACCGAAGATTTATCATATATTGCGCCTGATTACCTAGATAATACGAGGGGCGGTCAGAAAATAAGTTTACACGGAGTATAATTTCGTAACTAAAGGACCTACATTGATTATGTTTGTATCAGGTGAATTCGTTAATCATTGTTGGCAATGATTAACAATGATTAACAATGATTCGTTAATCATTGTTGGCAATACTGCACGTCGATTCGGCTGTCATCTATCGTACATTGGTTATACGAGTCAGATGAACATGGCGGCTCGACTGGAACAGTGCCCTGCCCTACGGAGCAGTCCAGGACGTTTACGTTTAATGGCCGCTCGTAAATGTTCCAGTGTTGAACAATATGCAGCTGCATTTTGTTGTGCCTTTTTGCATGAAGTCTGCGAGCAAAACGCCTTTGTGGTCCCAAAACACGGCAACCATCACTGTCAGCGGACCTCACAATCTTGAATTTCTTTGGTCGCGGGGACCCAGGGTGTTTCCATTCCATGCTGGCACGTTTTGTTTCCGGAGTACGTGATGAACCCATGTCTCGTCTCCTGTGACAATGCGCTGTCGTAACCATGAAGTTTGCATGCAGAAATCTTTTATAAAATAAGTGCAGAAATTTTAGTTTTAAGATTTCGTTGGGTACATCTCTGAAAGCAAGGTGGTTTGGCTTATAAATATTCATGAACGAATAGATCAGAAATGTTTCAGATTGTTTAACGTTTGTTCTATCTTAATTCGGATTCTCAGGGAAGGGATAAAGCCGAACCACGTGGGGACAGAGGTTTATCACCGAGACCCGACCCCAACGGGAAGGGCAATCCAACGGATTTGGGTGTATATGCAAATGGTTGGGTTCCTCTTTCGCTGGGTCGAAAATTTTTGGATTCGTTTCGCGGGATGGTGCGACTTTTGTAAGGCAGATTCGAAGACGCTTGCTAAAATTGAATCATAAAATTGGGACTTCGAATCTGTTAACTATATTTAAATGTATTTTTGGGAAGAAGGAGGGGTCTATACTCGGAAGTCAGGTCCAGCTCCAATCAGGGGGCCCAGGATCCTGGGAAACGTAGTAAAGACGCCTTCTTTCCCTCTTGTATGGGTAATAACATTCTGGAGGACGGCCTTGGGAGAAACAAATGGTTTGATAGGCTTTCAGAACATTGGAAGGCGGGGTCCTTCAAAATTGTAAAGTAAATTCTAAAATTGTTAAGTCAGTTGGTAGTCGTCCTCCTTGAAATTAACTGTGGCTAAATAAACTCTATTAGACTTGTGGTGTAAGAAAATGTAGAATTGAAAGTATAAACTGTCACCGGATTGAAATTAAGAACTTGTATTGCATTTCATTCGTTTACGCGGAACTTGTGCATAAGAATTTTATTGTTAGCGACCTTAACCGAGAACTTGGTTGGATCTCAATTAATGTTAGCCAACGGACCAAGAATTTTGTGAACTTTACATTAATTTAATTTGGTTCAAACTATGGTCCGTACGCAGCACAATTGAAAGTAATTTGTCATCTGCAGTCGTTAAGTAGAATAATTCTTCAAATTTCATCGTCGATTTCGACCACTTCATTTCTCGTTATTTGTTTTGTTGCACTAAAATATAAAGCCCCTCTATATAAATTACTTAAATTCAGATAACTTTTTCTTTGGATTTATAATTGAATTGTATTTTACGGAAAATTGGTAAATTTAAACGATTTAAATTCAGATAACTGTGAACTTTGTCTTTGAATTTAAAATTGGATTGCATTGTATGGAAATTGATAAATTTACTTCAGAATAAATTTCTAAATTCATGTACTGTTTCGAGTGACATTTAATAAACTTTATAAGAGGGCGCGTGTCGTTTTAGATACCTTGCAATAGGCCTCTCTTGTTAGCTGAGGGTGAATTAACATTCAAAGTAGGCTTCTGGAAAGCCGAAGAACTTACGCCTATCAATTTAAAGGGCCATCCGTCTGGATAGGCCGAGTCATCCTGAACGAAAATAAGAAATAATTTGAAATAGAATTAAAGGGTAGCGCCCATCTTAAAGGGTGTCAGTGAAGTGAATTAACATAATTAAAAGGGTGTCCAGCACCATAAATAAATAAACGGGTTGGGCACTACCTAAATGGTGTCAGAAGTTACAATAGAAATAAAGGTGCGCAGAATATAACTCAGAGAGTTGCGCACAACAGCGCTCGAGAAATTCTTGACCACTGCCAGATTCGGCATATCGTTACAGAACTGACAGGACACTGTTCCAGTTGAGCTGCCATGTTCAACTGACTCATATAACCAATGTACGGTAGATGGTAGCCGAATCGACGTGCAGTGTTGCCAACAATGGTTAACGAATTCACCTGATACAAACATAATCAATGTTGGTCCTTTATTACGAAATTATACGCCGTGTAAACTTATTTTCTGACCGCCCCTGGTATTATGCATTTTCATAAAACACTTATTTAATTTTTTAACTGAGTAACCTTTATTTTTAAAACAAATACAGCACCTTCACAATTTACAACGACATAATAATTGTGAAACCGGACCACCCATTCCACCCAACCTGGTCCACCAAGATTTATGCTTTACTGGTAGGCCAGTGTCTGAGAATATTTTCCGTAATTGGATATCTGTCATGTGTGTGTGTGTTTGCCAACTCTTTGAATGTTGCGAGTATTCAAGTTGGGTCTCCCTCTGTGAAAAGTGTCTATGCGGCAAGTGATGTATTGAGTTGTTCATACGTTGCGGTGTTTTTACTACCACGAGGGCAGGGAAAAATCTCTCTTCGGCGAGAAGTGTTAGTGGAGGGTTCCTGTATCTATCCCCTTTTACTTGTCCCTTATAGAGAATGAAAGTTTCGTGGGTGATCACCCGTTATTTCCACTACACGTATTCAAAAGTCTCCCACTTAGAGATGTTTATGAGGCAAGTGCTAAAAAATGAGTTGCGCAATAGGGTGGATCGATTTTACATTTTTTCGATTTCCATATTCTAATAGAAAAAAACTTGCGCATGCATGAGAAAATAGCCTCTGCAAAATCTTAGCTTAATAGGTAATCATCTTCTGCCCCCGGCAGAGCGATGAAAATCATATTTTAGTAGTCAAAAAAGTATTTTTCTTATAATTTTTAAAATATTTCAATATGCATCAAAATTATTCCTAATAACTATAAACTCGATGAAAAAGACCTCATATGATCGTTTTTCCAAGCGCGTTGTCCTACGTTAATATCTTTTGCCCCCGGCAACAACGTCAAATGTTGAAAAAATAGGTAATTTATATACATATTTTCAGATCGGCTCTGTCTTAAATAATGCATTTATATATTTCCCATAGCATTTATATCGTTGCTTAGGCATGAAATAACACACACATGCCTATTACACGGTAATGAATTATCACTGCGACACCTCATTCAAGACTTGGACGGCAAAACAACTGGGCCAATGGGCTTTACTGGACCAGTTGGAAAACAACTGAACGACTGCGAAAAACTTCCAATTACAGAATTCGATGCCATTCCATCTCCCGACATTGACATAGATGATGCCGAGTTGAGCACTGACCAAAAATATTTGTTAGGCATCTACAGAGCAGTGTCGAGCGGTAGCTGCTCTTCAGCTCTCGCGGCTCGAAATCCAGCTAAGATGGCGCATTCCAGGTGGCTGACAACAGCAAATAGATTTCTGCGCCTCTATGTTTCAACCAGTGAACCCTCCAGCACCTTCAACGAAATTGTGCGATTCATTATGACAGTTTACGCACCAATTTGGTTTAAGATAAAGAAAAACTCCAGTTTCACTGAGGGCGCAAAACATTTTTTCGAAATGATGCGTCTCTCTCAGACCATGCCTCAAAGATCTAAGACAATCGCCAACAAAGTCCTCCGTAGAAATTCTTTCTTTGCTCACCCAGAAAATATTTTGATCTCCATGCTACATGCCGATGAGCAACACATAAGAGAATTGGGATGGAGAAGAATATTAAAAGCACGATCAAAACAATCACCAGCGGGGGGAAATTCGAGCCTTCGCCATGCCTGAGCTGCTCTACGATAGTCAAAACTATTACGAAATGATCAACTGGCAAACGGCTGAGGTGACCGAACCCCCCGTTACAAAAACAATACCTGATACCCGAATAAAAGAGTTTGTTGAGACGGGAGACCAGCCTGATGGACTGATCCTACTATTCCCTTGTCATACTCAAGCGGTCGAGAGACTCATCAAATTAGTAACCGAAGCCTCTGCCAGTGTAAGTGGAATAGAAGAGAGGGACGGATTCATCCGCTCCCGTCTTCACTCCCGAACAAAAATTCCACGATTTGATTCTAAGAAAGATTACCGTATGTAAATCGACATGCAGCCAAAGGAAGGGTGGTTGGGGCTGGATAGGGTGGAACTCGACGTACAGCCACCTCCTCGTGGTGAGTTCTGGGTTGCTAATTTTATAAAATTAGCAAGCGAGGAGCTGTACTTAGTACTTATCGTACTTATAACATCGCATTAACGTAATTATAATCCACATTTAGACTTTTCTCGGGGACAGAAGATATTACTCTAGTCATAAAATTTTGCGTGTGTGTTATTTCATGCCTAAGCAACGATATAAATGCTATGGGAAATATATAAATGCATTATTTAAGACAGAGCCGATCTGAAAATATGTATATAAATTACCTATTTTTTCAACATTTGACGTTGTTGCCGGGGGCAAAAGATATTAACGTAGGACAACGCGCTTGGAAAAACGATCATATGAGGTCTTTTTCATCGAGTTTATAGTTATTAGGAATAATTTTGATGCATATTGAAATATTTTAAAAATTATAAGAAAAATACGTTTTTGACTACTAAAATATGATTTTCATCGCTCTGTCGGGGGCAGAAGATGATTACCTATTAAGCTAAGATTTTGCAGAGGCTATTTTCTCATGCATGCGCAAGTTTTTGTCTATTAGAATATGGAAATCGAAAAAAATGTAAAATCGATCCACCCTATTGCGCAATGGTTGATCAATTTTAGGGTTGTTGCGAAAATAAAAAGTGTAAGTTTTACAGATCTTACACCCGACATTTGTTTTCTCTCTAGAGATCTACAGAAGCTAAGGCTAACAAAGACCCTAAGATCCACTCTAAGGTTAGCCCGAGAGAAAGGAAAGAGTAGGGGGTTAAGAGAAGAGAATAAAGGGTTAAGTAAGTAGCAACACCTATCACTCGTGGGTTAACATTCATTCAGAAAAAGAGAAAAAAGACTCACCATCATCATCCGCCGGCCACTGCCGACAAGTCAGAAAAATAGTCGGAGAGAATAGGAAAGATTGCAGAACGGTCCTCTACTCCACAGGGAGGTAGAGCCCACTCTGCCGGAAAAAGATGAAAAGAAGTAAAATAAGAACGCTTACAAACCATGCAATACATTCTTAACTCAAAGCAACACATTCTTCCAACTGTTGCAGACCAATCCTCCACTCCATAGGGAGGTAGAGGATGCAGCCCACTAGGCTGGAAAGGCATGAAAGATGAAAAAAGTAAAATAAGAACGCATTACAACACATTCTTAACTCAAACACTATCATACCATGCAAACATGCAAACTACAGACATGCACTAAAGAGAGAAGAAAAATAAGTATAAAAAATAACAAAAAGTGGGTTAATTTACTCAAGAAGCTACAACTAAGTTCGTGTTTTTTTTTGTTTTTTTTTTGGCTGGCATATCGCACGTTGGCATGTCACAAGCTGGCATTAGACGTCAACAGACTCATCCCCGATTACGACCCAGAGCTCCTGTTGCCAATTGTTTTTTTTATTTTAAACATTAATATTTTTAAAATATCTATCTAGACGGTTTTTAAACACATTAACGCTGGTAGAGTTCACGACAGGCGCGGGAAGATTATTCCATTTATCAATTACTTTAAATGTAGAGAGGTTTTAAGCGATATTAGTAATTTGAAACGTCTGCCACGCAACTTAAATCCGTTATTACGAGTATTGTTATTATCGAAAGTGAACAGTTTGTCAAAATTTACGTTATCGATGTTATTAACGATTTTGAAAACTTCAATAAACTCCCCCCTTAATCTCCTAGTTTCGAGTGAATGCAAATCTAACTCTTTAATCCTATCTTCATAAGGCTTGTTGGGCAATGACGGAATTAGTTTCGTGGCACGACGCTGAACCCTTTCTAACCTATCAATATCCTCACGCAAATACGGGCACCAAAACTGAACGGCATATTCTAAATGAGGCCTGACTAGGGACTTGTAAAGGGGCAATATAATATCCTTCGATTTAAATTCGAAATTACGCGTTATGAAGCCTAACATCCTATTAGCTTTTGCGCAAGACTCCAGGCACTGGTTCCTAAATTTTAAATCCTTAGATAAGCGTACGCCTAAATCTACTTCCTCGTCAACGGTCGCTAACTCTCTATCATCCATCGTGTACGTGTAATTGTTACGAGAACCTATATGCAAAACTTTACATTTGTCTACGTTAAATTGCATCTACCACTTATCCGTCCACTCCATAATCCTATTTACATCGTCTTGGAGCCTATTTCTATCGTCCTCGTTAACAACCTTACCGCCTATTTTAGTATCTTCCGCGAATTTTGACACGTTACTAGTCAATCCTACAGTACATCTATGTCGTTAATGTAAATTACGAATAGCAATGGGCCTAACACTGAACCCTGTGGGACACCGCTACCTACAGTATATCCAACCATCCCGATTCACTACCATTAACAACGACCCTCTGTCTCCTAGCGCGAAGCCATTCCTCTAACCAGTTAGCTAACTGACCGCGTATACCGTGCACTTTAACCTTCGCAATTAATCTTCTATGCGGAACTGTATCGAACGCCTTTTTAAAATCTAAATAAATAACGTCAGCCGCTCTATGCCTATCGTATTCGCGCTATATTTCGTTATAAAATTCTAACAAATTAGTTAAACAAGATCTATGGCGTCGAAACCCATGCTGACTACTATTAATCAAATCTCTACTTTCTAAGTGATCGACGATACGATCCCTAACTACAGATTCAAAAAGTTTACCGACAATTGACGTTAAGCTAATGGGCCTATAATTGCTAGCTACTGTGCGGTCGCCTTTTTTAAAAATGGGCGTGACGTTAGCTAATTTGAAGTCTTCAGGAATAATCCTCGTTTCGAGTGACTGATTAAAAATCTTGGTACTTTCCTGTTAACGGGAATACCTTAAAAAAAGTTTTCCGACGTGTTTTTGACCTGATAAAAAAATAAAATGCACCAAAGTTCGAAAGACTTTATTTATGAGCTTTATTTATGTTTATACAAGAACGTGAGTAAATTTTTATAAACTGAAATATCTTATCTTCAATGATGCAAAATTAATGGTGTGATTATCGGGATTACAAAATTTTGTAGTATTTGTTTGGTGTAAATAAGCATATTAAAATTTCTCGATGATGTTAGAATTGTTGGTACTTACATATTATCGGGACTACCAAACTATTTATGTATTTTTGCTCTCGTCATTTTCGTTTAAACTAACGAAAATATCAAACCTAACCTAACCAATCATCAAGGGCGTACAGTTGACCTAACCGGGCATTCAATTGACCTAATCGCGCATTGAATTAACCTATTAATATAACGGAAAATGTCCGGTTAGGTCAACTGTACGCCTTTGATAATTGGTTAGGTTAAGTTGATATTTTCGTTAGTTTAAACGAAAATGACGAGCAAAAATATACACACAGTTTGTAGTCCCGATAATACGTACCAAATTTTTTATCATTTAAATGAAAATAGTTTAAATGAAAATTATATTCGTTTTTTTAGGGTATTCCCGTTAACAGGAAAGTACCAAAATCTTCGTTAAGGGGCCTACAATAACGTCTTTCAAATCTTTCAAATGTCTGGGATAAAAAGCGTCAGGGCCTGGAGCCTTGCTAACTTTTAGCCTATCGATATAATGCGCAATCTCACCCTCGTAAACATTTACTTCATCCAAAATAGTCTCGCTACTAAATGGAACGATATCGTCCACGTCGGGGGCATTATTTACGTCTACGGTAAAAACTGTCGCAAAAAAGTTATTGAAAATACCCGCCATCGCCTGAGCGTCAGAAGCCAAAGCGCCGTTAACATCCACTAGAGGGCCTATGTTATCTTTTATCGGGTTACGATTATTGACGTATTCAAAAAACTTTTTTGGATTATGTTTACTATCCGCAGCTATAAGTATCCCTAAATTACGCTTAGCATTCCTAACTGATCTTTTAACCTGACGTCTAAGCTCGATATATCTATTAAAGTTAGCTGCCGTGCCATTGCGCTTATTAAGTCTATACGCTCTGTTACGCTCGTTTATGAACTCGCCTATTTTCCTAGTCCACCACTTGGGCCTACCTTGATTTCTAGCGCGCTTGCGCCTACGAGGAATAAACTCCCTTTCAATATTCATAAAACTTTCTTTAAACGCCTCCCAAATTTGCGTCATTACCCATAAATAAGTTATCCCAGTCCAATACTCTCATCCTATCCACAAAACTATCAAAAATTAGCCCTACGAAAATCAGGAACTTCTATTACGTTACTATCCTTAGTAGTGATGGATCGAATAACCGCAACCGCACTACAACCGCACAAAAAATCACAACCGTAACCGTAACCGCCGTTCCATAAGTGCGGTTGCGGTTGTAAAAGCTTAGTTAATTTTAAGTTAATTAGAAATATTTCTTTTTTTAAGAAAATGATGGGTCTCCTTATGCGTGCTTAAACGTGACGTCATACGGCTGCCGTAGTAAAATTGGTTTAAACGATGATCCTCTTCAGTGGTGGAAAGATAACGAACTAAAATACAAAGAACTTGGCTGTATTGCAAGAACATATCTTGCTTGCCCTTCAAGTAGCATTCCAAGCGAGCAGCTCTTCAGTGGAGCGGGAACGTTGTACGATGAGGCGTTGCCGCTTGAAAGGTGAAAATGCAGCAAAAATATTATTCTTGAAATTCACACTGCCTGTCATTAAGTTTGACATCAGTTTTTCAAATGAATAATAATCCATAACTTTCCAATGGGTGGAGGCTGGGGAAAGTGGTAGGTGGGATGAACAGTGCGATGGGTCCTCGTCCCTCATCCTGGTAACACACTTAGTGCAAAATATGGTTTTAATTAATTTGACCTATTCTTTCATAATAGCTATATAAGTTTAGAATATACTTCATTTAAATAGTATTTATTTAGTAAATACCTTATGTTGAACACAAGTTTTGCAACACAAATAGCGGTAGCGGTGTATTGCAAAACTTGTGTTCAACATAAGGTATTTACTAAATAAATACTATTTAGTATATACAGTATTATGTATCAAGTGTGGCTAAATCGCACTATAGTGGCTAAATCCAGTTAATAATTACGCATTTTTCCTAGTATATGATAACCGCAACCGCGGTTGGAAAAAATTCGACAACCGCAAACACAACCGCGGTTGTGAAAAACCGACCACTCGATCCATCACTAATCCTTAGTGTTTTCTATCAATAACTTAAACCTAAGAATTTGATGATCACTACATCCTAAACTCTCGCCTACTTCTAAACCTTCAATTATATTTTCGCCGTTCGTCATCACCAAATCTAAAATATTGTCACCACGCGTTGGTTCGGTATCAATCAGTCGTAAAAAATTATCTTCCATGAACTCAATCTCAAACCCTCCTCATTACCAGTAAAAGTCTCGTAATTAACATTAGGACAGTTTGTTAGAATTATGCCTAATAAATTTATTTCCAACACGAAATTGTAAGCCTGTAGGCCCAAGCTTACTTATGAGCAGCAAAAACCCTAACACAAGTTTAAAGAACATGCCATAGAAACCCTAACCATACTAACGAAATAAACGAACTGTAAATTATAAGGTCAAAAACCTCAACATAACACTAGAAAATAAACCTCTATGGAAATTAATCTTAAATAGCTAACTTAAAACTAAGAAATATACTGAACTGTAAATTATAAGGTCAAAAACCTCAACATAACACTAGAAAATAAACCTCTATGGAAATTAATCTTAAATAACTAACTTAAAACTAAGAAATATACTGAACAACAGCGTAGGTTTGAAAAACTTGTTCGTTTTTCAGTCACTCCAACTTAAATGTTATTAACCTGAAATTCTATTAAGAAATTAACAAAAATGCAAAGGATCCTTCTGGATCCGAAACTTATTCTGAGAATTATTGATAATTACTGAATGCAAAGCTAAACTTCACTGTCTGAAAGCGAGAGATATAATAACCGCGCTCGGCTAAATTTGGACTCCTGCCCTGCTCGCGGAAACTTCCAGAATTCGCTCAAATCGCAAGTCACACGGCTTTCTTTTAGGGCGCGTTCAAACTGGCAATTTAATTTATTTAAATTTGAATTTGAATGGATAATTTCATTTTAATTTTAATAAGTTAAAGTCTCTGACAATTATACTATTGCGATTGTCAATAAAGTTACCAAGAAGTGAGTAAAATCTACTATCGGTATCGAGGGGTTGAACGGGAGGTCCATAAACAACAACAAAATTAAAACTAATACTACGCGCCCTAACTTCAACGCATATCGCAATAATTGCTGCCGGAAAATCTATCATTCTATCTTAACCTCGATAGCCCTAAGGGCGTAATGTACAGCAAAACGCCGCCACCAATCCTATGTAACCTATCATTAGTAGAGAGTTTAAAACCCGGTATATCAAGTTCCCCCAACGAGTCCCGAGTCACGGTATTTAACCACGTTTCAGTGATAGCAACTATATCGTAGTTGCCGGAATGGTACTTTAGGTTATCTCCCCCCCCCACCACCAATTTTGACAGAATATTTTCGTTAAAACTAACGAAAATATCACGACTTAACCTAACCAATTATCAAGGGCGTACAGTTGATCCATTATTAATTATAACATTGTTTGTTTCTGGAATAGTATTTACTATTTACTAACAGATCAACTGTGCGCCCTTGATAATTGGTTAGGTTAAGTCGTGATATTTTCGTTAGTTTTAACGAAAATATTGTCAAAAATGGTGGTGGGGGTGGAGATAACCTACAAGTACCGCCGAAATAAATTATCGCCTTAAATTCGTTTAATTTGTTTCTAATACTACGCGCGTTACAATAAAAGACGTTTAAGTTATTTTTTACCACGGGCCGGCGTTTTAAACTATTTTTCACGTCGGGCCCGCGTTCCCCGGACCCACAACGTTTAAAGAAGGCTTCGACCTATACAGCTTTCCTACGTTTTCGTCAATTAACCTACCTAGCCTAGCATTACCTATTTCATTAAAATGCACCCCATCTTTTATAAAAAGGCTAGGATCACTGAAATCTGACCACAACTTTATGAAGGGTACATTTTCCTCAGCACAAATCTCTTCTAATTTAGTATTAAAAAATATCGTTTTAGACGTAATCCTAAGACCCAAACCGTGCCTAGGGGTAATACCTAGAACTAAAGACCTATCTGACCTCGCCTTTAGGGACCTAATTAACCCCCTATATCTCTCCAAAAGGTCAGGCACTCTTGTATCGGGCCTATACAAGTCGTTGCCCCCTACTATCGTCACCAACATCGAGTGACGGGAGGCAACGTCAATCCTATCCACTTCGTCTCTAACTCTGTCAACCCTGGCCCCTGGGAGACAGACCCTCCTCCTCTTGGTTGGATGCCGTTCAACGAACTCTGTGTCCATATGGCGCACTAAAGAGTCCCCAATTAAAATAGTTTCCCCTCATTCATGTCCCTTTCCAAATGGGCGAAAGGGTTCGAAACCTCGATAGGGGGGGGGGGTATTCCTATCACCTAACGTACGCGGCCTAGCTCCACCCTTAACTTCTCTAAATCCCTCCCCATCTACTACTCTCGGACCAACCTTAACCCCTTCCTCAACTCTATCCAACCTTCCCGATAAGCTAACTAAACTAGAAACTAGGTTACGCACCTCACCCTTCAAATTACTAACGTCTTCAATGTTAGTATTGGTTCGGCTTTCGTCAACCGTAGCCCTACCCCTGCCTTCATCAAGCGTTGCAAGTATTTCCGTTACCTCACGTACACTGCGTTTTATGTCAACTACTTCTTCCCTTAACTCGCAAAAGAAACAAACTGATCTCTCGGTAATCGCCATAGGACCGCCGTTATAATCTTTAAAATCCGTATACCACCGGTTTACCCCACACCTAACACACGACGCTTTCTGCGACGGCATCGCGTAGTTAAAATTAGTTTATAACCGTCACACGTTTAAGTTAAATTAAGCCGGCACGCTATGAAAACTTCTAAATCGATAAAAACCACTAGTATTCAATTACTTAATTATAACAAAGTTAATATAAACACAAGTATATAAAATTCAAAACTTTCCAAAAGTAAAATTATTAGTAATAGGCATAAGTAGAAGCAATATCAGAGAGCTCAGGAAATGCGTCCGTTCAGAAGTTTCCTAAAATAGACCAAAAAATTATGACTATCACGTACGTTCTTATCACTTTCTGATATGTATTTTTATAATTTTTTCCGAAAATATGGAAGAAGCTAAACCATCTATGATACATCAATTCGTGGTCAATCGCCTGTCAGAACCCGCCGTAAAAACGAATTATACCTACTGGGGGAGCCTACAAAAATCCCTTTGTCCGGGAGCAAGCTTCCCTCTCAAAGTAAAGTATTGCAAGTTGCAACGACTCTTACACCTTCACCTCGAATAAAGGAAGACGGTGAAGGGGGCAGAAAAAGTTGTTATTACGGAAGTAACCTCCTGGATCAAAGCCAGAATTCCCATAGCCCAAGAGTACAATGTGATCGCTAAATTTGACAAGCTCTTCAATGCGTGGCAAGCGCTTAAGAAAAACTCAAAGCAGACGACCGAAACCCAGAAGCGCAACAAGGCTAATTTCAAAGATAAATCTTTAAAACTGTTCGATATCTCCCATGCCAACGCCATGGACCTAATAACAATACAGGAGGACCGGGATTTTCTGGAGTCCCAGCGGCAGAACCGATAAGGCCGCATGGATCGCGTTGGCACATTACTTAGCAAGATAGAGAGCCGGCGTGAGGAGAGAGGACAACGCCATTTCGAACACAAGTCAAAAATGGAAGAAGAAGCCCGCCAACTTCAAGCCAAAGCAGTCCTGGTGGAGTCATCCATTTCCTCAAGTGATACAGATGACGTTGTGCCTCCATCTCCAAAACAGAGACAACGTAGCCATCGTCCAGTGCAGGTACTGGATCGAGCAACTGTTTCTGCCCTCGATCGAACCAAGACGACAGACCGAAGTGCTGCTTTTGTCCTCCCTACATTTGCATGATCCTTTGGTCACGATGTGAAGGAGCTGGCCTTCAGCTGGTCCTCCATTAAAATTCCCGTGTCCGGTTTCGTGCAGATACTGCAGCGGAGATTCGGAGAGACTTCCAAGTTAATATACCCTTGACCGTTCATTGGGATGCCAAATCCTACCGGACACAACGGGATCTCAGACCAAGGTGGACCGTCTCTCAGTGCTGGTGTCGGGAGCTGGCGTGGATAAGCTCCTCGGTGTTCCTGAACTATCGTCAGGAAGTGAAGAATTTCAAGCAAATGCAGCCATGCAATGCCTCCAAGATTAGTGTATAAAGGATCAAATCAAGATCATGTAATTTGATACCACTGCTATCAATACTGAAGGATGGAGTGGAACGTGTATTCGACTCGAACAGAAGTTTGGTCGCTCCCTTCTTCATGTTGCTTGTCGGCATCATATACTTGAAGTGGTGTTAAAAAATGTTTTGCAGAAACCATGTCTTCAAAATCTTCAGGGCTTGAAATTCCCCTCTTCAAGAGGTTCAAGAATCAATTTGGTACCTTCGATTACGGATACATTCGCACCCTTGGTTGAGAATGACTTGAAGCGGCATGTGGAATCCATTAAGGAGACAATCATCTCCTCTCTCCACCAATTGAAGGAAAACCATGCTCAAGATGATTACAGGGAGTTACTTGAGCTCTTTCTAATTATTCTTGGCGAGACTCCACCTCGTGGCATTAGTATCCGACAGCATGGAGTTCTCCACCGAGCGAGATGGGTGGCTCGACTGATATATGTTGACAAAATCTTCCTCTTCACAGGCATCAGTTTCGACTTGCTGCTCGGCAACTGGGATTGCCGTTTCGTCCTTTTCGGTTTGATGGTTTATATCCAGTCCTGGTTTACAGCATTAAATGCAATCGAGGCTCTTAGGAATGATATTGAGCTTATCGGGAGGATTATAAAGTTACGAGATAGTGATGATTCGGCTTCACATGTGGTTGCAAAGCCCATGTCTCGTCATCTTTGGCATTTAAGCGAAGAACTGGTGGGTTTTACCTTTTTCGATTCCTCGATTTCCATCGATGAGAAACGTGAGATGGTAAAAGCCTTAGACGAGGAGGGATCTTCCGATATACAAAAGAGGGTATTTAAATGTCAGGGGGCTACTGGGCTTTAACGAGATTCTCGAAATACATAACTGTTACTTCGAACACAAAGAGATTATTCACCATTCTGGATATCTCAATGACCTTCACTGAAAAAGATCCCTTCGTTTGGGACGAGGACGAATCGTGGAAGAATGCCTGAGACGTTGTACATGGCATTCGAGTCGTGAATGACTTTGCTGATTCAATGAATCAACAACCCGCAACGAAGAACAGAAGCAATACCTTCTCCAAGTGGTAGAGGACGACTGGAAGCGCTTCCCCAAATCTTTGAAAAGATTGCTCAATCAACCATAACCATTTGTTACTGTCTCGCCTATATTATTTTTAGTTGAAGCAAAAGCTTGATTTATGTTGTAAATGTCATCTATTTTGTTTTGAAACTTAAAACGAGGTGCCATTTGCCATTTTCTTGCATGCACATATCTTCTTAATTGAAGGAAAAACTATAAATATTTTGTAAATATATATTTGTGCTTTAAAAAAAAAAGAGACCCATTTGCCGTTTTTCTATATTTAGTAACTTTTACTTGAATAAAAAACTATAACTACATTATGAATATAATGCATTTTCTTTTTTAGGATTGAATAAAATTTTATAAAATACTTTTGGCCTTAATTAATTTTCATGCAACAAAAAATGAAACCGTTCTCTGTTCAGCGGAGAGTCACAAAATTTAAGTGTTTTGAGCAACCTTCAAATATTATTTGGATTACATCATATTGAGCACTCATACTATGTGGACTCTCTGTGGAGCGCTAAAAAGAGAAAGAGAGAGAGAGAGAGAGAGAGAGAGAGATTCCTTTTACCAACCTTGATTCAGGTGATAAATCTTTTCAATTCTCAACTCAGATAATTCTGGAATATTCTGAAATAAAATAATTAAATTTAAAAAATGTTTAATAACGTTTTGATAAAATTTAATAGTTTAGCTTCAAAGAATGCTGCAATTAACACAAACACACAGTATTCACGTGTCAAACAGACTGACACGCTCAGCCTCAGCCTCAGGCTGCCAGGCAGTGTTGCCAGATCTGTTTGGTGTAATTTCTCTAGATGCCACCGCAAATTTTCCCTTTTTTACCATGAAAATTCCCTAGATACTTTCAATGTAATTATTATGCCTATATAATATTATTAGTAATGCAGAACTATGAAAAAATAGTGAAAGTATATAGCATCATATATTTCTTTAAAGTAACGTAGTAGTAATAAACAAACATACTTGGTAGTCACGTGTTAGTGTCTACTCCCGCATAGGGCCTTCAGTCTCGTAAATTTGATCTGTCATTTGCTTGAGATGAGTTGGTTGAGTTTTGAAATTGTAACAAGATGCACCTTCAAATCTTCCTTTCGTGCGCATAAAATGGCTTACATTTTCTCTTTTTCAGATTATGTTTTCAATTACTATTATTATTATTATTTATATAAATATATACAATACATACCTTTGGTAACCTTTGGTTAGCTTCCGCCCGAATTGTTCATTCTGACGAAGGTCAAGCTTTTCACTCCACCTTAGACCTACAGTTTAACGTGGAATCCGAACCACGCCCCATCAGCAGCAGCAGCAGCAGCAGCAGCAGCCCAACGTCTTAACCACTAGGCCACCTAGGGTACCCATTTATCTACCAACCACTTTCTTTATTGTGTGGAAGGATGAACAGCTGGGTTTTGCTGCGCGTCGGCTGCCGTCGGGTCTCGAACCCGGGGCCGATGGATTCGTAGTCAGCGACGCTAACCACTACACCACGGAGGCGCACCACTACACCACCGAGGTGCACATATGTACATACGTATATCCTTTTCTCGTGATCTTTCCTGGATAAAGATCACATCCTCGTACGTGATCTTTCCTGGATAAAGATCACATCCTCGTACGTGATCTTTCCTGGATAAAGATCACATCCTCGTACGTGATCTTTCCTGGATAAAGATCACATCCTCGTACGTGATCTTTCCTGGATAAAGATCACATCCTCGTACGTGATCTTTCCTGGATAAAGATCACATCCTCGTACGTGATCTTTCCTGGATAAAGATCACATCCTCGTACGTGATCTTTCCAAAAAGAGCTTCTAAGAGGTTAGGTGTGTTGTACCCCTTCCGCAGTTTCTTCACTCCCGCTCAGTTGCTGTCTCTGTACAGGGGTCTTGTCCGCCCCTGTATGGAGTATGCTTCTCATGTGTGAGGTGACTCAACCCACACAGCCTTACTTGACCCAGTGGAATCAAAGGCTTTTTGTCTCGTCAATTCCCCGCCTCTCTCTCTCTATCTCTCTCTCTCTCTCTCTCTCTCTCTCTTCGTCTCTTCGTCGCAATATTGACTCACTCTCTCTTTACTATCGCTATAATAATGGACACTGCTCTTCTGAACTCTCTAACTGCATGCCTCCTCTTTTAAGGAGAACACGTGACGCAGCACCAGAATTTCGACACATTCTCATTCCTTTTCTGTCCAACTCTCTAACGCGAGGGTTAATCGGTATTTTCAATCTTTTATCTACTCAACTGGTCAACTCTGGAACAATCTTCTCCAATCCATCTTTCCCCCTGTCTATGCCCTCCAATCTTTCAAACACAGAGTGTCCAGGCATCTCGAAAAATCTGGACCTTGATAAATGCAAAAAACTTCACTTTTCTACGTGAAGGTCAAAATATGATAATAAAAACCCATTCGTTTTTCTGTATCCACCCGAAGAGGATGTCAGCGGGCATCGAAACTGTTGTGGAAGTAAACTGTCTATTAGAGTGGGTTTTTATTATCATAATCTGGACCTTGATTTTGGATCTCTTCTTCCTCTATGGAGGATTGGGGGGGGGGGGGGGTTGCAGGCATTCTACTCGGCCGCTCTTTCCCGCATATATATATATTATATATATATATTATATATATATATATATACAGAGTGACGCAAAAGTCGCGCATCATAGGAATTTTCAGTGTTGATTATAATATTTTTTTCTTTTAGGTAGGGGATGACTATGAAATTAACAATAGACGAGAGGGTGAGCTTGGTTTTAATGCATGGAATATGAGGTAGAACAAATCGATGAATCGGTACAGAATTTAAATTCTGTACCGATTCATCAATTTGTAGTAACTGGTATTCCATACATTAAAACCAAACTCACCCTTTCGTCTGTTGCTAATTTCGCAGCCATCCCCTACCTAAAAGAAAAAAATAATATAGTCAACACTGAAAATTCCTATTATGCGCGACGTTTGTGCCCCACTGTGTGTGTATATATATATATATATATATATATATATATATATGGTAGCGGTTTTATATTTGCGACCGTGAAATATTTTTCCTAAGAAATATGAAAACAGTGTAAAAAAATTAGTTTAAAAAAATTTTAAAAGTTTTTGAAAAAGTAAAATATAAATATATTTTTAACATTTATTTTTTGGTAGGCACTTGTTTTCTGGCATTACTCTGCGAACTGGTAGATTTCCTTCCGTGGACCGGCTGTTTAAAAGGACTGGTTTAGTGTCCTGAGATTTGGATATATTTTCAAAATTTCCTTTTTTCCCTCTTAGGGTTATTTTTACCCTAAAACAAGGAATTTTCCCTGTACCTGGCAACGCTGAATGTAACTGTGGTTCTATGGCTTCACGGAACTATTTGTGTAAAAACAGTGAAACTTTTCCTCGAACTTGAACTTAATCTGTTGACACATCTCCCTCAAACGTTGATTATATATATATATATATATGTGTGTGTGTGTGTGTGTATATATATATATATGAAAATTATTTCACGAAAGTAACACGTGAAAAATATTTATGATGAATAAAACCACGAAGGAAAGTAAACACAGAATGGTGCTCAAGCGCTTTCGTCTAATGACATCCTCAGGAACACTGAAGTAAATAAAGAGTTCAAGACTATATACAGGTTACAAAAAAAATATATATATATATATATATAATAAATATAGAAATAAAAATTGTGGGAGGAGCATACAAATTTGTAAGGAAAACTACCAATTTTAGCACTTTGCCCGAATTCAACACAAGATCAAATTTTATAGTTAATGCCTGAATAATATATAGGTCACAAAAATATTTAAAAAAAAAAAATATATATATATAAATTTGAAAAATAAAAATTGTAAGAGGAGCATCTATATTTTAAGGGAAAACTACCCACGTTTTAGCACTATGCCCTTCTTGTCTAAATCCTTTCTGAACGAATTCAACACAAGATCAAGTGGATTGTTTACAACCAATTTTATAGATAAGGCCTGAATGATATATAGGTCACAAAAAAAAAAAAAAAAAATAAAATTGAAAAATAAAAATTGTAAGAGAAGCATACAAATTTATAAGGAAACACTACCAAAGTTTTAGCACTCTACCCTTCTTGTCTAAATCCGTTCTGAACGAATTCAAAACAACGGGATCGAGTTGAAAAAGTCCTTTGCTCATGTTAAAGTTATTTGTAAGTTGGATAATAGCAGACTCAAGAATATTTCTATTAACAATGTTGCTGGAGTGAAACAAAACTGAAGCATTATTCCAATCAATACAGTAGGATAACTCTGATAAATGGACAAAAAGGGCACTGGACGACTGTCCCGTTCTAACGAAATATTGATGCTGTTTTACACGCGTGTGCAAATCCTTTCCCGTCTGACCAATGTAAAAGGAATCACATTGTTTACAACCAATTTTATAGATAATGCCTGAATTATTGGTAGGGCTATTTTTTACTATGATATTTTTCACAATATTGTTATATGAAAATACTACATTAATATCCAAAAGTTTAAGTACATTAGCAATGCCTAAAAAGCTTGGGAAAAATGGAAGTACTAAAATATTCTTTGACAAAGTGCGAGTGTTATTATTCACACGATAGAAGGTTCGTTTTGCCTTGTTAAGCAGACATTCCATAAGAAAATGAAACGAAGGTTGGAGGCTGGCTGGATTCATTGAATAAATTTCATCTGAATCACGTATTTTATTTCACATTTATTTATTATTATATAAATTATATTGAGGAATGAGATGATACCGAAAGAGTAAATAAATAAATAACTAAACATGATTTTTAGGATGAGACATGCGGAGGAATGTTAATTTTTTTGTAGCAACACAACAAACAATGCAAGCAGTCAAGAACGGACGAATTAATTATCAGTATTGAAACTGAGTCAACAGCAGCGCATAAAAAGAGAATCCGCGTTGGACAAACTTAATACCTTATGGGATAAAAGGGGATACGTGAACGCGGCAGCGTAAAGTTCCCCATTAATACTTAGATACGTAGATTTTTTATTCACACATAAATGAATTTCCCTACCTATATTGTATATGAAATAAGAACATAATAAAATCATAACCATAATGATATTTACGTATGATAAATAAAAATATATTAAATGAAAATAGCACGCATCTTTTCTTCACTCTTTCAGATAGTGTGTATGGTAGACTCATTCACGTGATACTCGGGGCCAAGTGATGTTATGCTCATACCACCACGCAACTTATCTAGAATCTTTATTTTTTCGGCTAATGTCATAATCTTACGACTTTTCTTCTCTTCACTATCACTCGCGGATGCTTTACGTTTTGGTGCCATACTGCTGTTTAATGGTAATAGCAAAACAACGGCAAAATACGACAAAAACAATCCAACACAACTTCACTGAACTTAACGCGGTAGCGGGACTGAGGCAAAGAGTGATGCGAGGGGTGACGCGAGAGGGAGGGAGATGTTGGAGAGTGTAGGAGAAAACACTAGATCGCGCATTGCCACGCGTACAGTACTACTGTATTAGAGCGTGTTTGGCGGATCGTGTATAATCAAATTTTCCGCTTTCGGCAAATAATTGTTTGCATTTATTTTTCCGTGTATAAGCAAATTCGCGCTGGACAAACACGAGTTGGACGAGGGTTTACCGTAGTCTTTAGAATGGTAAAATAATTCCTTTAATAACCATAGCTTTCTGAATTAATTGTATTGAAGGTATTTTATCACTTAAAACAAACAAATAAATTAATTAAAACCATTCGATTTTTATACGTCACATACAAAGAAGTGAAATTAGATAAACCGATTTAACATAGCTTCGTAATTTCAGACTGTAATAACTTGGGGTTAGTGACCACGCTAAGTTACTAGGTTTCTAAACAATAACAAAAACATTTACCGGTGTTTTGATTTAGATTTTCTTTAGGGCTTACCATAGATTTCCAGCGTCCCACAAAGCAGCCTACCTAAATTCTCTAATTTTACTAATTTAGAAGCTATAGACATTACCCAACTGATATAATTATTAGACAACTTTCTACTTCATTTTGTCACTTTAGAAATATCACCAAATTAAACTTAGCACTAACGATTTAGTCAGATGTAAATAATGATGTTGTTAGTTCAGCCGAAACAAACGAACAGACCGCGTTCCGCTGTTTATCCTTTTGTGTTGCCATTCAGCTTTCTTTTAGTGACTTTTAGACTATATACATATATATATATATACACATACACGTCACCTCACTCCTCTCCTATAAGTTTAGTCTGTCAGGGGGTGTGAGAGACCCTAGACGACCTGCGGAGTGGGGTTGATGTAGTAGGAATAGGTGCAACCTGCATAGGCGGGCGAATTGAACCATTTTCCAGAGGATCGGGTCTCTCTTCTGGAAGACTCTGGTCATCCTGCAATTCACGTTCCCATATCTGGTCCTGATGGTGTTTAATAGAACGACCATCTTCTAGTTGGCACTAAAAGGAAACAGGGCCCGTTCTCTCCTGCACCGTTGCAGGAACCCATTTTGGTCCAGCTCCATAGTTGCGAATCATAACTGGATCATTAGGTTGCGCTTCTATAACTCTCCTTTTTTTAGTGGTACAACTTCTGTTTTTTCTGATGGCATAAAACTCGTTGTTGTAACGTTTCGTTTGGACGTAACAAATCGAAAACTGAACGGATTCCCCAGCCAATCATGAGTTTAGAAAGAGACACCCCTGTCGTTGTGTGAGGTGTTAGTCGATATTTAAACAAAAGTTTATCCAACACCACTTGCATTTCCTCCCCATGAGAATGACGCAAGGCCGATTTGAAAGTACGGACCATGTTTTCCGCGAGACCGTTAGTAGACGGGTGAAAAACATTAATTGCATATTAATTGTAAACGGCAGTAATCTAGATGAATACATTGATTTGCTGTACAAAATTAAGTCATTATCAAATAACCCCAAATATTCTCACTGTATAATAATGGGGGACTTAACGCGCATGTGAACTCGGAATTCTTTGTAGAATTGGGTAACATGTGCGAGTCGGCCAATTTAAGTATAAGTGATGTAGATGTATTAGGGGTAACCAGTGGTAATTTTACATACGTTAGTGATATGAGTGGTACCACCAGGTGGATTGATCATTGTCTCACTAGTAATAATCTAAAGGATTGAATTGTTAGAGTTCATATTCTGCATGATTTCCTTCTTTCTGATCATAGACCACTAGAAGTATTAATTAACTTTACCAATTTATGCGCAACACGACTTAACAAGAATTCAACAGAGAATAGAATACAAAGACAGAACAAGTCACCTCTTTAATAATTTAGAAATTTTGCATCTTGCCTGTAGTAATCCTTGCTCAAATGATTCTCACTGTAAACTCATAGATAGGTCTTATAGTAAGATAATATCCCTGTTAAGAGAAGCAGGAAGCCCCCTGATTAAATCCTACAACTATCATACTAAGATTAGTCCTGGATGGAATGATTTTATTGGCCCCCTGAAGAGGGAATCGAAAGACGCCTATGATTTGTGGTGCTTTCATGGTAGACCCAGATTAGGACCAGTATACATGAATATGTGTAGAAGTAGGGGTCAGTATAAGGCGGCCATAAGGCGATATAAACAGGAAGAGAGTCTATTCGAGCATCAAAAGCCTGTGAAGCTCGCATGAATAACGATAATAACAAATTTTTGAAATTTGTTAAGAATCAAACGGGTGTCAAAAATGTTCTCCCTCCGACAATCGATGGGGTGTCGGGGGAGGATGAAATTGCAAAGCTGTGGAAAAACCACTACTCTAACATTTTTAACAGTGTGAGTAGGGATAATCTTAAGATAGATTGCAGCGAAACGACTGTGGGAGGGACAAGGGAAAATACTTTGATATCATTTTCTGAAGTAAAGAGGTTAATTAAAGAGTTAAAGACTGGTTCTGCGTCAGGGGGTAGATGACTTATCGAATGAGCACTTAAAATATGCCAATGACGTAGTATGTCTGCATATATCATTGCTCCTATCAGCCATGTTTGCTCATGAGGTATATATATTGCCCCTAGTCAAAAATAAGTACGGAGACATTCTGTCCAGCAATAATTACAGGCCTATTGCTGTCGCTTTCTGCTTCTCGAAACTACTAGAAAAACTCTTGTTACTCCGATTAAATGATTTGCTATGGACATCTCCTAATCAGTTTGGTTTTAAAAGGTCCCATTCAACTGACCTGTGTATATATGTACTTAAAGAACGGAGTAAGCGAATAGTAACACCCGAAGTCGTGGAAGTGGTTGGAAAAACTTCCACCCACTTAGAGTAGGCGTCTACAATGACTAGGAAATAGATATTATTTATAGGACCTGCATAGTCAACATGGATCCTATGCCAAGGCATAGTAGGCCATTCCCACGGATGAAGTAGGCTTTTCCTTGGGAGATCTCTGTCCTCTAGGCAGTTTTGATAGGAACGAACCAATGATTCGAGTTCTCCATCTAAACCGGGCCACCAGAAATAAGCTCTAGCCAGCTCTTTCATTTTTGTTGCACCTATATGTTCAGCGTGAAGTTCCTTCACTAAATTCGACCTGCCTTCATTCGGAATTATCACTCTGTGGCCCTATAAGAGAGCCATTTTGGATCAAGAGTCCAGACTGACGTTGATAAAAAGGCTGTAATTCACTCTCAACCTTAGTAGGTCAACCAACTGAGCAGTAATGGATGACCCTAGACAGAATAGGGTCTGATTTTGTCCACTGCTCTATCTGTACTGCAGTTACTGGAGTGGATTCCAAAAACTCCACCAAGTGAACCCATTCTGTAGGTGCGAAAAATGCTCTGTATGAATTGGTCCACAATTAACCCACCCCTTATTTCTCCAGTCTAACTATAGAGTAGATCAAGTCTAGCCTAGAGGGGTCAGCCTAGAGATTCCGGAAATGGTCCAGAGCGGGCAGATAAATTGAGGTCCACAGTAGGATTCCTCACAAGATTAGGTTAGGGCAATCTACCTTCACCTTTGTTAAGCTATGAGTTGATGCTGGGTCTTAGGTCACAATGTAGGCCTAACTTGTTTGACCCAGCTTAATTTAATGTTATTAACTGTTTGGTGTAAAAACTCAATTAGTCACTTACTTTTAGTTATTGCAGTCTCTCCCTTCTCCGGTTGTCTCATTCGAGAGCGTACTTTGCTGGTACGTCCTCTCGCTCCGTTCTTCGTTTTCGTTCTTCCTTTGTTCTCCTCTTCGCGGGGCTTTCTGTACCAGCGTTATCTTGGTTTATTCCTCGGTTGGTTTAGCGGTAATGTATCTCCATTACCGAGCACGCTCCTCCCACACAGTATATAAATACTAGTGTGGAGAATAACTCTGGTGAGCAACCAATTGGTTTCATCCACCCAGTTATTGACATAAAAGGAATTTATTAATTGTTAGATTAACTACCTACCTACTCAGTGAACCATTTTCGTTACCTCCCAACTACCCACTCATCAGTTTTCCATATACTGGGGGCCCCGGGAGATAAAAATTTTGGTGTCATTGTCACCAATTTTTGTCTGAGTGTAGACTAGCTAACTATTTAACTGTAAATGCCTGTTAATCTGATTAACAGTGCCTATCCTCACCTTCTCATGGAGAAGGTGTAGCATTTAATTAGAAGAGAAAATATACACCCATAGGATGAAACTGTCTATGGTCTTTACCATAAGAAAAGAAAAAATGAAAGTTAGAAGATAAAATTACAATTCCCCAGCATCTATTTTTTGTTGTAAAAATAGTCGCGCCTTTAATGCTGTTTGTCGCTGAGGTCTTGTGTCTGTCAATGTTGTAGTAGGATGCGTTACCACTCCTACTGTCAAAGGAATAGTTACTGGAAGTTCAGTGTCTCCAGTTGTTACTGTCAGTGGAGAAGGTTCTCCAAAGTCCATTGTTTTGGGTCCAGACTCTAAAGGGTACAAAAGAGAAATGTCTCTTGTTGTGTCACCCGTTGAAGTCCTTAATTTGACCACTCTTGTTACCCCGTCTGCCCCTGGTCTGAGTTCTGAAACTCTAGCCAGAGGCCAGTATTGTCTTGGAGTACTGTCATGTATGAGAACAAGGTCCCCTACCTTAATTGTGTCAGACCAATCCTTCTTAGTCATTTGTTTATGTCTCTCCCTTAGACCCATCAAGTACTCAGTTTTCCACTGTTTAAGGAAATGAGCTTTAACTCTAGTTAAATGTTGTAACTTAGTCTGGAGCTCATCATGTCGTTGAGTCCAGTTTGGGTCTTCTGAAGAGTCTATATTGTAGTCCGGCAGGAGACTAACTTGTTCTCCCCGAATCAAATGATTTGGAGTTAATGGTTCTGGGTCATTAATGTTGTCACTCACATAAGTGAGTGGTCTATTGTTAATGATGTTCTCAATCTCAGCCAGGAGAGTGAGTAACCCAAATAAGTGTATCTGTTTTTTGCCAATTGCTTTCTTCAAGCAATTCTTTACTGTTTGTATATTCCTCTCCCAGATAGAACCATACCAAGGAGAGGCAACCGGAATATACTTCCACTTTATGTTTGTATTTTTTATATATAATTGTGTGATTTCATTGCTTAACAAGTCGTGGATGACTTGTTCACCAGCTTTGAAATATGTAGCATTGTCAGTCCAAACTGTCTTTGGTACTGAATGTCGTGCACAGAATCTCTTAAAGACAGCAACAAAAGATTCTGCTGTAAGGTCCTCCACAACATCCAAATAAACAGCTCGTGAGGCAGCACATGTAAACAGTACAATGTACATTTTTTGTTCAGTGTCACCCACCCCTACAGTCAATGCTCCTGTATAGTCAATGCCTACAGTCTCAAAGGGTCTGTTGAGAGTAACTCTCTCCTCTGGCAAAGCAGGAGGATTTGGTTTCCTATAGGGCCTAGCATGAATACGCCTACATGTGACACACTCACTCAGGACTGTTTTAACAGTGATCCTTCCCTTGGGTATCCAATAAGTTTTTCTTAATGTAGTTAGTGTCTGTGGTACCCCCATATGATATACATCATTGTGTGTTTTTCTGATTATTAATGTTGTCAAATAGCTAAATCTAGGTAAAAGGATTGGATTTTTGCTTTTGTATGACAGTTTTGATTTGTCTAATCTCCCTTTACACCTTAGAAGGCCTTCCTCATCTCTGAACAAGTTTAGATCCACAACTACTGATGGTACAGGTTCTTTTGTTTGTTTCCCATTAGTTAAGAATTCTAACTCTTTATTGTACTCTTTTTGTTGGGCTTGGCCTATCCAGTATTGGGTTGCAACTTCTGTATAATTATGATTGTTTTTATTTAGCTGTTTGTTAATTGTAGCTAAACAGTTGTGAGCAAACCTCAAACAGTAGGCTGTCACCCTGACAAGTTTGTTGAAATCAGAATACTTTTCATAATTAGTGATTGGTTCAACCTTTTCATTTGAAAAGATTAAATTTAATGTCAAGTTAACTTGTTCCACAGGCCATTGGTCTGTATTACAGAGCCACTTAGGTCCCATAAACCAAGTTTTGTTTGACTTCAACAACTTGTAGGATAAACCTCTGGTCAGAAAGTCTGCTGGATTCTGTTTAGTTGGAACATAGTGAAAGTTTACTTGTAGGCTTTCATTAGCGTCAGCTATTTCTTTTAGCCTATTTCTTACAAAGATATTCTTACTATTAATGCTATCATTCCGTATCCAGGCAAGACAAATCTGACTGTCAAGCCAGACGTGGATATTAGTTATGAACACATCATAGTAAGCATCCTTAAGCAATGAAATGGTTTTAATGGCTAATGTAGCAGCCAATAGTTCCAATTGAGGTATGGTTCGGGTAGGTTTGAGAGGTGCAACTTTCCCTTTTGCATAAATTAGATGACTTTCTGTAGGGCTTACAAGATACGCACAGCACCCATAAGCTTGTGTGCTTGCATCAGCAAACACATGAAGTCTCTGGGGCTTATCCCTAAACCCACAGCACCTTTGAATTTTAATGTTCTGCACTTTTGTTAAATCAGTAGCTAACTTCTTCCAAGATTTTTGATTTTCATTTGTTATTGGATCATCCCACCCAACATTTGTCCTCCAAATTTCTTGGAGGAGAATCTTTGATTTTATTGTTGAAGGCAGGAATAGACCCATAGGATCAAAAATTTTGGAAGCCTCTGATAATATTTGTCTTTTAGTATTTGCTTCCTCATCAAGTTTAAAACCTTTAGTACAGATTGAATCATGACTGTTAGAAGTTGCATCCAAATACCAGTTCATACCTAAAGTTTTAACTCTGTCTGATGGCTCAGTAAGACCATTATTATCCTTTAAAATCTTTTTGTTTAAATCCTCATTATTTGAAATCCACTCTCTAAGTTCAAAGTTACCTTGTTGCATAATGTTTTGAGAGTGTTCATAGACTTCAGATAATTCAGATTTTGTTGTCGTTGAGCCTATTAGATTGTCTACGTAAAAATGTTCCTTAAGGAAGTTCAATGTTAGAGAGTTATTAAACTGGTTTAAATGATGTCTAATTGTCAATGCTAATAGGCTAGGTGAGCAATTGGCTCCAAACAACACAACATTAAATCTATAGGTTATGAACCCTTTATTCAAATCAAATGGATCCTTGAACCATAAGAGCCTAAGTTGGTTCTTATCATATTCATTTTTAAGATTTATTCTCAAAAATGCCTTTGAAATGTCACTTTGTACAGCATATTTGTCTAACCTGAACCTCAGTAAGATCTTCACAAGGTCAGAAATGAGATTAGGACCCTCAATCAAGCAATCATTCAAACTGTGTTTATCACTGTCTTTGAGGCTACAGTTATATACTACTCTGAGTTTTGTTGTTGGGGCATCTTGTCGATAAACCCCCTGTGGGTTAAATAATGACAACCATCTTTTTTAAAAGGGTTATCTGTTACTTCTTCAATGAAGCCTTTCTGTAGCTGTTCTTTGAAGACATCATTATATGATAGAATATTGTTATCTTGTTTGAGTTTTTTCATTACTTTATATAAATGTCCTTTAGCTACTTTGAGATTGTCTCTTAAAGTTGGACAATTTATTTTCCAAGGTAACTCAACAAAATAACTATTGTCTTTGCAGTGAATGGTGTCTTCAAATCTTTCTACCATTAACTGATCTTCTGAAGTTTGATGTGTGTCATGTATACCCACAGATTCTAGCAACCATAAAGTTTGAATTGCCTCATCCAAAGTTTCATTTGATAATGATGAATTAATGTTCTCAGTTGAGATAATATTATTCAAAGTGTTGCTATTCTTACAGGTGTTATGTAGGACTGAGTTGAGGCACATAGTATTTGTTGGTCATGCACTGTTTTGGTTTAGGTCTAGGTTGTATTCTGATAGGTCACCCAAAGGGGCTATCCCTGATGGAGTCTGAATAGCTATACCATTACCTATCTCTACTATGCCCTTATGAATAAGATTAATATAATCTGCCCCTATTAGCATTTCAATGTTAGCTACTGTGTTGTTAGTGATATGTCTATCAGCTATTTTGTAGTGTTTTTTCAAATGATTTATGGTTGTTCTAGTTTGGGTATAACCAGTTTGTTTTGTCCTACTTTAGAAATAATAACTGCTTCAATTTTCTTGAATTTACTTTCTAAATGTAGTTCCAGGTCAATTGTCTTATAGCTATTTTTGTCCGAGTTATCCTTAACAAAGGACGCAATATTGAGGTTTTGTTCATTCGGGTTTGGTGTCAAACCCAATTTATTAACTACCTTTTTTGAAACAAATGTTTGTTGAGAACAACAGTCTATAAGACATCTCACTGGAGTGGTACTACCCTCACTATTCACTAAGTCCAAAGTAATAGTTGGTAAAAGAATCTCAGTGTTTCTTGTTACATTGTTTGAACAAGCAGAATGTCCCATGAAAGTGGCATTTTCTTGATTACCTTTGTTTGGGGGAGGTATCTTTTGAGTTTGAGTATTATTGTTTGGACACTTTGGTGAATCACACATTGATGAGACATGTCGTAAACTTTTACAAAACTTACACTTGAATCTTAACCTAGATTTACAGTCTTTCTTATAATGTCCCTGGCCAGTACACTTTTTACACAGGTTCAACTGTTCACATCTTTTAGCCCTTTGGTTAAAGTCTGAATATTTGTCACACCCAGTACTACTGTGTTCATTACTTGCACAAAATTTGCAATGTGGTGTGTAAGTTGAGGCAGCAGTTACATTAAAGTTCTGTAATGTAGGTGTTCGTGTATTATAGTTGGTCACATTTGATTCTCCAGTATCAAGTTTTGTCTGTTTGGCTGTAGCTAGTTGGTCTCTGGGAACAGTCTTTGGTTTATCCATAGTCTGGGTCTTATGTGTTGGAAAATCTCTCAAGTTGTAATTAATTAGGATATTGGGGAAGTTTTCTCTTATTTGTTCTAAATTAGGATAATTTTCTCCCGTCTTTAGAATTAAATTATCTTTAACCCTCGAAGGAAGGCACCTAAGTACTATGCTTTGTATAAGCCAAGATGAAGTTTTAATATCTATCTCATTGCTAACCAGTTGTCCTATAATAGCTTCTAATTTTGTATAAAAAATTTCCATATCTCTATGGTTATCTTTTATGGGTGCAAATTCAAAAATTTGTTGAGATAATTCATATACAATCATATCTTTATTAATGTAATTACGTTTTAAAAGATCAATAGCTACTTCATATGAATCCCCTACGGCTGGTAAATAGGCTATTAGGTTATAGGCTGGGCCTTTAAGGGAACTAGTTAAGTAACTAAACTTTTCAACAGTTGAAATATAAGGTTTATTACCTATTAAATTCTCAAATTTGTCAATGAAAGATGGGAATTGTACCGTGTCCCCTTCAAATGTTGGTACTAGCAAAATGGGTAACTGAGCCCTCAATTCTTGTGACTCAGGATTTTGCATGCCACTTAAATTTTGTTGAAGGTTAGCCCTACTTTGATTAAAATCAGAATTAGGTTTTTTTGGTGTTAAGTCAGTCAACCGAGACCGTAGTTCCCTTATTTGCTGTTCAATTGAGCTTACCTGATCATCATCATCAGCGTAAAGGTCTATCAATTGTTCTTCAGCCATTTCGGATTCAACTAACTCTGAAATACTCTCATTAATGGCTATTATTTCCTTCTTTTTAATTTCTAATTTAATAATTACACTCTCTATATTTTTCTTACCTGGTTGTGTAATATTGTTAAAAGTGTTCACAGCCTTTGTAACAGCTCCCAACTTTGCCCCCCTTTTCTTTTTTAACCTTTTCAATTCCTCACTGTCCATGTCTAAGTCAAAATTGTTTAACTGGGGATCGTAATGAAATAGAGGACAAGAAGAAATTACCAGAGAAGAGAGAACAGACAAAACAGTCAAGTTTAAATTTGGTTTAATCCCCCCCAAGTACTTGTGTGTCACTCAGGTCTAAGCTTATAAGAGAATGAGACTCCTTAAATGTAAATGTTTCCTAGTTAGGCCCTAGGTTGTAGACCTAATTAGGCTTGCTCAGGTTAGGCTTAGGCTAGACCATTTAGCCTAATTCTGCAATTTTTGTTAAGTAAGGTTAAGGTTTGTAAATTCCCCACACACGGACCACCGATGCGAAAAATGCTCTGTATGAATTGGTCCACAATTAACCCACCCCTTATTTCTCCAGTCTAACTATAGAGTAGATCAAGTCTAGCCTAGAGGGGTCAGCCTAGAGATTCCGGAAATGGTCCAGAGCGGGCAGATAAATTGAGGTCCACAGTAGGATTCCTCACAAGATTAGGTTAGGGCAATCTACCTTCACCTTTGTTAAGCTATGAGTTGATGCTGGGTCTTAGGTCACAATGTAGGCCTAACTTGTTTGACCCAGCTTAATTTAATGTTATTAACTGTTTGGTGTAAAAACTCAATTAGTCACTTACTTTTAGTTATTGCAGTCTCTCCCTTCTCCGGTTGTCTCATTCGAGAGCGTACTTTGCTGGTACGTCCTCTCGCTCCGTTCTTCGTTTTCGTTCTTCCTTTGTTCTCCTCTTCGCGGGGCTTTCTGTACCAGCGTTATCTTGGTTTATTCCTCGGTTGGTTTAGCGGTAATGTATCTCCATTACCGAGCACGCTCCTCCCACACAGTATATAAATACTAGTGTGGAGAATAACTCTGGTGAGCAACCAATTGGTTTCATCCACCCAGTTATTGACATAAAAGGAATTTATTAATTGTTAGATTAACTACCTACCTACTCAGTGAACCATTTTCGTTACCTCCCAACTACCCACTCATCAGTTTTCCATAGTAGGTATAGGTACGCATTCATTTGGATTTTCTAAAGGCAACCTACTTAGAGCATCAGCCGTACCTAGAAATTTGTCTGACCGACGTACTAAGTCAAATTTATAGGCTTGTAGAATCAGTGCCCATCGTTGAATCCTACCTGAAGCCATAACTGGAATATTTTTATTAGGTGAAAATAAACCTAAACGAGGCTTATGGTCAGTAAATAATTAGTTTGAATTCATGACCCCGTAGATAGAAATGAAATTTTTTTTACTGCACATACTAAGGCTAAGGCTTCACGTTCAAGTTGTGCATATCGCCTTTCAGTCTCAGTTAGTGTTCTCGAAGCAAAACAGATAGGCCTATCTACACCATCAATGTGGTGAGATAACATTGCCCCAATTCCGTAAGAACTGCTATCTGCTGAAAGTATGAGAGGAAGTTTAGGATCATAATGCACTAGAAGAGTGGACTTTAGTAGTACGTCCTTGGAAGTCTCAAATGCTTCCTTTTCGGTTTTCTCCCATCTCCACTGTTCCCCAGATCGTAATAACTTATTTAGGGGTTCAAGGAAAGTCGATGCATTAGGCAAAAATTTCCTATAAAAGTTTAGGAGACCTAAATAAGCTTGTAACTGTGTGATGTTTTGTGGAGGTGGTGCATTTTTTATTGCTTCTAGTTTATACACCGTTGGATGAATGCTTGAGGCATTGTGGTGCCGCGTTTGTTAGCGGGCTAGAGATAAAGTAAAGGCCAATTTGAGGCTTTATTCAACATAAACATAGCATAGATCTGAAACACAGAAAACAATAATTAGTAAAGACTTGTTACACAGAAAACAATAATTAGTAAAGACTCATTACATTCCTCTCTTCTTTTATAATACGTGATACATTGCACGGTAAGAAACAAAACGACAAGTTCAAGATATTTTGGAAGAAAGAAGAGTCTACAAGTTTAGGCGTTGAGCTGGGTATCTGATTCGAGTGCTTCTTCTCAGAGGGGGACTCGTCTCGGAGGTTACTGACACAGGTGGGCCTCTCTCGACTTCGACTGGAGTCGCTTCGACGGGAGCTGTTGGGACCGTGTGTCGGCGGATCTCAGCGGGTTCTGAGTCGTCCGTTAGCGGGGTGGAATTGATTGGCGGACTGGGTACGGGGGGTTCATAGTGATTCGTGTCATCCGTATTGCTACGTCCCGCCGGTGCCAGGTCCCTGATGGATACGGTATCTTCTCTCCCATTCGGATGCCGTATAAACGCGTAGTTGGGGTTTGCCTCAATTAACTCAACTTCCTCGACGAGGGGGTCGTTCTTGGATCGGCGAATGAATTGGCGAAGGAGTACAGTTCCCGGAGAAGACAGCCACGTCGGTAGTGCAGAACCGGTAGAAGTACGCCGCGGGTGCGTGAATAGACGCTCGTGAGGAGTTTCGTTCGTGGCCGTACACAGCAGCGATCTAATCGAGTGCAGCGCGTCTGGTAGGACGGACTCCCATTGCGACATCGGCAACCCGCGATCTTCTATGGCTAGTTTGATGGTGTTCATGATGATTCCATTGTAACGTTCGCATTGCCCGTTTCCTTGGGGGTGATACGGCGTTGTGCGACTAGTCGCGATACCATGTTTAGTTAGGAACAGTTTTAGTTCCGAAGACATAAACGATGTCCCTCGATCTGTGTGGATGTAAGAGGGAGTTCCGAAGGTAGAAAATAACTCGGTGAGACGGGCGATAACGGTTGACGTGTTCGTATCACGGCACGGGAAGGCAAAAGGAAAGGTGAATACTCGTCGATTACTGTTAGGATGTAAGGTCGCGAAGTTGCGCTCGGAAGCGGGCCTTTAAAGTCGATGTTAAGTCGGTCAAACGGGGACATGGCCCGTATTAAGTGACTAACTTCTGGTTTATAGTACTGTGGCTTACATTTAGCGCATGTTTGGCATTCCGACGTAACTCGTTTGATGTCATCCACTGAGAATGGTAGGTTCCTAGCTCTCACAAAATGAGTCATTCGGCGGACTCCTGGGTGTATCAGATTAACATGCAGCTGGGCGAGGGATATTCTTGGAGTAGCAGCGCAAAAGGATCGCGACAATGCGTCTGCGGCTCGGTTCTCGGGGCCCGGTCTGTATTTTATTGTGAATGAGTAGCCGGCTAGTTCTACACGCCAACGGAGAATCTTATCGTTCTTAATACGACCAGTAGCTTTTCCATCGAACATGAAAGATACGCTCCGCTGGTCGGTGACGACAGTAAAGTGTCGATAAGCTAAGAAGTGCTTCCACTTGCGAATGGATTCGATTACAGCGTATGCCTCCTTTTCAACGATGTGATGGCGACGTTCTGTGTTATTCAGAGCGCGAGAAAAGAACGCCACCGGGCGGCCGTTCTGGGTGAGGGTGGCTCCGATTGCTGAAGAGGAAGCGTCCGTCTCCACAGTGAACGGCAGTTCTTCATCGATTGAACCGACGACAGCTTTCGAGATATCATCTTTGAGTGTTTGGATCGTTGATACTTCCTCGCGAGTTAATGGGAATGATGAAACGTTGAGCAGAGGTTTGATCTTGAGGGAATAGTTCTGAATCCATTTAGCATAGTATGCGAATAGTCCGATTACGCGTTGTAGAGACGACTTGTTGCGAGGAGTTTGAAGTTCTTGTAGTGGCCGGAGGCGTTCGGGATCGGGCCGCAATACGCCATGAGAGATAGAATATCCGAGCAGGTGCACTGATGTCATCGAAAGCTTGCATTTTTCCTTGTTTAGACTCAGATTTACTCGTTTAGCGGCTTCCCAGAAATGTCGAAGGTTCTCATCGTGCTCTTCCCAAGTGGTTCCGCAGATGGTGAGATCGTCGAGGTAGGCGTATGTTGATGATAAGTTGTTCGAGGATATGAATTCGTTCATGACGCGCTGGAAGGCCGCGGCTCCGTTAGTTACTCCCATAGGGATCCTTCTGAATTGGTATAGATTTCCGTCAGCCTCGAATGCTGTGAAAGGTCGTTCAGACGGATCGATTTCTACCTGGTAGTATGCGCTTGACAGATCAATTACGCTGTAGTATTTGTGTTGTGAGACTTTGTTGGCTATATCATCGATTCGCGGAAGAGGATATGCATCTAGCATGGTAAATCGGTTGACGGTTTGAGAGAAATCGATTACCATGCGTTTTTTTTTTGTTTCGGTAGATGTGATGACTACTTGAGCACGCCAGGGTGAGTTACTGGGTTCAATTATCTCATCCCTGAGTAGCTTTTCGATTTCTTTCCCAATGAAAATTTTGTCCTCAGAGCAAAATCGTCTGGACTTCGTGGCGATGGGACGACAATCGGCAGTTAAGTTGCCGAATAGTGGTGGGGCTGAAATTCTTGATCGAGTAAGGCCGCATATATGGAGTGCTGGCTCCGGACCTCCGAAATTGATGTTCAATTCCTTGTGTCTGATTAAGAATGGGGTACCGAGTATTATGTCAGCGCACAGATCCGACAAGACGGATAGTTCGAGCTTTTCGTAGTCGCGGTCTCCCATCGTAACCTTCACTGTACATCGACCTGAGATGGCTGCGGATAGATTAGGCGAAGCCATTGATACGACGCCCGAGTGCGGAAGAATGGGCAGCTCTAAGTGTTTGGCTAGATCCTCACGAATGAAGTTGTCCGAGCTGCCAGTATCCAACAAGGCGAGACACGAACGGCCGTTGACGAGGATATCGACTGTTGAGTTGGTAGGCATGGAGGAGCTACACGATAGAGTGGTACTAATGGTCGCTAATGCTGCGGCTGAATGAGACGCTGTGGTTTTATCCTGTTTTTGACGTGCCGAGGAAGTACTTGAGCGGCAGACTTTGGCCCAGTGGCCGGTCTTTTCACATTTCGCACAGATAGAATCCTTTGCTGGACACCTGCTTCGTGGGTGGCGTCGAGACCCGCAGAAGAAGCACAGAGCGGCTTTGTTGTCGAAATTCGTAGCGGCTGAAGAGTTTGGGAGATCGTCTCCTTGGACGCAGGCAGGCCGGGCAGAGTCAGTAGTCGGCGACGGTTCGTGGCGAGAGCCAGTGGCTGCAACAGCACCGTAATGAGTGAGGTACGATTCTGAGTTTTTCTGGGCCTGATCTAATGTTCGAGCCTGGACGATAGCCTTTTCCAGTGAGAGTGTGTCATTTTCGAGTAAGCGGGGTACGGATGGCGCTATCTCTAATTCCTCGGATGAAAGCGTCTCTCACAGATGAACTCCTGTTTTCGTCGGCGGAAACCGATTTGAAGTTGCAGTCATTGGCTAGTTGTTGAAGAATTTGCAAGTACTCATCGAGGGTTTCCTCGGGCTTTTGGTGACGGGTGGACAACAGGTGGCGAGCGCATACCTCGTTTGGCTTCTTGACGTAGGTGGCCTCTAAGGCTGCCATGGCATCCTCATAAGTAGAGCAGTCTTGAATGATATCAGCGACATCGGGGCCGATATGTATGAATAGAACCTCCAATTTATTGGGGTTGTGTTCGGCGATAGTACTCAAGAAATATTTGAATCCGCGCGACCATAATTTCCATAGTTTCCCAGCTTGGGGAGAATTCGGAGAAGTAATAAATTTATCCGGGCGAATCACCTTCTCCATGATATAGTAAGATTACTGGATGAATATTTGCTTGCTGTATCTGAAAGGCCGACTGAATGGCTGATTGAAATGTTGAATAAATTGTGGTGCCGCGTTTGTTAGCGGGCTAGAGATAAAGTAAAGGCCAATTTGAGGCTTTATTCAACATAAACATAGCATAGATCTGAAACACAGAAAACAATAATTAGTAAAGACTTGTTACACAGAAAACAATAATTAGTAAAGACTCATTACAGGCATCTATGCAGAACTCTAAATATGAAAACTCATTAGTGACCCAAGAACACTTTTCTTTCTTTAGCTTAAGTCCGGCATCCCGGAGTCTTTTTAGAACTTCAAGCGAAAATTTTCTTTCATCTCGTAATGCGTTTTTCGATCCATACAATATTTAGCGATATTCATTGTCAAAGTACGAATTTTAGCCCAACAAATCCTTTTGGTGGGTTATTCAGCCCACCAACCAACCACCACCAGTTGGCGCCGCTTGAAAGAAATTGTGTACCTTGTACAAATGTAGAGTACAGTGTCCCATATCAAGGTCTCATAGGTTCCCTCGAAAGAGGTAGACAAGAAGAGACAGATGAGTGGTATCAAAAATCAATTTTCTTTATTTTTACTATAACCGAACTAATCAACTCGTATTGAAAAAAATATTGCTTAGGAGTTTCTGATTAGTTATGGATCAAAAACTAAACTTTATTTTTTACCACTTGACGCAACGAGTCCCTAAGCGAATATGGAAAACTGATACGTGTGGGTAGTTGGGAGGTAACGAAAATGGTTCACTGAGTAGGTAGGTAGTTAATCTAACAATTATTAAACTCCTTTTATGTCAATGACTGGGTGGATGAAACCAATTGGTTGTTCACCAGAGTTATTCTCCACACTAGTATTTATATACTGTGTGATAGAGCGTGCTTGGTAGTATTGAAACACACTCCCAATCAACCAACAAAAAAAAAAAGCACATGTATGGAGAGCGGCATGGTGAACGAAGGGGCTTGAAACAGAGAAACATCACCACCAGCAAGTGCGCTCAGAAATTAAGCAGCTAGATTTAACAGTGGTCGGCGAACAGGGGTAAATTACCCCAAATGGGGTACATTTAAAACGTTTGGGGGTAATGCGTGCGGTATGAGAGACACCATATGCAACAATTTTAAGAGCAATTGGCTTGTTTTTGTTTACTTTGAAGTCTGGGGGTAATTTCATTTTACTCAAATAGATTTTTGGGTAATACCCAAAAAAGTCCCCCGACCCATGACTGCTAGAAGAAACACTCCAATAAGAAATCAGGCCTGACTAAGGAGACCAGGACTTATCTAATAACACTCAGTAAGTGAACAATTGTATTTCTAAACCCGAGTTTAATGATAACGTTTAAACTAGGTCCATTTAAATTAGGCCTACATTGTGGTCTAAGACCTAGCATCAACTCATAGCTTAACAAAGGCTAAGGTAAATTACCTTAACCTAATTTGGTGAGGAATCCTACTGTGGACCTCAATTCGCCCTACTCGCTCTGGACCATTTCCGGAATCTCTAGGCTGATCCCTTCAAGGCTAGGTTTAACCTACTCTACAGTTAAACTGGAGATATTAGGGGTGGGTTAATTGGGGACCAATTCACACAGAGCATTTTTCACATGAATATATAACTAATAATAAGCGTTTGAGCATATAAAAAACATAGAATAGTAATAGTTAATATGCCAAGCTGGCTATTAATAGAATATTGACATATGGAGTCGTTCCTTCACGCGTACGCTTTGTGTTACATATAGCTATCAGATTATGATTATGATTACGCACGCGCAACATGAACAACATCTGTTGCATCAGACTGCGACATTACATGCAAAAACAACATGTACTTATATTTTTCACTTAATGTCCTTTGATGATACATTAAATTTATGTATAATTTAGCAACATTTATTTACTATTTCCTGCTGATACTACGATTACCCTAAAATATGAGTAAAATACCCAAAATATCCTTCATTACCCTAGATTTTGTGAAATTCATGTTCGCCCTAAATTTCATCCTAAAAATGGTCCGATTACCATAAAATGGGGTATTTTACCCTGAAGTGGAAGCACCGCATCGAGGACTCACACCACATAGCAGACTGTTCGGAAATCATTGAAGCAGGACTTACAGAGACAACTAGCAAGGATATTCACGGGGAACCGTCGGACAACGAAACAGCCAATGGCAAAGGAAAATGGACTTGATATTTCCACAAAACAAAATGTAAAGAAAAGAATTAAGATGTTATTTCCTAACAAACAAGGTTTGTGACCAAAGAACTCATTGCACAAGGTTGAAATATATACAGACCACTCATGATTAACGGACACGCACCTCAAAGACTGCAAGGGCAAATGTGAAAACTGTGAGTATAACTATAAACTGTATTAATAACAGATACACAGAGAGAAAAGTATATTTTAAGTTCCGATAGAATAGGAAGACAGTGGCGTAGATGCAGTGTATTAGCATGTCAAAATTGGTGCAGTGTGTAAGGAAGTGGATCTGGTGAATTTTAGCATGAAAGCTGGTGTATGGCAAAACGGATTTGGGTCATGACACAAAGGAAACAAAAAATTTCATTCATTCTACCATGGTCCATGGGACTGAGTGTTGTATTGCTAAGTTGGAAATGCTATTTGGGCACATCATAAGATGAGCTTTAAATTGCTTAGAGTGTAAGAAAAAAATAAATGCGAGTCATCTAGCAGATGACCTTGGTAAGGACAACAATTTAATTGTAGAAATAATATTGTTAAGTAATTTAAGTTAGGTATTGAGTTGTAATTGCTAAATTGTAGATGCTAATCATTAGTAAGATTTTCCACTGTAACAAACTGGGTCATTTTTTGTGTCAACTAATTGAATTAAATTTGAATGTGGGAGCTAATCGAGTCATAAGAAAATCATTCCCAAAGTAAAATTAAAAGATTGGCAAGCTCGTGTAATATTGTCTTCTTAGTATTAAGGTGTTCTGTTATATAAAATTATTTTTCTATTTGGATATTATTAGTCTGGGGTAGCATTGAGAAGTCACATCAGCTCTATTGGATCACAGTTCTAGTTGATTGAAGCAGCATAGTCACAAATCTTTGACAGTATATATTCATGAACACCATATGGGGGAGCCTTGCAACTATTAGATGGGTTTACCAAGCACAATTGCAATAACTTAATCGTAATACGAGTAAGATACAAACGTTTCTTCATACTGTTTTACTTAGAAAACGGCAAGTACAGCTAATCAAAGAAGATTTAAGTCTAATACGAGTGTCATTCGAGAATTCTCAAAATTTTGAAAGCCAGCTTCGTTCTTATTGCATTTTTTGCTCAGTACTTGAAAAGATAAACAAATGTGTTTTAATGTTTGTACCTGTTGAGTCTGAAATAAAGTTTTTGTTTGTTTGTTTGTTTTGTTTGTTAATATCAGAGTACGTTTGAGAACGTTTCAAGCCATATGGACTATATCTTAATTAAAGTCGTTTTCAGTTCAATACACAACATACCTCTTATTTATTTAATTGTAAAGCTACCATCGAAGATTCGTGATAACATAAATAGAGATGCGAAACAAAATTATCGAGAACTTGATAGATTTAGAGCGGTAATAAGTGCCGAAATGAAACATTTGCAAGTAATAGAATCTGAAGAAAAGTCACGGTTTTCCTACTGAAAAAATGCGAAGGAGAAGGGTGAAGCTATTCTAAAACAGAGACTGAACTAAACCGGTATGAAAAAACCCCAACCAATTCGACTGTGGGTAACTTCACTGTTAAGCATTATTTCGAGTGTGAATTATTTTGCAATACAAACACATATTTAACGTAGGTTGTAGGAAATTAGGAATATAGGGATACTCCATCGAGATGGACATTCGCTAAAGAACACAAACTTTGTTTAAATTGTCTAAAACAAGGACATATAGTATAGCTGAATGCAGAGTTAAATCGAATTGTAGAGAATACAATAAGAGATTACGCACTGCTCAAATAAATTCATCAGATAAATCTTTTAATATGAAAAAGTGTCGGAAAACTCAACAACAGTCAAAGTAGTCGAATAATGCAACTACAGCCACAGTTCCTGCCTAGCAAAGTTTGAAAGGTAAAGGAATAGCCCAACCAATTGCATAGTCCTAATCAATCCCGAAATTGGAATAACCAACAACCTTGTTCAATCAACGCGCTCAAGAGACATTACTGTTGGAAGCTATGGTAGATAAAAATTTGTATAACTTCCACATAAACCACAAATGAATTTGATATTGACGGTAAACTTGTGGACTACCCTGTAGTTACCCTCGATGTTAAAAATGATTGCGGTTTTCTTAAATTGGAAGCGGTGGTAACAAACTCTTCCAGCAAAGATAGACATTTCTGGTATCACGAAAACTATAAATGATCTTAAGAAACGTGAAGTGCAGTTAGTTCATTCGCTCATCAGTTTTGATTGTGGAAATGATATAGCGCTTGATACCGACGGATCAATACTACAATTTTACTTATGGTTACTGCAAAGTAAATAACATGCATTTAATATTCGAAACTTGGCAAAATGCTCTCGAGACTGGTTCATCATTGTAATCAAGGTTTTATAAGCACGTCTACCGACGCCAAGGCCTGGGAGAGGAATCTCTGGCCCTAGCACTACTTTTGATTCTGGACCCCTTTACCTCCGATCACCACCACCTCTATCTCCTAGCCCGGACCCTGGTGACATGACATTTCATGCATTCCCTGCTTTTCCAGGCCCTGACCAACGCTGTCACTATTTCTTTGCCATAATTATTCTTTTTCATTTGAGGCCTTCTTGGAAGAATAATTTTGTTGAACTGATTAACCTTAATGCATCTGCAGTTGAAAATGCAAAAATACATTATTTTGCTCATCACTATGTACAAAGCTTTGTTTATAGGCACTAACTCCCGCCGTACATCTGGAACTCATGGACGATCACTCTTCCGAGGTATTCGTGATGGTTTTTCGTAGATTCGTTAGATGTTAGCACCCACATTATTTGTACAGTGGTTCTACAACTTTCAACACCTTATCAAAGTATCTTACAGAAATATGGGAACATCTCTCGGCAAATATGATGCAAGGTCAGAAGTGTTGTGAAAGGAAGTTTATACCATCTCGTGCCTCATGGTGCGGGGAATGCTGGAAAACTAATTGGTTTAACCAAAATGGTACTCAGAAGAGCTTTGTTACCTCTGACGATTTATTCACTATCGTTACTGAGGTGGTGTTAAATCATCAGCACAAGAATGGATGGAATTCGTTGTATCAGGGAGGATGTCATTAATATGAAGAAGGAATAATGTTGACGGCATGACAGATCCTTGAGGAACGCCACAGTTGACTGAATAAAGGTCGGAAAGAAGTCCTTTCAAAACTACAAGTAGTTTGCTACTCGACGGTTGCAAATAGGTGAAGAGAGAAAGGCCGTGAAGAAATAAGTTTGGAAATAAGGGAACGATGCTGAACTTTGTCAGACACGTTTGAAATGTTCAGTGCTATGACGTGGGTTTCAACTTGTTTGTCCTTTTGACCCAAATGAAAGTCAAAAACAGTTTTTAAGTCAAATTTAGAAATTAACTTTTCAAGATGGAATGATAAATAACCCTCTTGAGGTCTCCATTTTCGTTGGACCTTCTCATACTCGGTTTACTTTGTATAATATTGGCTGGATGAAGCTCCGTAACGAAGTCGGTTGGAATTTAGAAAAGGGTTAAATCGTTATAGACCACTCTGAGTTTCAATCAATCCATTTTTTTCCGTTGAGCGCCATCTGTACGGATTCGTCTTGAACTACTAAATCTGAACTACTAAATCGTCTTGAACTACTAAATGAAGGTCATGAATCAAATCTACAATCTGCCTAATTCAGGTCGTCTAATGCAATGTTAGGTCACCTAACTCGCCTAAGGCGAGCCCTTTAACTGGAATACACGCACAACTGTGTATCCCAGTTAAAGGGCTCGCCTAAGCCTACAACAGGGATTGTTTCAGAAATGCGAATATAGAGGGTATCCCATAATCCCCCTCAGTCTTTTCCTACTAGAAGAGGGTGAGGGTAAAATGGGAGGTAAAGGGACACCCTGAATATATATATATGTAACGGGTGAAAAGTAAACGAGAAATAAACATTTTATTTCGAGCATAAAAAGGACGACGCATAAAATTTTCAAATCTCATTTCTAAAACTTTTTAAATTTAAGCTTAAAAGTAAATTGAAAGAATTTTATAAACAAATGAACTGTTTTTGCGCGAACAATTTCCAATTTCAAACTATAAAAACAAACAAAAAATATATAATTCAAATAGAGTTTTTAAAAAAATTTCTCTTAACGTTTACAAACACGAAGTGGTGGACACCTTTCAACCTTTCAAATTTTCCTGCGATCATTCCTCGCTCCACGAAAGTCAAGCTTGTTACCCCTCAATATCTATATATATATATATATATATAAAATTTATTTTTCATCCCACCGAGGAATGGCAGAATGAGCGCACGAACCATTATACACTGCTGATGGGGCGTGGTTCGGATTCCACGTTAAACTGTCGGTCTAAGGTGGAGTGAAAAGCTTGACCTTCGTCAGAATGAACAATTCGGGCGGAAGCTAACCAAAGGTTATATATATATGCGTTTTACTTATCTGGTTCAGTACTTTTGAGTACAGATAAACACACAAACAAGTCTGGAAACTTTTGTGACGCCCTCCGCCGGATTACCGACTGCTCACGGACTGAAGACGTTTTAGCTCGGTACAAACTTTGAATTTGTAATAAGGAAAACAGATTTTTCTAATTAACTTTTTTATTAATGCATTTACATTGCACTATAATTATAATAATTATGATAGGGTCAGCGAGATTTTGCACAAACTGGTAAAATGAACAATATATTTTCCATATATATATATATATATATATATATATATATATATATATATATATATGAAAATTATATATATATATATATATATAATATATATATATATATATATATATATATATATATTGGGATGAATTTCACAATAAAACACGTGAAATGAATGAATGCTGCAAACCCACAAGGAAAAAGAAAAACGATTCCAAGGCCTTTCGTGTATTCAAAGCTACACCTCGTCAGGGAATGAAGACAAAAGGCGAGATGCCCATAAATATATACAACGTACAGAAAAAACAAAACAATTAGCACATACTTAACAAGGGTTAATGAGAGGCAAAAGAAATTTTAACATGATATCGTCAATTTTATACGTCCCCGCACTGTTATTGAAATTGTTTTTAAAATGAATAAATGCACATTCTAGAATATAATAGATATAGATATAATAGATATAATAGATATAATATTCTAGATATAATAGAAAGAAATATTCTAGAATGTGCATTTATTCATTTTAAAAACAATTTCAATAACAGTGCGGGGACGTATAAAATTGACGATATCATGTTAAAATTTCTTTTGCCTCTCATTAACCCTTGTTAAGTATGTGCTAATTGTTTTGTTTTTTCTGTACGTTGTATATATTTATGGGCATCTCGCCTTTTATCTTCATTCTCTGACGAGGTGTAGCTTTGAATACACGAAAGGCCTTGGAATCGTTTTTCTTTTTCCTTGTGGGTTTGCAGCATATATATATATATATATATATATATATATATATATATATATATTATATATATATATACACAGTATATTACTACTAATAATTATGACCAGGAATGCAGTTGACAACCCTTAATAATAATTTTTGTTTTTGCTCAACATTGGATGAATCGTGGAAAAAGGATATTTTTCAAATGTCTGCCGTCATCGTGATCGTGATCATAATCATGTATACTTTCCCTGCATAGTTTTTACACTTCAATCTGCTTCTCATATTCCAAAAGAAAAAATATCTTTAAATTTTACGTATAATCGAGAGCTTAGGTTACGCGTCGGTTGTATGAACCAATCATGCGAATGAGGCTAACCCTCGCTTCACGTTATTAGTACATTATATCATTAGTACAATATCAAATTTGATGAGAATATTTTTTCTCTTCACCTTTTGCAAAACATCCAATTCTAATGATGATCAACATACCTGAAAGTCTTACACAGTTCCTAAAATTACGAATAAAAGGCTTTTTTTTTGGTCAATATTTAAAATAATGCGTTCGGAGCTATTTCTCGTTACAGTTATTTATAATTATACTTATAATGCTTTGACTGTACAAATATGGCAGACGAATCTAACCATTTTACTTGATATTAAATAAGAATGTGTCGGATCTATGTTATATATTTTTTTTTTTTTTTAAGTTCGGGAAGAACCGATTCGCCTCCATTTAAAAGGGCATATCTCGGCGGAAAAACAAAGAAAAAGTGAGAGGAAAGACAGAGGAAAAAGAAAGGGTGGAGGGGACAGTCGAAGTGGAAAAAGACCAAGGATGACAAGGACTGCAGGGTCGAGCCCCATCATCCTTGGGTGCTAGGGCCGGGAGGACGCACGTGGAACCTCCAGGAACAAGCACATACAAACGAGCACAAAGAGCACTCAAGAGCACGAGCTTAGAACCCCCTTGCGGGGATGTTATATATATATATATATATATATATATACACACAAGGGAAAAGGAAAAATGATTGGAAGGCCTTTTGTGTATTGAGGAGTACACCTCGTCGTAACGAGGTTTACTGCTGAATACACGAAAGGTCTTTTTTTATGTAGGAAGGAAGGAAGGGTGAAGAAGGGCGAAGGTCCGCAAAAGCGTGCCCACGGACACTGCTGCATATATGTAGTGGGAAATAGAGGAAAAAGCGTGTGTTTGAGAGCATGCTGGCCTGCTCACATAGTACATGAGACACGGAAAAAGATTAGGTAAGGAGGACAGTGACAGGAGAAACGGGAGTTCCAACACTCCCTGTCCGCTGCCTAACGTCCCCCTCGGAGTAGTAGTACTTCCCTGGTCAACTGGAGTTTACAATTTCTTCCTTGGTAGACTTTTTCAAAGACACTCAGGAACATAGGGTAAGTATTTGAGGCGGCGCTCCCCAACGAGTCTGGGGGCGCCAGAAGAATTAGTGATTGGGAACCCCGGGTGACCCCTCTGAATGAATTACTAGAGGCTACCTCCTCCTATGGTTAATATAAGAGCAGAAAAGAATTGCTTTTTGGAACTACCTCTCACGAACATACGAGTTATACGTTATTTAACAATCATTAACATTTTCGTTTCAAGAAAACTATCAATTTTCTAAAATTTATAAATAAATATTTAAAAAAAAAAAAAACCACTCGGAAAATTGCTTAAATTCTTTCTAAATAATTTCCTGGACAGAATCCTTTTTTACCCTCAAAACGGCAAGTCCACCATCCGGATTCATCTGAAGAAGAATGCAAAAAAAACATTATCAGCAGTGTTACTATTATTATTAATATTATTATTATTATTATTATTATTAACAATATAAATTTAGTTTAAATCAATAAAAACGTTGTATATTCGAGTTTAGGGATTTTTAACCACTTCGTCACATTTAAGAGGATGGGTAAAAAATGGTAACGGATGATGCTTCAATTGTAATAAAATAGGATTGCAATGATGACAAGTTAGGAACCAATGAATGAGTCAACGGCTGAGTGACTGGTTGTAGGTTGAACAATATTTCTTTAAATGAAGCGGACACTCATCGACTACATGGACTAACCATGAGAACATTTGTTTTACTAAAATATGTTAAAATTTACCGTCTGCGATTAATTCCAAAATGTCTCCTTCCACGAAGGTGAGTTCATCGACATCTCTTGCATTGTAGCTAAAAAATAAATCAATAAATGAAATGTGGATATTGGGAGTGAAAAATTCACAATTTTTATAATTATTATTATTAATAAATAAATGATAAGATAAAGTAAACGTATGACAAAAATGTAAAATTTAGGACATTTTTAGTAATTTTGTAGTGACTTCATTCATTCCAACTACTACAGTTTGTTTGTTGTTTGTTTTTTCTGTTTAAGGTGCTTTCAACCCTGCTGGATTATTGACACCATTTTTTTTTTTTTTGTAGAGAAAGGTGGTGAAAGAAGTAGTAGAAGAAAGGGATGTGTATAACTACTACAGTGCGTGAGTACGGGGTCTTACTACCACCAAAAAAGGCGTCACGTAACTACGCCACACTTTGATTTATTATGCGCATGCGCGGCACTATCTTAGGTCAGGTGATTGCGTTGCGGCCAGTCATACTTCTTTATTTCCCCGTGACTTCGTTTTTTCTGTTTTTTCTCGCGTTGCTCGAACAGTGCCCAGCGGTAATATAATGACAGGTTCAGTTACGTAAATAAACAATGTAAAACAATATAGAGGCAGTCCTCAGATAACGACATTTATACAGTATAACCTCCAACCCAGATGCCGATGCCCATTCCTCACAATACGACATTTGGGAAATTTCGTCAGAGTAAGTAGCAGCACCGTACGTAAATTTCGGCAACTTCGGTTGGCAACAACGACTCTAAAACGTTCAGTTGAGCCAGCGTCGCCATTTTAGAAGCGTTATTCCAGTGTTTAAATAACAAACATTTATTATTTTTTTGATATAATAAATATTGACTCGTGATTAATATGATGGCACACCAAAACGGAGAATTATAGTGATGGGGAAAGTGTGGAGAAAAGGCAAAGGTACAGTTTTGAGTTTAAAATGGCTATTATAAAGCGTGGTGACGAGTGAATCGTTAGCGTCGATAACGAGGTCGCTAAACTTGAATTGTTCCACAGTGGCTACGATTTATAAGGAGAAGGAAAAAATACTCGAACATGTAATGAATGTTGGGAATTTAAAAGCGAAAGCGTTGTCAAAGAAACGGAATGTTGCGATGGATGAAATGTTGATAAGACCCCCGTAGCAGGCGTCAACCACTCTAGGTGGGCTAAGCTCTAGAGTGCACGGTGCCTGACGGTGAAACACACTCCAGAGTAATTTGCACCTAGGCACCGTTCACTTAGAGTGCATTTTACCATCAGATGAGATGGTACAAAGAAAGATGAAGAGCCTTCTTCTACATCTGCAGAGCTGAAGAAGATTTAAGTTAAGAAATTAGAATTAGAATAAGATTTAATCAAGATTAAATATTATTTTCTTTACCATTAAATGTTTTAAATTTTAGATTTTACACTCTATAACACTCTGACGTTGTTAAAATATATATTTTGTCCAAAATCCAGGAACGTAACCCCGACTTATAATACGCAACCTATGGGAAAAACGTAATCCAGATAACGATGCGTTTTCCAGGAACGCATTAACGTCGCTATCTGAGGACTGCCTGTATTTAATTCTAACTTTTAATATAGGAAACTTAAGATTTTCTTCTAAATTTTAGGTAGCTGTAATAATAAAGAAAATTAAGATGATCTGGTTTGATGCAACATGGCAACTGAAAAAGAATATTGTGGAAGGTCACTGTAAGAAGCGTACCATAAACACAGGAAAAAAATTCAAATTTAAGAAAGAGATTGAGAAAACGAAGACAATTTGATTCGGAAGTGTCACCGCCTTAAAACTGTGTCACCGCCTTAAAACTTTACCAATTTATTTTTATATTTGGTTTAAGTCTTTTTCTAACGTAGGCTGTGGGTGAGGGGGCCTCTTTCCAGCACCAAATTTGTCTTTTAAAATCCAATTTAATTAGGAGGCGGGGGGTCAGGGGGGTCAATTGACCCCTAAAATTCAGGCCGACTGAATTATTTCGGTCAATTACACCCGAAAATCCGGGCAAAAGCCCAGTACGCATATTTTCAATCACTACGATTTCATCCAAAACTTACGATTTTCGTATAGGATATCATCTCTTTGTCCTAAATGTGTCTTCAGATCTTGAACCATGCAATCAGGGCCGTTTCTAGCCATTAGGGGGCCCTAAGCAGTATACCCATTTGAGGCCCCACCCCTCCATCCACCAACTCACGCCTTACTACATCACCTCAGCACACTCATACAAAAAATGGCTGTGTTAATAAAAAACAATTATGAAACAATTTTAATGAAACATTTATGTCCAAAACAACAAATATGTACTTTCAGAAGACAAACAGAAAAAATACTCTTCATCTCTTCATCTCTGGGTTGCACTAAGAATTGCCTGCACTCTACCTGTGACAGTAGCGTCAGCCGAGAGGAGCTTCTCTAAGATGAAGCTAATCAAGAACTACCTCAGATCATCAATGGGGCAGGATCGCCTCAGTGGCCTTGGTATCATAAGCATCAACCAGGACGTTGGCAGGGAGATTTCATATGATGATGTTATTGATGATTTCGCCCAGAAAAAATCTAGGAGGCAAAAATTTTGAAGATGCAAACTGTTCTGTATAACTGTTAGCTATTACACGATTGTATCGTAGAGTTAGTAATTGTTTGGTAGTTGATAATTGCATTATTTTTTATACATAGTTCTGTGTCATTTATTCTAAATAATGTATAAGCTAATTTTCAGGAAATTCATGAAGAGTATTTTTTCTGTTTGTCTTCTGAAAGTACATATTTGTTGTTTTGGACATAAATGTTTCATTAAAATTGTTTCATAATTGTTTTTTTATTAACACAGCCATTTTTTGTATGTGTGTGCTGAGGTGATGTAGTAAGGCGTGAGTTGGTGGATGGAGGGGTGGGGCCTCAAATGGGTATACTGCTTAGGGCCCCCTAATGGCTAGAAACGGCCCTGTTCCAAACTGATGTAGCTATTTGAACATAACACCGTAGGAAGACTACCTAAGAGCTCATCCCGACAGATAGGTAGCTAACCGGGAAGTACAGTATATTAATTGTTCTTGGTCATAAGTTGTTATAAATAGCCCCCTAATGATGGCTCTCAAAATGGTGGACAAGGTTTGATTAAAGTTAAATTGCCCACAAGGTTTGTAAAGTTAAAAGCCGATAAGGCTAAACCTTTAGGTTTTGTAGAACTCCCTGTTTAAATTCAATGTTCAAGTCATTAAATATATGATGTTAAATTTCTATTCAAGCGCAATACGAATTTAAAGAAATTCAAATAATATTAAGTAAATTAAATTTAGCAGTAATACATGGCTTTTACGGGCCAAATTAAATAAAATAAAAAAATAAATGTGATCACTACGAGATCCGTCTCTAGACTGCCCGATCATCGTCGTTGCTCTTACACCACGTGTCCCACGTGGTTTCCAGAATATTCTTTTTACTTAATTGAAAATCTGATCGCCGGAGATTATTTTTTTGACAGTTTTAGTGTGTTGTTCTCGACCTAAATTCGTTTCGCTGGAAGGGGTTTGTTGACCAGTTTGTGCATTTCGAGTTTCAGGCGCTTGTTTGAATTTTATTGATATCTTTCGTCGGTTATCTTGATTTGTCGGTTATAGTTATATCAAGAACTAAAATGTTTTTGACACGCTTTATCGCAATTATAACATATTTTAACTCTGAGTTTTACTAAAAAGTGGTGTCGTGAAACTGTTTTTCACCAAACGTTTACCAGAAACGTTTTACCATACGACTATTTTTAATGAACTGTACTTCCCAAAATATTCGCCTAAGTTTGAGTCGTGTTAGGAGTGAGCACAGTCGTAGAAGCTTCAAATTCACTGATACACAAAATGAAATCGCAATTATAAAAAAGGTAACACCCACGAAGCTCATTTCCCCACGATGTGGGGAATGTAAATGTGTGTGCCCGAGAGGACGTCACCTTTAGCCCGATCATTAACGAGGTAAGCGGCCAACTCAACCTGACTCAGGGGCCAGCAGGAGGGAGCGAACCAGAATCTCATCGCTCAGAGTCCGCCACCTTAACCACTGAGCTACCGAGTGCTCCTCATCATAATTATAAGAAAAATTTAATGAATTTAAATTTAAGTTAAAAACATTGAATCGCACCACAAAATATAACAATTTCACAAACGAGGAAAAAAGCACATAATTTTTTTTCCAGACTAAAATTAAACCCAAAGATTTTATAATACAAATTAAATCATTATTTAGGTGGCCACGTGCAAAGTCACTTCCCGTTAGATCAGCGGAGTTAAATGACGTTGACCAGCGCCCGTGACTTAGTGGGTAAGATCGTTTCCATATAAACAAAGTGAAGACACTAAGGTCGAAGGGGTTCGAATCCCGATAGTATTGGTATAATAACTAAGGACAGCGCATTGGGCTGCATTAGCAGTGTACCAGTTTCTGGCCTTCTTGACTGATTTATAATTAAACGATGTTGGGTCTCTTCAATAGTTGGATGGATAACCACAGTCCTCCGCGTTCAAATGATGTTGCGACGCGTGGTTCGGATTCCTCGTAAAGCGGTACGTCCCCTAGGTCACATGACCCCCAAACATTATTATTATTATTATTATTATTATTATTATAGGAAATTAAAAACTAAGATTGGTCATTACTTTAAATAATTACGACCCAAAATAATTGCTTTGAAACCAAACTTTTTTGCCCAATAAATTAACCAAATTTTGCAAACTAAGTGATAGAATTTTAAGTTGTTCTAATTAATTAAACTTACACTTAAGATAAATGCATTGCATTGTTTAGTGTCATTATACAATAAATACACCATTCATAACCGTTATTATATATTAGTACAGTGATTCCCAACGTTTTCCGGTTCGAGTCACCCCAATGCCACCCGTTCTTCTTTCCCGGCATTCCGGAGGATTTTCGTCTCCCACTGTTCACATACATTCCCTCACCCACTACCCCTCAACACCACCTAACTTTCAACTAAGCCCAAACAGCTTCCGTATGGGCGTAATAAATTTTAAAATTTCCAAATCTCCATAAGTTATGAATTACTTGTTTCTGGAATTTTCATGAACATTCGAGACAATCCTAGGAGGCATCTAATCTTGGGAGGCACCTACGGCACTCCGGTTAATAAACAAATGTATTAGTGAAATAAATTTCCAAATATGTTCAATTATTACCTATACAAAGCTCTAGCTCGGTTTACGCTTGGTTTGGGTACTGTGACGGGCAGTCTTCGAGTGACAACAGGTTGGTCTGCGGGAGCCGGTTGGTTAGGAGGTGGGGGAGCAGAAGCGGGCCATTGCTGGTTGGCTGGTGGAAGTTTTACAGACTTTGAATGGGAGATTGCGGAGACCGAGTCGCGTTCGTTGGTAAGCCCCCCATGGAATCGTCTGGAACGCTTCTTTAAGGACTGCGCGTGCGGCGGCGAGATTTGTTTGATAGGGAGTATCGAAGAAGAGACATTTTGCGACGAAGCATTCCCCTTTGATGTCCTCCTTACAATGCTGTTGTTGTTGTTTTTAAGCTGATGAGCGTACATGCTGATATCAGGAGTGATACTCCTCCGAGATAAACCTGCACAAAAACAAACTTTAAACGCATAATCCCAAAATGGCTTAGGAAATTTTGAGTTTAATCAAAAGGCGATTGAAAAAAAAATAGTGAAATTTTAGTGCTCACGTGACCCCGCAGGCAAGTTAGGACCAATTTTCACTGAAAGAGTTGTCCCCACTGATGACATAACCGCGTCGATTCTCTCTCCCTCGGAAAATTCTACCCTTCGAGTGCCCCCTCCGCTAAATCTCGTTTTCTTTACCTTGTACACAAAGCTGAAATCGAAAAATAAAAAGGTTTATCTCGAATCATAATTTTTCCCTTTCTAAATGCAATAATAATAATAATAATAATAATAATAATAATAATTCATACAGATAATATGCAGTTTTGTAGCCACCAGATTTTTGAGAAAGTGGGGAATCCTGCTCATTTCATACGTCGGGCCAATGAGAGTGAATTATGCCCGGGTTAGGCGTACCCTAGGTTAGGAGGTCGTTCAAGGTTGGTTAGTAATTTCTCACGCCACCAGCTTTCGGCCAAACAGGGGTTATGGGCGTTGTCAAAACATAGTTGGTCCCGAAACTACATTTTTACCAGGAAATTCGTTTCCCCAATGCGGGGATGGGTGAGAGTGCCTCAAGAGCCACCCGAGATCGAACATTAACAGGGTAAGCAGCCAAAGCAACCCAGTCCAAGAGCCAGCGGGATTTGGGAGTGAACCAGAGCATCATCGCTCTGAGTCCGGCAATATAACCATTGAGCTGTCGGGCGACATATTTACCGTTTTTAATAATTAAGATAAAAAGTAAATTTACAAAAAGTTAAAAATTTATTATTTCTTCGTAAAAAATGTAAATAAATCAGTGAGAATTAGGCAAAGATTTTCAGACAACATTTTGTACTTTCCAACATGCTGTTTCCATCATCATCCTCATCATCATTCGGGACTTGTTGGGGGAACTTGATATACCGGGTTTTAAACTCTTTACTAATGATAGGTTACATAGGTTTCGTGGCGGCGTTTTGCTGTACATTCGTAATTCCTTTAGAGCTATCGAGGTTAAGATAGATTTTCCGGCAGCAATTAATGCGATATGCGTTGAAGTTAGGGCGCGTAGTATTAGTTTTAATTTTGTTGTTGTTTATAGACCTCCCGTTCAACCCTTCGATACCGATACTAGATTTTACTCACTTCTTGGTAACTTTATTGACAATCGGAATAGTATAATCGTCGGAGACTTTAACTGCCCTAATGTTAATTACGAGACTTTTACTGGTAATGAGGAGGGTTTGAGGTTGATTGAGTTCATGGAGGATAATTTTTTACGACAGATAGTTACCGAACCAATGCGCGGTGACAATATTTTGGATTTGGTGATGACGAACGGCGAAAATATAGTCTATAGTTTAGAAGTAGGCGAGAGTTTAGGATGTAGTGATCATCAAATTCTTAGGTTTAAGTTATTGATAGAAAACAATAAGGATAGTAACGTAATAGAAGTCCCTGATTTTCGTAGGGCTAATTTTGATAGTTTTGCGGATAGGATGAGAGTAGTGGACTAGGATAACTTATTTATGGGTAACGACACAAATTTGCATTGGGAGGCATTTAAAGAAAGTTTTATGAATATTGAAAGGGAGTTTATTCCTCGTAGGCCCCAGCGCGCTAGAAATCATTGTAGGCCCAAGTGGTGCACTAGGGAAATAGACGAGTTCATAAACGAGCGTAACAGAGCGTATAGACTTAATAAGCGCAATGGCACGGCAGCTAACTTTAATAGATTTTTCGAGCTTAGCCGTCAGGTTAAAAGATCAGTTAGGAATGCTAAGCGTAATTTAGAGATACTTATAGCTGCGGATAGTAAACATAATCCAAAAACGTTTTTTGAATACGTCAATAATCGTAAGCCGATAAAAGATAACATAGGCCCTCTAGTGGATGTTAACGGCGCTTTGGCTTCTGACGCTCAGGCGATGGCGGGTATTTTCAATAACTTTTTTGCGACAGTTTTTACCGTAGAAGACGTAAATAATGTCCCCGACGTGGACGATATCGTTCCATTTAGTAGCGAGACTATTTTGGATGAAATAACTGTTTACGAGGCTGAGATTGCGCATTATATCGATAGGCTAAAAGTTAGCAAGGCTCCAGGCCCTGACGCTTTTTATCCCAGACATTTGAAAGATTGAAAAGACGTTATTGTAGGCCCCTTAACGAAGAATTTTAATCAGTCACTCGAAACGGGGATTATTCCTGAAGACTTCAAATTAGCCAACGTCACGTCTATTTTTAAAAAAGAAGACCGCACAGTAGCTACCAATTATAGACCCATTAGCTTAACGTCAATTGTCGGTAAACTTTTGAAATCTGTAGTTAGGGGTCGTATCATCGATCACTTAGAAAGTAGAGATTTGACTAATAGTAGTCAGCATGCGTTTCGACGCCATACATCTTGTTTAACTAATAGGAGCTCTCGGGGTGATAGTCGAGGTTTGGGTCTGTTGAAGATTGATGCCAGCTTGTGACATGCCAGCGTTAAATTTATATTATTAAAAATAAAATAAATAAATAAATAAATAAATTAGACTAACACGAACTTAGATGTAGCTCTTAGGTAAACTAACTCACTTTTTGTTATACTCTTCATACTTTTTCCTTTTCTCATCCTCTCTTTACTTGCATGTCTGTAGTTTGCATGGTATGATAGTGTTTCTTTAAGTTAAGACTGTGTTTGCATGGTTTGTAAGGGTTCTTATTTTACTTCTTTTCATCTTTCACTCCTTTCCCATTCTCTTCAACTATTTTTCCGACTTGTCGGCAGTGGCCGGCGGATGATGATGCTGAGTCTTTCTCTCTCGTTTTCGGAATGAATGTTAACCCACGAATGATAGGTTTTGCTACTTACTTAACCCCTTATTCTCTTCTCTATTCTCTTCTTTTAACCCCCTACTCTCTTCTTTCTCTCGGGCTAACCTTAGAGTGGATCTTAGGGTCTTTGTTAGTCTTAGCCTCTGTAGATCTGTAGATCATCGTCATAATAAATTATTATTATTATTGCCTGGTGGGGTAGCTATTCTACGGAAGTTAGATATGATAAATATATTAGTGAATTAAAATTTGGGTTAAACTGGCTAACTGGAATAGAAATTTGTGTAGACAATAAAAAATATATCATTCTGTGTATCTACAGTACCGTATATGCCTTTTCTGGCAGTTGATAATGATGATTACCTCATTAAACTGGGACAGGTCAGCAGTATTATTGATGAGTTGGATACAATATGTGTGGTATTATTGGTGATTTCACTGCTAATGTGCTTAATGATAATTCTTTGTTTAGTACCCACTTAAAAGCCTTCTGTGAAGATAATAATTTGACCCTTTGATGTGTAGTCTTCCTGATGATAGCTTTACTTATGTTATTGAGTTGGCACACCACCTCATGGTTGGGTCATTGTATATGTACACCTGATGCAAATCAGGCAGTTCTGAATATGGCAATTCATTCCCGTAGCCAGGACTTCCCAAAGTGGGGGTCCAAATTGTAGAAAGGCGGACCTTTTGGTGCCATGACCTAGTCACTGCGGAGGGGGTTTAGAGTAGTTTAGGGTAGTTTGTGAAGTTTCCAAAAAAAATGCAAAAAAAATGAATTATTTATTAAATGATATATATTATAATATCACATCATAAGTGATACAAAAGTGGACCTTTCCTGTCAAGGGGGAGGGGTTGTTCGATCCGCCGACTCCCCCTGGCTACGGACCTGCAATTTTGTACTCCGATGCTAGTTCTGCCCATATGCCCCTCTTAATTGAGTTTGACATTAATTGTATTCCACTGCTGTTACAGGTAAATGATACTTGTAAAACGAAGTTAGACTGGTCCAGAGTTGATGATGAGGCAAACAACAGTATTGTAATAAGTCCGATGTATTGCTAAGTAATATATGTATCCCTAATGACGCTCTAGCTTGTCACGATGTAAACTGTAGAATTCAAACACATATTTTAGAAGTTAAAACATGAACAAATTGTTTCCTCTCTCAATAATGCTAGCTTAGACTTAAATACCTTTAGGAGAAAAAACTATACATGTAGACCTGACTGGAATGATTATGTTATTGAACTTCATAATGCATCCAGGGATGCTTTCGCTTTCTTAATGTGGTGTGAACAAGGGAAGCCAAGGCAAGGCCCTGTATTACAACAAAAACAGAGGGCTAATGCCAGGTTCAAGTATGCATTAAGGTATATAAAAAATCATGAGGATGAGTTAAGCAGGGATGCTAGCCCTGTTCAAAAATCAACTTTTTCTTATTTTCATAGGTTTCTGTACTTTTTCCCATGCTTTTTGACCTGAAAAGGCCGAAAATCACAACCATTTTGACCTAGGTTGTTGGGAAGCATTGCCGCATGGACCTTTAAGTTTTCTGCCTTGAAATCGGCCAAAAGCACCAGTTCCGGGGTCCCTTGAATCATGTTTTGCACTATAACTTTTTATCTAAACAAGATAGAGTAACAAAATAGGCACCAAATTAAAGTGTTTTTAATCCTCTTTCTAACTTATACAATTATGATAGTCTTGGAACAAGAAATGGCACATTGGTACATACAAAGATTTCAGAAATATCACAAAATTCGTTTTCTCACACTCAAGGCAGACAAGGCGCCTTATTCATGACACAAATTTGAGATTAACATTTTGTCACAAGTCTAATCGATCAAGAAGTGAAAGCATTACATGATGATTAATTTCATAATGACATTTACACAGTCAGTTGTTGAGAGTTTGTTTCTTGAAGCTGTCAAAGCGGCGTCTGTTGAACTCCACAGCTTGAAGGAGATAGTCCCTTTGCTTGGCATCTGTTGTTATGACATTTGCAAAGTCGCTCATCATCTTGACACCACGTTCAGCAATGTCATTCACCCCTTTCAGATTCTTAACATAGTCCAACGCTTTTCTGTAGTCCTCATTCTGTGGCCAAGACGTGACAGGTTCCAGAAGCCACTCGGATCCAATGTTCAGTGTGTCCAGCAGGAAATGTGATTCTGGGCCAATGAGATCAACCAGGGTGGTCTTAGCTGTGACTCTCTGGAATAGAGGCTTTCCTGTTCTGAAGCTGTCTGGCTTCTCAGTGGCATGTAACTGGGCAGCAATGTCGTGCTTCAATGTGTCACTCAATCTACTGCTGAACAGGGCAAATGGCACGACTTCCTGCGTCAGGTACCATTTGTGGTTTTCCATCTTATTAAGTACTGCATCAGCAAGCTCTGGGTCAGTTTTCTTGTACTTCAACATGTCCTGGATTAGACTTAGATCATTCACGGGAGCATCTGCAGCAGACATTGACATCATCCATACAGGAGTGTAGAACAGCGCAAGGAAGGTGTTGAGTCTTTCCAGCTTTGATACAGTGTCTTCGTCGTACTCAAGTTGATCTGCAAACATCAGCATTTTCATGGAGTACAGGTTTCTGGCCATCCATCTGGCCTGATGAATGGCGCCTGGTCGACTCCAGTGAATACCTCGAGGAGGCGTTCCTCCAAGAACAATGACTGTCAGTTCAGCCATTTCCCTGTAGTCGGCTCTTGGAAGCCTTTCTGCTGTTAGAATGTCTTGGAGTATTTCTTCACTGTTCTTCTTTTCCTTCAGCCATTTGCTGTTGATAGCCAGCATCTTTGGGTTTTCCTTGGACAAGTCCGTCCAAACATCCTTCAGATGCTCAAACCAGGGATTATCTGGCCCCTTCACCTTCCCAAACAGCTTCTCCCAAACTGCTCCTACTAGGATTTCCAGGATGTGATGTCGACAGGCCAGATAAAACACCTTTTTGTTCAGCATTTTCTCTAGCAGTTTGGCAGCTCCTCTGTGAACTCCACTGTTACTGGATGTAGTGTCAAAAACAAGGGCAGTAACATTATCCGTAAGTTCCCATGTCTCCAGTAAATCCATTGAAGCCTCAGCCTGAGCTGTGCCAGAAGAATTGTCGATGACAGGTACTCCCAATAACTTTCCTTCAGTGTATGAAGGTGGACCAGACACTAGCACAGCTAAAGTCTCTGAGGTACTTCCAGGTTCACTGCCCAAGACATCTTTCAGCAACTTTCCATCCCAGTGTAAGGCACCGTACTGTGGGGGGTTTTCACAAAACTTGGACATGTGACCAGTGGCGGTTCCTCATATGGGCAATATGGGCAGCCGCACAGGGCGGCATTTGTGGAGGGGCGGCATGAGCGCCTGCAAAAAAAATAAAAATAAAAATAAGAATAAATAAATAAAGAAATAAATAAAAATAAAAAATAAAATAAAAATAATAAAAGATCAATAAATATATTTTTATTAATAAAAAACCATCTATTGCATTTTCCATAAACCTTCCCATAAAAGACCTAAACAATGCAAAATGCTTCCAGATTAATATTATTGGGAATAAAGGCCCATACTTTAACATATGTAATGTTATTTTTCTGGGTTTGGTTAAATAGTGAAATGTATATTATTTATTACAGAACGAATCTTCACACTAAGCCACTAAGGTCTGTCAAATAACCGCAAATGGATAAGAAGAGGTCAAAGCTATCAGGTGCTCAGTTTAGAAAAAAGAGGAAAGAAGAAGAGGAGAAACGAGCAAAAGATAAAGGTATAGAGCTATGTCATCTACTCTTCACTGCTATATTGCACTGCTATTTTGTGATATAGCTTTCTGAGTCATTTGAAGTGTACTATTATGTATATAATTAGCCATTAACCAAGGAGGTTGTATTATTCATTTGTTTCCTATTCTAAAAGTTTAATAAATTGTGCTTAATAACATGTTAAATTAATTGTACTAGCCTATTCATGCATTGGTCTGTTATGTTCTATTTTACTATTTGCAGGGGCACTTTTGAAATATTTTGGAACACCCTCTGCCACTAGCCAGGATGAGAAGCCGTCTACTTCTGCCATTATTGAGGCTGAGGAGCCATCTACCTCCTCAGCCTCACATATGTCTCCACAAATGCAGTCTGATCCTGAGGATGAAGACCCATTTGCTTCTACTTCTCCCCGGCAGGACTCTTCAGGTGAGTTTGTGTGCACATATGTCTGTGAGTGTGTGCGTGTGTGTGTATGTGTATGTGTGTGCATCCCTGCAAAGCATTTTGCAAACAGTTATAAATTATAATGTTATTATCACTGGGTCTGGGTTACTGGGTATGTGTGGTGTTTCACCACCATAATTCCATAACACCACCACCATAACAAAGTGCTGTGAATAATGTGTTATCTAACTTAGGTGTGTATACTAATGAGTAATGCTCTTGTTCTTTCTATTAGAAATGCCTGGAGCAGAATCGCCTCCTGAGGATGAGTCTCTGTCCACCGACCCTGCTAACTGGCCTTCAGTTCTGACTGAGAGAATTCGGACACAACTGGTTTCCAGGGGACCAAGTCAAGTACCATCTGACTTTGTATTCCCTAGAAACGACAGTGACGGAAGAAGTTTCCACCATCAATACTTCAGGAAGTCATTGGTTAGTGGGGAAAATATAACCAGAAGTTGGTTGGTCTATTCCTTAAAAAACAACAGCCTTTTCTGTTTCTGTTGTACATTATTTTCCAAGAGGAAAATAAATTTAACAAGTTTGGGACTCTCGGACTGGAAGCATGCAAGCTCATTGCTCACATCACATGACAACAGTTCAGAACACCTAAATTCTATGAAAATCTGGAAAGAACTGGCAGTGAGGATGAGAAAGGGGGAGACCATTGACAAGCAGGAGATGGCACTTCTGGAGGCTGAGAAGTTGAGATGGAGAGCGGTGCTGACACGTCTCACTGCTATTGTGCATTCTCTGGCAGTTAGGAATTTGGCACTAAGGGGACATACAGAAAAATTGTTCTCACCATCAAATGGCAATTTTCTGAAAGAAGTTGAACTGATGGCACAATTTGATCCTATAATGCAAGAGCACATTAACCGTGTCCAAAAAGGGACCTCCAGTCACACCAGCTACCTCGGCCACCACATACAAAACGAACTCATTGATTTGTCGAGCAGCAAGACCATTTCAGCAATGGTGAGCGACATCAAACAATCAAAGTTTTTTTCAATAATTCTAGATTGCACTCCAGATATCAGCCACACTGAACAGTTGTCAGTTGTGATTCGGGTTGTGTCACTGGAGGGGAAGCCCCATATAAAGGAACATTTCATGGGGTTTTTGGAGGCAGAGGAGTCCACTGGTCAACATTTGGCATCTCTGATTCTGAAGAGACTGGAGGAGCTAAAAGTTCCTTTCATGGACTGTAGAGGACAATCATACGACAACGGGGCCAACATGAGGAGAAAAAACAAGGGTGTTCAATCCAGGCTCCTAGAAATTAATCCAGAGCTCTGTTTGTTCCATGTGGGGCTCATTCTCTGAATTTGCTTGTGGCCGATGCTGCTAAGGGATCTATTGATGCCACAAGTTACTTTGGCATCTTGCAGAAGCTTTACAACTTGTTTTCAGCCTCCACACAACGATGGGCCATTTTGAAAAAACATGTGAACATCACATTGAAGATGTGGTCTGATACAAGGTGGGAAAGCAAGATCAAGAGTGTGGAGCCCCTGAGATATCAGGCAGCTGCAGTGAGAGATGCACTGATCGAGGTGAGGGACCACACCAAAGACTCTGTAATAAAGGTCGAGGCTCAATCTCTGTCAGAGGAGGTTGGGTCATACCGCTTCGCCATTTGTTCAGTGGTGTGGCATGACCTGTTGTGCCAAATTCAGCATGAGAGCAAGCAGATGCAGTCTCCTAGCATGCACGTTGATGTTGCAGTAAATCTCCTAAAAAAAACAGAGAGAGGTCTCCGCAATTACAGGGCAACAGGTTTTGTGGCTGCACAAATGGCAGCCACAGATATCTGTGAACAAATGAATGTGGAGGCTGTGTTAAAACAAAAACGGCTGAGGTCCACAAAGCGGCACTTCTCCTATGAAGCATCTGATGAGCCCTTGATTGATGCTTTGAAGAAGCTGGAGGTGACATTTTTCAATGCAGTGGTTGATGCTGCAACATCAGCCATTCAGGAAAGATTTTCCACGTTGGAAATTGTGGGAGAGAAGTTTGGAGTGCTGACACATTTCCAAAATCTCACATTTGAGGAGCTGACAGAACAATGTGTGAACCTTAGTACTACACTACACTTTAAGGGACAATCTGACTTGGATGGCAGAGAGCTTGCACAGGAGCTGAAGAACTTGCCTGACTTGCCATCAAAGACCATATCCTTGCTTGAACTGCTGACATTTATCCATGAAAGGGAGCTCTCTGAAATATATCCAAATTTGTGGACTGCTCTCAGAATTGGTCTTACTCTTCCAGTCACTGTTGCTGAAGCAGAGAGGAGCTTTTCAAAGCTGAAGCTCATCAAATCCTACCTGAGGTCAACTATGTCACAGGAACGCCTTACCGGTCTGGCCATCATCAGTATAAATCATACAATTGCTGAGCAGATTTCATATGATGATTTAATTCATGACTTTGCATCAAGGAAGGTAAGAAGAGTCAGGCTTTAGATGGCAGTTGTGCTGTGGTGAAATTTATTTTGTTTCTTGTTCAAAGTGTAGCATAATAATTACCCTCTCTTAAGTGTCTTATTCTATTTATGTGATAGAGCATTTGTACAATTTAGAAATTTGATTCTCTAGTTTATTTATGGCAGTTGTGCAATTTAATTTGTATTTTTCCTGTTCATAGTATCATAATTACATTCTCTTAAGTGAGTTATTCTATTTACGTGATGAAGGATTTGTAAAATTCAGAAATTTGAGTCTTTGTTTTGGTTCTGAAGTTCCAACAATTAGTCCAATAAAAAGTTATTTTGTGAAAGAGTTATGTCTGTCCTTTATTTTGGGGGGATTCGAATGTGTGTGTGTTGGCGAACAGGGGGGGGGGGCGCTGAAGGTGAGGTTCGCCCAGGGCGTCATGTAAGCTAGGACCGCCACTGCATGTGACTCTGGCTGATATTATACCTGGACAGCATTCTGTTGCGACGTGTTGTTGAGGTTGAGATGACGAAGTTATCCAGATCAGCCCCTCCAGCTTTCAAGGTGGCAGAAACCATGGCAGTAACTTGATTGTCTGATAAACCAAGACGATCAGCTGTATTGCAGATGACATCACATTCCATGACCTTCCCTGGAAACGTCAAAGTCACACTAGTCACAGTGTCTTGATGGTGAGAACATCCAGGACGAGGCTGATGGTAATCCATGTCCTCTGTGTTAGCGTCGTTGTCAGTTGAGTCACCCCAGGTAATGTCATCCACATGAACAACTGCCTCTTGTTCTGCTGCAGCTGTAAAATAGTGCAACATGTTAAGACAGTAATTGTTAAGTACATGCTAAATATCGCAATGGAGTAAAACTTAAAACTTTTTGTAACGTTCAAAGTAATTAGTTTTACCTTGTTCTTGTCTATGCTGCAGTCTTTCATTCCTCGCTGCTTGCTGCAGGGATCTTGTCTCAAAAATCTTGTCATGACCAGACATATGACCTTTCCTCTCAGTCTTTTGGTCTTCGTAGAACCTGATATCCTCATCTTTCTTCTCTCTGGATAACAGTCTGTTGTTCTGTATTTCCTGGATTGCATCTGGAGCTCCTATATCGAACAGGCTGTCTAATTCCAGCACAAATGCTCCTCTTTTTCCTCCAGGGTTACTTGCTCTTCCTTTGCTTTTCACCAGAGCACGATGTTTCTCATGTAGTTTCATGAAGAGCTTCATTGCGTTGTACTTGGTCATTGTCTTGATCCTAGCCATCTGCCAGAATGGGATGATAGATTCAACTGTTTCATATGCAAGGTCTTGAACCATGGGCCTCCCTGCATTTTCCGGTAAATTCTGAAGATTAAGGAAATACTGGAACGCCTGTCTGTTGGTGGGAAGCTGGGAACCACTGATAAAAGCTGAAGGGTATCCAACCAGGAAAGTTTCAGTGAGAGATCTGGTAGATGGCCCAGTTGACACCTGCCTGTGGACAGTACGTGGAGGTTCTGAGATATCAACTGTGCGCCCACGGAGCTCCCTCAGCTCCTTGCTTAATGCCATTGTGAAGTTGTAACTTGTAGATGGTTTTCTAGATTCTGATTGAGTTTCTGTTGTTTCCTGAAAAATGATAGATAATTATTATTATTATTATTATTATTATTAATTATTATTTATTTATTATTATTATTATTATTATTATTATTATTTATTAATTTTATGCTCTTTCATTTGATACCTATTTTGTTGCTCTATCTTGTTTAGATCAAAAGTTAAAGTGCAAAACATAATTCAAGGGACCCCAGAATTGGCGCTTTGGCCGATTTCAAGGCAGAAAATTTAAAGCTCCATGCGGCAATGCTTCCCAACATCCTAGGTCAAAATAGTTGTGATTTTAGGCTTTTTCAGGTCAAAAAGCATGGGAAAATGTACAGAAACCTATGAAAATAAGAAAAAGTTGATTTTTGAACAGGCCTACAGGGATGCTCTGGCTAGAAAGCTTGCCAGTAAGAATCCAAACGACTTTTGGGAAAAATTAAAAGCAATAAATAAAAATGCAGTCTCTCCCTGCTGACATTGAAAATACAACTGGGACTGAGTATATAATCAAATTATGGAAAGAACACTACAGTGAGTTATTCAACTCTGTACATAAGAATAACACAGCTCAACAAAAAAAAATTTTTTGTTCATTGCCAAGGAAATTCGTACGAATTTAGGGTATTTTGGGGTTGCTGAATTCCAAAATGAAAGTAGTTTTTCCGATTTGGCTCTAGTTCTTGAGATAATGAATACCCTCAATTAATAGGAAACGTAACCATAACGCGTGCATATGGGAAACTACCGGAACATTCTAGATGGTGAGACACGCGAATATTCTTAGTGTTTACTCCGCGATCATTCTAGAATATTCCCCAAGTGTTCAGTACAACAGATAGATTATAATCTATCTGTTGTACTGAACACTTGTTAATCATCTAATGTATGTATATGATCTAGTTCTTATTTCTCCATCTGTAAAAGGGCTCAGCACACTTCAGAAAGTTTGTGAAAGGTATGGGAAGGATAGTGACAAAATATAATCCTACTAAAAGTCCTATTATGTTTATGAGAACCAAGGCCTACAAGTATATAAAATTTCCTGAATTTCAATTGAATGGTAAGGTGACCTTTGTGTGGAGAGAGACCAACACACGGAACCTGAACGAAGTTAACGAAGTATATATATATATATTTTTTTTTGTTAGCCTATAAGTTTTTAGCCTTCTACAGCATATGCAGTCGAAGCCGTAGGTGCAAATCGGTCCTTATTCTGTCCATTTAGTTTTATTTCAATCCGAATTTTACCATCAATTTAAACATCAAATTCGACGAATTTGATTTGCGGCAGAATTTTGGTTAAATCGTTCGATAATTCTTCCTAAATCTACTAAATATGGTGTCGCCTGCTTAGAAAGGCAAATTTCTGAATTAATCTTTTTCCTTATGCACTTAATAATAAAAGTGAAGTATGGAATAACAATATCAACAACAAATGAAAATAAAAACCCACTCTAATAGACAGAGTTTATTTCCACAACAGTTTCGATGCCCACTGGCATCCTCCTCGGGTGGATACAGAAAAACGAATGAACCAAAACAAGAGGAAAACAGTCCAGGGACCGTTAAGAAATTCGCACCTAGGTTAGATCCCGTTCTCCCGACACCGGAAGGGCATTTTCATCAAAGGGACCCGCTTATAAGTACATTCGCATAAATTTAAAACTATCTTCTTGTTCTAAAACTATCTTCTTCTTCTTGTTCTATCTTCTTGTTCTTGTTCTATCTTCTTGTTTTTCTGTATCCACCCGAGGAGGATGCCAGTGGGCATCGAAACTGTTGTGGAAATAAACTCTGTCTATTAGAGTGGGTTTTTATTTTCATAATTTGACCTTCACGTAGAAAAAAAGTAAGTTTTTTTGCAACTACAACAAAGTTGAACAAACGCTTTTATTTCACATTATTGTGAATGATCCGCAACAAAGATGTTTTGTTTGTTTGTTTGTTCAACAGGTACAAATACAAGTTAAGAGATAAATGTCTGGAGCACTGACTATCATGAAGATGGGTTAAGCAGGGATGCTCTGGCTAGAAAGCTTGCCACTAAGAATCCAAGAAACTTTTGGGAAGAATAAAAAACAATGAATAATAGTGCAATGTCTCTCCCTGCTAATATTGAAAATGTAACTGGGACTGAGAATATAGTCAAATTATGGCAGGAACACTACAGTGAGTTATTCAACTCTGTACATAAGAACAATAATGTTAATTGTGATGCTCCCTATAGTCCAGATATAAGAGTTAGTGTATTTGGGACTAAACAGGCCATAAAATGTTTAGATTGTAACAAATCATGTGGTATTGGTGGTATTTCTGTTGAGCATCTGAAATTTAGTAATGCCTCTGTTAGCTTTGTGCTTTACAGGTTTACTGATACATGGTGTTTTGCCGGATACAATGTTATCCGTTGTTTTGGTGCCAGTACTAAAAGATAAAAAGGGTAAAGTCAACAGTAAAGATAATTATAGGTCAATAGCCTTGGCCAGTATTATGTCTAAGGTGTTTGAATATATACTCATTAACAGACTTTAATGTTACCTGTATACTAGTGATAACCAATGTGGTTTCAAAAAGAAAAACAGTACTGATATATGTGTGTATGCCTTGAAGGAAATGGTCTATAAGTACCAAACTCTGGATGCTAATGTATTTTTTGTTTCCTGGATGCCTGTAGAGCCAGTAAGCAATAAATTCAGAATTCGTTTTAGGCTTTATTCAGCTTAAAACAACATGAAAAGACATTAACATCTGTAAAGAACAAAAACAGTAATATAAATATCATATACCGTATACATTACAATGGCGAGTACAAAAAAACAATAAGTAGGTGTACAAATAAATACCACATTTCAAATATGATAAAGAGGTATACAAATAAGCACCACATTTTTCCCCTCTGAGAACGAAAATAACTAGAAATAGAATATAAATGAGTCGCAACACAGTATGTGGCAATATACAGTACATAATTGCGTGAGTCGCAGTGTAATACATTCTGGTGCAACAGAGGAAGAGAGAGTTATAGGTTAAGACGGGAGACTGGTTTTCAAATTCTGGAGGATCTTCTAGGTGAGTTTTGATAATTGGTCTCGGGTACCGAATGTTCATTTGGGAGTGTTTCAGTTGATTCCGTTTCTCCCGACGATCCTGGACTCTTCTCAGCAGAGCGTGAAGGCGGAGTCCCTGCTTGAGCATCGTCATCCTTGTGAATGATATTCGCGGGTTCCGGCAGAATGATTCGTTCGGGGTTTCCAGGAGGGACGAGATCTTTAGAGATACCATGTCAGTTCTCCCGTTGGGGTAACGTACATATGCGTAATGAGGATTTGCCTCAATCAACTCAACTTGCTCAACGAGAGGGTCGAATTTTGAATTACGGACGTGACGTTTGGCTAGTACCACTCCGGGAATCGAGAGCCAGGATGGAAGGGAAGGTTCAGTTGATGGTCTTCTCGAGTATGAGAACAGCCTTTTGGGTGGAGTTTCATTCGTTGAGGTGCAGAGTAGGGATCTGATAGAGTGTAATGCTTCCGGTAATGCGAACTCTCAGTGTGCCTTTCCCAGCCCCATTCTTTCCAGAGCAATAACGATGGTGTTCCAGATGATCCCGCTATATCATTCGCATTGGGCGTTCCCTTCGGGGTGGTACGGTGACATAAAACAAGCTCCGCGGTCCGAGTGCACATACGCGGGAATTTCGAAGATAGAGAATATATTCGTGAGGCATTTGATCACGGTGGCAGCACTCGCATTGCGGCAGGGATATGCGAATGGGAAGCGAGAGTATTCGTCGATTATTGTTAAAATGTATGAGTTAGATCCAGAACTTGTCGGTAGAGACCCTTTGAAGTCGATGTTAATCCTCTCAAATGGGGATGTCGCTTTTATTAGTTTTGACTCGGGTGGCTTGTAAAATCGAGGTTTGCATTTCAGGCAAGTCGAGTAATTCGCGGTGACGCGACGAACCTCGTCTACAGAATATGGTAAATTCTTGGAGCGGATAAAATGGAGCATTCTGCGGACACCGGGTGGATGAAAGAATCGTGTAGATGCTCCAAGGACTGGTGGAATGTAGCTGCGCAATGGGCTCTCGAAAGAGCGTCGGCTGGTAGTTTTTCTCGTCTCGGTCTGAATTTGATAGTATATGAAAGCGGGGAAAGTTCCATCTTCCAAACATGAAGGAGACACTGCGCTGGTCGGTCATCAAAATGAAATGGCGAGTTAAGAAATGTTTCCATTTCCGGATGGATTCTATGATCGCGTATGCCTCTTTCTCCACTATGTGATGTCTCTTTTCGGCGTTGTTCAGGGAACGAGAGAAAAAGGCTACTGGACGTCCTTCTTGGGTTAAAGTAGCTGAGATCGCTTCGTTAGATGCATCCGTTTCGATGGTGAACGGAATATCGTCTCGTATGACGTCGACCACGGTTTTGGAGATGTCCTCTTTCAGTAGTGCTATGGCGTCGCGACATTCGGTAGGCAACGTAGAGTCCGAAACTCCGATTAGTGGACTGACTTTGTCAGAGTAGCCAGGTATCCATTTAGCGTAAAATGCGAAGAGGCCTACCAGGCGCTGAAGCGACTTCTTATCGTGCGATATTGGGAGCTCACGCAGAGGACGGAGACGTTCCGGGTCCGGACATAACTTTCCTTGTGATATAGAGTATCCCAGGAGAGTTATCGATGTTACACCGAGTTTGCATTTGTTCTTGTTGAGAATAAAGCCGACGCAGTCGACGACTTCCCAAAACCGTTTCAAATTTTCGTCGTGCTCTTGCTTGTTGGCTCCGCACATGGTCAAATCGTCAAGATAGGCTTGGTGGAGGAGCGAGTAGCTCTCTTGCGCTCTCCACCACACATAACCAGGCCAGGCATCTAGTCTTCTCTTGAAGACGTCAACTTTGACCCCTGTAACGTTTCTGAGGTCCTTTGGAAGCTGATTAAAAAGTCTTGGCCCCCTGACAACCAAGTTATTTTTCTTCAGTGTTGAGGAGGTCCCATGTCCGGCCTTTAATTTGGGACTACTACACATTCTGCCTTTCCTATTTTCCAGCGTTGTTTCGATGGTAATTGGGTTTAGTTTTAGGTTTGGTACCAGTTTTTCGCTCATTTTCCATATGTAGATTATGGTGTACCTCTCTCTGCTTCTTTCCAGGGAGTACAGATTTAGTTTACGTAGTCTGTCCAGTAGTTGAGTTCTTTGTAGCCATCAATCTTGGCTGTGAAATGTCTCTGCGTTTCTTCTAGTTTATTAATTTCTTCCTTTTTATATGGGGACGTCAAAACTGAGCACTATTCAAGTTTTGGTATGATCAGTGTTCTCAGTAGGGGAATCATTACTGTCTTGTCCCTCCTTCTGAACGTTCTTAGTACCTGTCCTGCGACTCTTTTTGCTATGTTTATTGCTATCTGATTTTGTGTCTCAAATTTGGCATCATCGGTCATTATTACCCCCAAGTCGACCGCTTTCGTGCTTCGCTGAAATTCCTGCCTATCTGGAGCATTTCTACCATATCTCAAGAGCTGAAATTTCTCGGTGTTAAAAGTTATATTGTTCTCTTCTGACCATTTGCATATTTTGTTCGTGTCCCTCTGCAAGGCCTCCACTTCATTTGCATCGTCCGCAAAGGGTGTTACTATACTGTTGCTGTTTACTCCACTGTCTATGTCTGTTAGCATGATAATGAACAGGAGTGGGGCCAGTACTGTACCTTTTGGTACTGAGCTGCGTACTTCCGATTCTGATGATGATACACCTTGAATTTTGACGATCTGTAGACGTTCTCTGAGGAAGTTGTAGAGCCATTTTCCCACTCTGCCTGTTTTCTCAGATGTTTCATTTTATGTGCTATTATACCATGATCGCATTTGTCGAAAGTTTTAGCAAAATCTGTGTATATGACATCATAGTTTTTATTGCCGTCAAATGCATCTAGAATATTGTTATAGTGCTCTATAAATTGTGATAGGCATGATCTTCCTGATCGGAATCCGTGCTGATTTTCGTTGAATCTTTCCAGTGTCTCCAAGAAGTCATAGATTTTCTCTCTGACTATTCTTTCAAATATTTTGGTGAGGTGGGACGTCAATGACACTCGTCTATAGTTCTTTGCTTGAGATCTATCCCCTCCTTTATATATATAGGGACAATGTTCACTCTTTTCAAGATGCTCGGTATTTCTTCAGTGTCTACGGATCTTCTCCATATCCAGTATAAGGGTGTAGCTATTTCATTTTTAGTTTTTAATCAGTAGTGCTTTACATTTGTCCGGACCTGCAGCTGAATGCGATTTCATTTGTCCTATAGCTCTCGCTACATCTTCTGGGGTAAAATTGAAGTCTGTTATACATTCTCCTTGCAATTTCTCTTCGAAGAATGCATCTATGTCAGGTATCGCTTTGTCACTTTTTGGGGTACTGAAGACCGATTCATATTGGACTCTCGCTGTTTCAGATATTTCTTTTAGATCGTCTGTTAATTCATTATTTCCTTTCCTTAAGGGCCCGATGGTAGCGCGTGTTTTTGTTTTCCTTTACGCATAGCTATAGAAGTATTTTGGATTTTCCTTTATTGCTTCTACCGCCTTTTCCTCTTCCCTCTCTGTATGGCTCTCAATCAGGGTTTGTACTTCCCTGTCGACATTCTCCAGTTTTTCTTTTATTGCTTTCCTGGCAGTGTTGTCTCCACAATTAGCTAACTTCGCCGCTACTCTCTTTTGCGGAATATTCTTCTCTTTTGCCTCTCTAGCCAGTTCCTCTTTCCTTTTGGCTGTGCTTTCGGAGCATATTTTTCTAAAATTTTCAGCGTCTTTTCTCCCAAGGTTGTTAGCATTTCCTCCGTTGTTTTATTCTCTAAGACTGTTCTCCACTCTATTTGGGCCATGTGTGATCTGATTTCTTCCCAATTTATGGTCTTGGAGTTTAAGTTAAAAGACCCAAATTTGCTTCTTCCTTCCGTATGTGTATTGTCTTTTAATGTTATCGCCATATTTGTTGATAACTCGATTATGTTGTGGTCTGAGATAATAGTTGGGGTTATTTTTATATCAGCAATCAAGTTCGTGTTATTCGTGAATACCAGATCTAGGCAGTTATTTTTTCTGGTATTTTCTGTTATCTCCTGTGTCAGCATAAACTCGTTTGTGAGAGCTATCGGCATTTGTGCTTGCTCCTGGTCCTCTCTTGTGTCCCCCTTATCTTGTTGTATAAATATATTTCTACCCACCTTTTTGTATTTTATAAATGGGAAATTAAAATCGCCGCAGAGTATTATACAGGGTGTCCCAGAATTAACTATCTATTTCAATGAAATCGGACAAATTTTTTAAAAACACACTTTTATTTATGTTTATCATGTTTAATATGTGTTAAAAATGTATAAATTTCTAAATTTTTTTCATAATTTTATTTTCATAATTTTTTCATTATCTGGTCCAATGAAAGACCGTTTGAAGTCATAGAATGGCAAAGAGACTCTCCAAAAGTTAACGTGTGGCTTGGAATGACCAAATCCAAAATTTATGGCCCATTCTTCTTTGCGGAAGCAACTGTAACAGGTACCGTCTACCTTGATATGCTTCAGCAGTTTCTCGAACCACAGCTTCTTGATGATGGCATTCTTGATAATGTTGTGTTTCAACAAGATGGAACACCATAAATTTTGGATTTGGTCATTCCAAGCCACACGTTAACTTTTGGAGAGTCTCTTTGCCATTTTATGACTTCAGACGGTCTTTCATTGGACCAGATAATGAAAAAATTATGAAAATAAAATTCTGAAAAAAATTTAGAAATTTATACATTTTAAAAAAAATTTTGTCCGATTTCATTGAAATAGATAGTTAATTCTGGGACACCCTGTATTAGGGGATGGAGAGTTTACGGACTTTATTAGGATTCTGATATCATCAATGGCATCCGAAAATTTTTCATTTGGAGAGTTTGGAGGTCTATAGATGACTATCAGTACCATGCTTAGTTTCTCTATTTTCACTGCAAGGATTTTCACGAAGCTGTTGGATTTACTTATTACCGTCTCTGTCATATGCCTCTCATGTGCTAAATAGCACAGCCACCTTTACGTCTCGCTGTTCTATCCGCTCTTAATAAGTTGAATCCATCGATATGCAATTCTTTCTTATCTATACAGTGTTCGTAGTTATCGCAGTTTCCTTGACAGTCTTTAAGATGTGTTTCTGTGAGGCATGCGATGTCCGCCCTTGTTCGTCCATAAAAATTTTCAGGTATGAAACTTTGTTTAGCGAGTTGTTCGGTTTTATTCCTTGAATATTTGCCAGGACAATGTTTATGTTCTTTGTTTTGCATTACCCCTTGTGCATTTTAAGTTGTATCGCGTGTTTTGTAGCCTTGTGGTCCTCCGAGATTGATCCGTTCCCGCCTACCTGTTCTGGTAGCTTCTTGCCACAAAGCGGTCGAGGGTTCCCAGCTGTGTCAGCTGCATGTGCTGTATAAGACTTAGCAGCCGTATTGTCTCCGAGATGTTGAAAAAATTTTGTTTGCTATTTGTGTTTAAAGAGTTTTGTTTGCTATTTGTGTACATAATTTTTTCCTTACACTCCTCCTGTTGTGATCTGAAACTTGTCCTTTGTTCTTTGAACACGTCGGGAGACGATGGTTGTAGCATTTTCTCTCGTACTGGCAGGTTTCATATGTCGCGTAGGTTTTGCAAATGTCCGGATGGTGGAATTTGCACTTTCCACCGAATTTGCAGTGACGATTATTGTAGTAGTTGTACAAGGGAGGGTGCTCGTAAATACATTGTCCTCCCTTATATCTGCAAATTCCTTTCACATAGTATTTACATATAGTGTAGTAATGTCTAATTAAGAATTAAAATGTTTTGTTTATAAGAATTTAATAATGTTTGTTTAATAAAGAAGATAATAATGTTTAATAAGAAATGTAATTACGTTAAATAATTGTTTGTTTATAAAATGATAGTTGGCAACACCCCGAAATGGTCTAGAGGCAGAGAAAAGCAGAATGCCCAAAAACGACAGTTATCGGACGGTCGTTGGCCTAATAAGGTGGTTTTTTTTTTCGTTTTTTTGTATTACGATGATTTTGTAAATTTAGAATATTCTTTCGTGTCTCTCTCCGGCTAAATGTTAACGCTAATTTCCCCTTCGCATTACCCCATTTGTGTAAAGTGTTTTCGGTATAAATAAAAGTCAGTTAAAGAATAAATGAAGTATAATTTATACCCCGTCTCTGCGCATTGTTCAAATTCCTCACCGGCTAACGCTACCCGTTTTTATAAAGTATAGTGAAATCGAGTGTAAAGAGAAATAGCAACGATAAAAAGAAATTGAATAAAGAAAGAGCAAAATAGTAAAAAAGGCAAATAAAAAGTAAAAAGAATAGATTCACTACAATAGTTTCTTCCCCATTTTTACTTGGGGGCCTTTGTTTTTGGTGGTTTCAGTTTGATTTCTTTATTGTCTACTTGTTTTTTTTTATTGCTGCTAATGTCCTTTGTTTGAAATCTTTGGATTTGGTTTTATGCCTCTGTTTCCTCTGTTGGTGCTTCTTTTATTTCTGCTTCCCGATTACTCTTTTTCTGTTTTTTTCTGCTCATTTTTAGCAGTTTCCTCTTGTATTATCTTCGTTCCTTCTATTTTTTTCCTTCTGGTCGCTATTCATAAATTCCTCTTTTGCCTTTTCCTCATAGACTCGTTCGTTCTGCTTTAAAGACTGTAAGCGAGTTTATTTCGATTATGCAGCTTTTGCAGAACTTGATTCCGTTCAATTGTTTAGCGCATGTTGTAAGAGAGATTTTTTCGTCGCTCCATCTCGGCCATTGAAATTCGACTAAGGACTGGCAAAAATTGCGGCGGATTGTCATTGATTCATCCGTTTCTTTTTACAGTATCCACAGAGTTGTATGAATTTATTTGACATTGCCATGTTTCTAATGGTATGTAAATGATTGCGCACGAAATATTAACTCAAAAGGGTAATTAATTAAGTGAGGTACTTGATTCGCCTTTAGAAAGGGAAGGTTTTTTCCGTTATTCCAGGGGGGTGGGGGATGGGGGATGTGGCACGCTGTAGATGCTCACTGATTGGTTCCCGGGAGTGTACCGCGGGGGATAGCTGAGGGATATTGCCTTTCGATGGGCAGTTAAATTTCCTCGGAGAGGAAACACTCGGAGAAAACGCTGTATAGATTAAGTTGCTTTATTTCAACATATACCACTATTTCACCACTTAAAGAGACATACGACTGTGTACACTGAATATTCACTTAAAAATTGGCGCTATTTAAAAAGGATTAACTGCAGGATTTTTATTGTAATATCACTTTTATTCGGACTTCAAACGAAACACGTCTAACCGTCACACTGGGCAGAAAAAAAAAAAAAATAAATAAATAATAATAATAAATGTATATATATATATATATATATATATATATATATATATATATATAAAATATTATTTATTTTTATGGAGTTGTTTAGCCTTCTTCGCAACATCTAGTCATACGACGGAAGGTACCTACAGCTTTACGTGGGATCCAAACAACCGGTCGCTACACAATCTAAACGCGGAGGACGGCTGTCCCCCACGCAACTACTATCCAGACTGAATGTCACTTAACTTCGCTGAACGACGGGAAGTGGTGTTGCAACATTGGCCACGATTGGCTACGACTTAAATCTATATAGCAAACTCAATTGCGACAGTATTATTAAGTACCTAATCCACGCACGCCCAAGCTAAAACAGGGTCTAGCACATGCACTCAAATTAGTAGAGTTAAAAAGCAAAATGAGGGCGCCAATTAGGAATCACCGTGCAATATATAATTAACAAAATTGCTTTGACAAAAAACGGGAAAATCAGTGCATATTTAATGAATAACCAATGAAACTGGTGACCCCCTTCATATTAATAATAAAAATTTTAATTATAATAATAATAATAATAATACTAATAGTATTCTATCCTGGTAATGAAATTATATAAATTACAAAAATTTATGTAAAGGGTGCCCCAGAAGTCTCGGAGGGGTTTTATTTAGCTATAACTTTTTTGTTTGGGGATCAAATAAAAAAGGTTTGTAACACTTGAAAATATATTTATTGCGATTTGAATTACAAATTCAATATCTGGTGAAAATCTTCATTTTCAATGCGTAAATCTAAAATCGCATTAGCGTACATTATCCGACTCTGATGATCTTGTGGTTTAATTTCTTGAGCAATTTGAATTTTGTACGGGTAAAGATTGATATCCTCTTAAAATTCGACGTAAGGAACTTCTTGAAATGTTTAATTCCTGGCTGCGTCGTCGGACTGATGTTGATTTCCCTCAACGCTTTCAAGAATTATCTCAACCAGAGTTGGACTTCGGCTTGTCCGTGGTTCGTCTCCCTGACGACCCTTTCCCATACGAAATTTAGCGACGTACCGTCGAATAACTCGATCAGAAGGAGCGGAACGTGCGTTGAATTTTAATGGGAAAGCTCTTTGAGCGGCAACGATGGAAGAGTTGTTTGTCAAACAAAGTTCCACAATAGCCGCTCCTTTGTCGCATTGTCCAAGATTCCATTTTCATTAATCGCAGCAAGGGTACTTTAATTGAAAAATAAAAATAAATAAATTAATCAAAAAAAAAAAGTTATAGCCAAGTAAAAACCCCTCCAAGACTTCTTCTGGGACATCCTGTATTTAAATGTCCAAATATTCAAATTACAAATCAATGTTTCCTCGTCTTTGTTTCATTTAGTTTTAAAAAATATTTTATAAAAAATTATAAAAATTGTATAATTATATCTAACCAGTAGACTTCAGCCGTAAAGCCTGTACGTTTGATAAAGTCAGTTTACAACTGTATACAACATCCGTATTTAACTCTTTCATCGCGGGTGAACCGTACGGTTCAAAACTGTGCACCATATATGGGATTGGGACATCCACTGCGAAAAGGTTTAATGAAATTATACTCATCAGTGTGAACTCCGTAAAAAAGAAACGAAATTGAATTGAATTGAAAATTGAAATTATAAAAGTAGAAAACCAGACTGAAAGTGGGAAATATACAGGGGAGGGATGACAAAAGTAAATGGACACCGCGATGACTGTCATCGATAACAAATGGCAAAGCTCATCAATGGAATGCCGGAACGTGTCGTCATCTATACATAATGGAAAAGGGAAAGCAACAACCGAAGTGTCTATTTACTTTTGTTAATCCTTTGTACAGAAATGTTTCATTTACCCTCAAACCTCATAAATGTTGTATTTAAAGTAAAAACTCAACGTTCTAATTTCAGTTTCTTTTTCGCATTTCAATTTAAGTTTTATTCTTCAACGTACAAAATATTGGTTAGGTAACATCGCACAACGATTGCGGGAACTTTATTTTCAAAGTTACTCCGTAGTAACTGCGCAACACACACACACACACACACCTTTTCAGAACAGAATTTCAGAGATGATGATCCCATGCAGGGAACATACTATTCTGTGATACGTTCACAAATTTAAAGAAAAAGGGACTGTCGAGGATAGAGAAAAAAAGCAATGTGGCTGTTTAGAGAAGAAGGCGCCGTCGCTGTTTAGAGAAGAAGGCGCCGTCGCTGTTTAGAGAAGAAGGCGCCGTCGCTGTTTAGAAGGCCAGACGTTGAGTCTGTTTATTAGTTGGAGGGATGGTCGTCGTCTTCGTCCAGATGATGCAGCAACTCTTATAAAATGGTTCGGATACCCACGTAAAGTTTTATATGTATGATACGTTCCCTCACGAAACCATTTAATAGGTTTCGAAGGATAAACCTGAAAATTCGCTTCACAACTGGGTGGGAGTGAGACTACCCCGAGGGTTACCTGAGCATTAACGGGGTAAGTCGTCAACCCAACCCAGGAGCCAGCAGCTGGGAGCAAACCCAGAGCCTCGCCGCCCACACTCCGACATTGAGACCACTGAGCTACTGGGAGCTCAAGGAGGTTAAGCAATCCCATGTACTAGCACGTATAATAAGAGGAGCGTCTCGTGGCTCGATCTGTTAGGCGCTCGGCAGTGCTGAGGCTCCACTGAGTCATGGGTTTAAACTAGGGCATGGTTATGATTTAATAATTTAATCAGTTAATCATTGTTTCGAATTTAGTCATTAATTAATCAAAAAATATTTTTAGAAAGTGATGAAAAATTATTGGTTTCTTGAACTAAAGCAAACTAAATTGATAAGGAAAATATTTTTTCTTTGGTCTTATCTCACGCAGCAGAAACAATAAAGCTTTCTTACCCTTTTCACAAATATTTAATTATTAATCACTTTTAATCAGTTAATTATTGATTAATTACAACATTTCATCATTCATCACTTTTTCCCCAAAATGATTAATTAACCTCACTCTAGTTCAAACCCGAGTAGTGACTATACAGCTGGGCGGTTGTATATTCTGTCTTATGTCTCGTCGAAGCGGAGCCAACCCCCACCACTTTCATTTACTCGGGCTAAGGTATTCCATGTTCGGGCCCCTACCCCTCACTTCCTTGGGGGATATGGAACATGGATGTTATCTTTACCTATGTGTCTAATAATAGGTTTAGATATGATCACTGTGAAACAAAGGGTACGCGAGTGGGAAAACGATTCGCCTAAAATAAGCACAAAAATACGACTGAAAAGGATAAAATATGCGGAGAAACACATTACTACCAATTAGTAATTTTTTAAGATTTTTAGAAACTTTCTAGACGAACTTTTTTCCCAAACTGTACCTTGGATAGCCGGATATACAGGGCAGTCCAAAAGTCCCTATCTATTTTGCTGAAATAATTGTATTTTAGGGTAAAAATGTAGTAACATAATTATTAGATTTATATTTATTTATCAAGCTTAGGTCTAAGATTCGATGTGAGCACCATCAGTGTCTCCATAAATCTCAAATTTGTCCACTGCATTGCGGAACACATTCTCAAGTCATCTCTGGGGTTATTTTAGCGACTGTCGCGACGATGCGGGTTCGCAGATCCTGCAGGTCTGTAATTCTTGTTTTGTAAACCTCAGACTTTATAAAGCCCCACGCAAAAAAGTCTAATGGTGTTAAAACCGGAGATCGTGCTGCCCAAATCGTTGGATTGGACGTAGTGGATAGTACAATATGGGCAGCACAATATCCGGACTTAACACCATTAAGCTGCTTTGCATGGGGCTTTATAAAGTCTGAGGTTTACAAAACAAGAGTTACAGATCTGCAGGATCTGCGAACCCGCAATGTCGCGATAGTCGCTAAAATAACCCCAGAGATGCTTGAGAATGTGTTCCGCAATGCAGTGGACAGATTCGAGATTTATGGAGACACTGATGGTACTCACGTCGAATCTTAGACATAAGCTTGATAAATAAATATAAATCTAATAATTATGTTACTACATTTTTATCCTAAAATACTGTTATTTCAGCAAAATAGGGACTTTTGAACCACCCTGTATAACATGCATTTATTAGCGTTGTACCTATTTACGAAGGTCCTTGGGACTTCCCTGCCGCAAAGCTCTTTTGTCTTGCGATTGAGCACCATCAGAAACTCCGTTTTGAAGTTCACGCTCAGGAGTGATTCGACGTCGTTCTTAACACGGAGGAGCAGGAAGTTGTCAGCGTAGGTTGAGAGAGACACCTGAAGAAGGAATCTAATCTTTTCAAAAATATAAAAAAAAACAATGACAACAACTTCAAGAGCCTCGGAGTACCCTGGGTAGGGGACCATAAATTTCCCCACTTCTGGCTCCCCTGGTGCCGATACCGGGAACGCAGACCCAAGCAGTGGGGCTGGATCTGCTACCGCCAATTCGAGATGTTCTGGGCCACTGCCTGATTCACTTTTCATAAACTTCTGCAACATTCGTGGCTTTTTTCACATTTTCAATCGTGTTGAACACCACCTCTCTTCCTCTAAACCTCACCTTCTCTTCCTTACTGAAACTCGGATGTCTAGGACGACCAACAGTAACCCTTTTTCTGTACCCTCTTACTTTCTCTATACTCAATTTCACTCCAAAGGTGGATGTTGCGTATATGTACGCAATGACCTAACTTGTACTCGTATTCCCTAACTCGAATCCTCCGAGTTCTATACCCTCTGGCTACGGCATGCATGCCAATCTCAAACTAAATACATCAGCGCTGTCTACCTTTCTCCTAATTCTATTGACTATCCAAAATTCTTTGACTACCTCATTTCCAAAGTGAGCCACACTCCTTACTGAGCGGACGCATTCCCTGGGCTCTCTGATATTGTTTCTACTTTTGGATATTGCCGATAAATTTACTGTTGGAAAGTTCTGAATTTTATATAATTGCGTTTATATTCACATTGTTATAGTTAAGTAATTGAATATTAGTGGCTTTTAGCGATTTAGAGTTTTCATAGCGTGCCAGCTTAATTTAATTTAAACTTGTGACGGTTATAAACGTTAACTACTTTCACTTGCGCGATGCCGTCACAGAAAGCGTCGTATGCTAGGTGTGGGGTTAATCAGTGATATACTGATTTTAAAGATTACAACGGCGGTCCTATGGCGATTACCGAGAGATCGGTTTGTTTCTTTTGTGAGTTGAGTGAAGAGATAGTGGATTTAAAACGTAGTGTACACGAGGTAGCGGGAAGAATTGCAACGCTTGATGAGAGCAGTGGTAGGCTTACAGTTGACGAAGGCCGAACCTATACTAACGTTGAAGACGTTGGTAAGTTGAAGGGTGAGGTTAGGGGCGCACCTAAAGCAAACGCACCTCCTGTGTAATTTCTTTATTTATGGTCAGATTTTTATGAAATGTTCAATATAGAGGTTTTCAAGGCGGACATCGGAATAATGCACACCATTTTTTTTTTCATTTTTTAAAAAATGTTTAAAAAACTTTCTAAAAAAAAAAAACCGGGCATACAGTTGACCTAACCGGGCCTTCAATGTTATTCCGATGTCCGCCACTGAAGACCCGGTCAGGTCAACTGTATGCCCTTGACAATTGGTTAGGTTAAGTTGTGTTATTTTCGTTAGTTTTAACGAAAATAACACTACTTAACCTAACCAATTGTCAAGGGCCTACAGTTGACCTAACCGGGCCTTCAATGGCAGACATCGGAATAAAATTGAAGGTCCGGTTAGGTCAATTGTAGACCCTCTATGCCCGGTACTTTCTTGTCATCCCGGACCCCAGACTTTTTGCCAGATTCGTACGCCACTTGCCAGCTTGCCAAATTCCATTGCCAAATTTTCTTTTTAAATGTTAAGTAACTAACCAAACCTAACCTAACCTAACCTTAACTAGGGGTTAGGTTAGTTACTTAACATTTAAAAAAAAAAAAATTGTCAATGAAATTTGGCAATCTGGCAAGTGGCGAAAATATCACGACTTAACCTAACCAATTATCAAGGGCGTACAGTAATGGTAATTATTGAATGTTTCACCAACACTGAAATTAATATCCAAAATACATTTTTCTAATGTATTTTGGTGTGTTCTGTTCAAATATGACTTTCATATCTTGCGCAAATGAACCGAAACAAAGTCATGAAACATTAAAGTTTTTCTATGTTTTGGTTCATTTTCGCTAGAAATGAAGGTCATATATGAACCAAACACACCAAAATACATTAGAAAAATGTATTTTGGATATTAACAAAAACCAAACAGGCTAGGAACATATATATATATATATATATATATATATATATATATATATATATATATTATATATATATATAACCTAATCTTAACCCGTGTGTTCTCCGATTGTGGTGTGCTAACCGGGGGGGTGGGCTTCTATCCCAGACTCCCCATGACAATATATACGTACTAAACTTGGTAATTATTGAATGTTAAGGTCACTGTTGGTGAAACATTCAATAATAACCAACCTAATTGGTTATTATTGAAATAACCATCCATATTTTCGTTAAAATTAACGAAAATATCACGACTTAACCTAATCTAGATTAGCCTAACCTAATGACGTTAGAGGAGAAGACGTTAGAAATTGTGGAAAAACATGTCCCAAAGATACAACAAAGAGGAAAGAGAAGCAGGTTCGAAAGACAAAAGAGGGCATTGTTCCGAAAGGGAAAAAGAGTGACTGCAAAATTAAATAATTGTAAAGATAACAACAGAAAAATATTAAATGATAAACTACAAAGTATCGATGTTGTCATACAGGAACTAATCGAGAAGCGTACAGAAAAAGAAGAAGATGACGCTATAGAAGCGATAAAGGCTAACTCAAAGTACTTCTATAATTTCGCAAAAAGAAAGTCGAAAAACCATGCGACTATCGGACCTTTAAAAAATGAGAACAGCGATTTATCTGATGATCTAACAGAAGTATCTGGAATATTAAGAGCTCAGTACGAATCATCTTTCTGTATTCCGAAAACTGACAAATTGATATGCGATAGAAAAGCGTTCTTTGAAGAAGAACCACAAGGGGAAAGTATAACGGATTTTGACTTTACGACGGATGATATTACACAAGCCATAGGGAAACTAAAAACACACTCAGCGGCAGGACCGGATAAATGGAACACCAAACTGATCAAAAACTGCAATAATGCAATCGCTGAGCCCCTATACTGGATATGGAGACGATCAATAGACACGGGAGAAATACCGGGCATCCTGAAGAGCGCGAACATAGTCCCAATATATAAAGGAGGCCAAAAACTATAGGCCAGTATCGCTTACATCCCATCTCACTAAAATATTTGAAAGAATAGTTAGACAGAAAATCTATGACTTTTTAGAAACTCAGAAAAAATTCAATGATAACCAACACGGGTTTCGGTCAGGCAGATCATGCCTATCACAACTAATGGAACACTACAACAACATTATTGATTCACTTGAGAGTAATGAAAACTATGATGTACAATACACAGACTTTGCTAAAGCGTTCGACAAGTGTGATCACGGAATCATAATACATAAACTGAAATATATGGGAATAACAGGAAAAGTAGGGAAATGGATATATAATTTCCTTAGTGAGCGGCGGCAAGTCGTTACAGTACAAAGAGTATCTTCATCAGAATCAGAGGTCCTCAGCTCGGTACCACAAGGAACAGTATTAGCTCCACTACTCTTCATAATCATGCTAACTGACATAGATGAGGACGTTACCAGAGACAGCACAGTAACATCCTTTGCGGATGACACAAAGATCAGTAGAAAAATAGGAAACCCAGAAGACATAGGATCTCTACAAACCGACATAAACAAAATCTACAAGTGGACGGAAGACAACAATATGAAGTTTAACACCGAGAAATTTCAGCTGTTTCGGTACGGAAAAAGAGAAGACCTAAAATTCATGGAATATTCTATCCCAAATGGACAGGAGATTCAGAGAAATTCCAGAGCAAAAGATTTAGGGGTTGTAATGACAGATGATGCAAAATTTGAAACACAAAATAAGATAGCAGTAAACAGAGCAAAGAGAATAACGGGTCAGATATTGAGAACCTTTAAACGAAGGGATAGGAATGTAATGATTCCTCTACTGAAAACCCTGATAATACCCAAATTGGAATACTGCTCGGTCCTAACACCCCCATATAAAAAAAGAAGACATTAGACAGCTGGAGGGGATCCAAAGAAGCTTCACAACCAAGATCAATGGGTGCAAAGAACTAAATTACTGGAAAAGGTTACGAGAACTAGACCTATATTCACTGGAAAGGAGAAGAGAGAGATACACCATTATTTACACTTGGAAAATAATGGAGAAACTAGTCCCTAATCTTACTCTGAATCCTATAACTCCCCAAACAACGGTGGAAAGTAGAAGCGGTAGACTGTGTCGTATTCCCAAATTGAAGGCGAGACAGGGAACATCCTTAACCCTGAAAGAAAATAGTTTTGTAGTGAGAGGACCAAAACTGTTTAATCAGTTGCCCAAAGACTTAAGAAACACGAAGGGAGTTGCAGTGGAAATCTTCAAAAGAAGACTAGACGCCTGGCTCAGAACAATCCCGATGAGCCGGGCGTACCTGGCTGTGAGGTGGAGAGCGCAAGAATCCAACTCACTACTTCACCAGGCCAACTCGAGAGGAGGGGCGACAAGCTTGACCTTCGCGAAATGAGAAATCATTGCGCGAAACCTTTGTAAGGTTGTAAGGTGTGTATAATATATATATATATATATATATATATATATATATATATATAATATTAGGCTGGGTCGAAATAGGAAATTTTTTTATTTCTTAAAAAGTACACTATGTGAGGAGTTTCATTTTATCATCTTAACAAAATATTAAATATCAAGCATGTGCTACCCCTGCTACCCCTAGCACATACCCCCCCCCCTCCCTTTTTTACCCTCATATTTGCATATATTTAAATGGGAAAAAATGTTATTTCTTAAAAAGTACACTATGTGAGGTTTTTTTATCACTTTAACAAAATATTAAAAAATCAAGCATGTGCTACCCTATTACCCATATCACATGCCCCTCCTCCCTTTTTTTTACCTTCATATTTGCATATGTTTAATGTTGTTATATGTTACATGATAAGTTGTTTGTTTAATGCTTGATATTTTTATGTTTCAGATAAATAGAAATAATTTTTCAGATAAATAGAAATAATTTGCATTTGCTTTAATTATAATTTGTATTATCATAAATTATAAATTACATATAATTTGATTTTACTTCTGAATATAAACTATGACTACTAGAAGCAAGTCCCCAAATGCAACCCTTGGATATCCTACAGAATTCCCGGCAGCCATGACTCCTTCAAAAGCAGATGTTATGAGACACTACCTTTTTGTGCGCCGTCGTGAAGAAGCTAAATCAAAAGGATCAGCAACTGCTAATGATTGTTACAGGCAGAGCAGCTCGTCGGTAGACACTGCGGAACTGCAGCACCCCTAAATTTTTTATTTACAATTGAAATAATCAAGAACAATATAAGGATGAGCTCACTGAATAACTTTTTCAATAACTTTTGAAACTTTTATTTATTGCTCAATGCTCATCCTTTTATTTCAGTAATTATTTCAACCCATTCTTAGAGATAGTACCCCTAGAATTTTTAGTCACGAGCCGCCACTGGACTTACAAGGTTGTTGTAAAAGATATTGAAGACATTTGGATAAAATTTGCTTTTCCTACGATTAACACCAAAGATATCTATCTTAAAGTCAGTCGACTAATAGAAGAAACCTCGAAATTGAACAAGGTGCCGTTACATCGAAGAAATGAAAGTTTTGCCTTAAAAGTAGCTCAGTATGATGAAATGTTTGATATATCTTCTTGTGAATGCTACGATAAGGGAATTGATAGGAAATCTTGCAGGTGTAAGGATAAAATACTAATGGTAGAATGGGAGTCTTTTGTGGATCAAAAACAGAAAAAAATCAGTTAGGACCAATTGATCGCATAGCTAGTTCAACAAAGAAGAGATCTCTAGCAAGAGCCCAAGAAGCACAAAACCGTCAACTAAAAGCACAAGAAGAAATGACTGAAGCCACCAATGTTTTACCATCGGAATTTATAGAAAATACCGAAGAAGCCATGGATGTAGATTCGGAGAGTCAGGATGTAGATTATGAGGCCGATTTAGAATTGACTGAGAATATTCAGAACAGGCACTCCTCTAAAAACCTTGCATTAACAGCAGATCGTTATCGTGTAAGTTGTAGAGCTGCAGCTGCAATAGTCAATGCAGCTTTAAAAGATATGGGGATCCTTAACCACACCAACATGCTTGACAGAAAGAAATTAGAAAGAGAAAGAAATCGCAGGGGTGAAATAAATACTTTTAGGTCTAAATCCGAAAATCTGAAGATGGACTGCCTTGGATTTGATGGAAGGAAAGATAACACATTAACTAAAAGTGGAAAGATAAAAGAAGAACACTATGTTATTGTGAAAGGACCTGGAAGCATCTATGTAGACCATGTCACGCCAGATAATGGAACTGCTCTCTGCATAGCAGAAGAGTTGATAACTATTATTACAGACTCGAACAGCACAGATACTATCAAAGTTTTACTGTGTGATGGTACTCCTGTAAATACAGAAAAAATTGGTGGAGCCATAAAACTGGTTGAAATTCATCTTAACAGACCAGTGCAGTGGTTGGTGTGCCTCTTGCATTTGAATGAGCTGCCTTTTATGCACGTCTACAAAGCCACTGATGGTAAAACAATAGGTGGTTTTGAATAAAATCTCATCCTACTGCAACTGATGGTGCATATAACGTTTGGCATTTAATGTGCTTGCTTCGAAATTTAGATGAACAACATAGATCAATCATAGAACCAGTATTAAAGAATAACGCCTACTTTGCCCACCCAGAAAATATACTCATATCAATGGTAACTGACAAGAGACTAGAAATTAGGGAGCAAGCTATTCAGAAAATCATCCTTTCAAGAACAGGATTTTCAGGTACCAGAAACTTTGCGTTGCCTCGAACCCTCAATTTCCAATCTACTGACTACACCGAGATGATCGATTGGCAAAAAGAGATCATTACTCCTCCACCGCTGCTAAACAATTTTAGCGACGATGAGCTACTACAGGCTCGATGTAAGCCACTGGAGATAGCTTCTTTTCCATGCCACAGTCAAAGTGTGGAAAGGGCAGTGAACCTAATAACAAAGGCATGTCAGGAAAGAATAGGATATGACAACCGTCAAAAGTTTATCTTAAACTCATTAGAATCAAGGCGTAAACTGCCCAAGTTTGAATGGAAGGCCCAATGGAATGAGTAAGAAACATATGAAATAAAATTTCCTAAGGATATTGAAAATTTCTTCCCTTTTGACGTGATAAGGAATAATGAAAAAGTGAATTGCATTTTAGCACATTTATTATGCCTCTAATTTTTTCTTCTGAATATATTGTTGTACTTAATTAATTTTCCTAATACTGTACATTATTAAATAAAATATTATACGTTAATAAAGATTTATATCATCAAAAAACCTGAATGTAGAGCAAGTCTCGTATAAATGGAATATTCTTCAATATAGGTAAAATATTGAAAAATTATGCCAGGGGGCAGGAGGCTTTAAACAGCGAAAATAATTTATGAGGGGGTTCCTGTGTTCCATTCAAACCCCTCACAATATGTACCTTTTCAATATAAAATTTCGACCCGGCCTAATATATATTATCGTTAGTTTTAACGAAAATATTCTGTCAAAATTGAAGTCTGGCAACTGGAGAAAAGTCTGGGGTCCGGGATAACAGGAAAGTACCTATGGTATTTGAAAACCTCTATATTGAAAATTTCATAAAAATCTGACTATAAATAAATTACACAAGGGTGCTTTTGCTTTAGGTGCGCCAGGTTAGGAACCTAGTTTCTAGTAAAGGTAGCTTAGCTTGTGTGTTGTTTGCAGTTAAAATGTATATATGTACGGCATGAGAAGGTGCCCCCTCAGGGCATTCGATTCCGCTCGTATGTAGGAGAATTACGACTTCTGACTGATCGGGGACCTTGGTGTAGTGGTCAGCATGTCCGACCGGCAATTGGACGATCCCGGGCTCGATTCCTGGGAGGCGCCTCGTTTTTCATTTGTTCGTTCTTTCTCCTCATCTTGTGCGGACGCTCTTCTACACAAGCGTCGTTCTTTACATTAATTATACTGTGTGTTGTTTGCAGTTAAAAAAAATATATACGTATATATATAAACTGACGATTGGTTAGGTTAAGTCGTAATATTTTCGGATCACCTGAAGATCAGGGCCCCCAGCCTTCTTTAGTTAGCTTTATAAGGCTAACTAACGAAAATATCACGACCTAACCTAACCAATCGTCAAGGGCGTACAGTTGACCTAGTAGGATGGGCGCAAAATAGACGAGTGCAAGAATGTTGCAGAGATAATGATCAATGGTGCAAAGGGGGGTGGGGTATGCAATGAAGGGGGTTATGCAACGAAGGGGGAGGGGTTATGCAACAACTCAATGTTGCAAGGGGGTAGGGTAATGCAACAACTCAATGTTGCCAAGGGGGAGAGGGGAAGGAGCTTCGGGGGGAGAAGGGAGGATGACCTTCCCCCAAAGGGGTAGCCTTAACCTAAGAGAGGAAGAGAAAGGAGAGACGGAGGAGGTCTTGGGGGGAGAAGGTGGGATGTCCTCACCCCCCCCAAAGGGAAACCTAACCTAAGTCTTAACCTAAGAAGGAAGGAGAGAGAGTTCTTTATTTCACCGGAGTCCGCAGCATTATGAGCGTCCAGGTGCAAGCAGGTGTTATATAGAGGATCGTGAGTTGCCAGATATCACTTATTTATATATGGAGGGGGCTACCAGATACCACCATTTATTTTAATTGTTCAGGTATACCTTATTAGGGTGAGTTGCTAGATACCACCATTTATTTTATTTATACGAGTTGCCCAATAGTGTTTTTATTTATATGAAGGGATTACCAGATACCAGCATTTATTTTAATTATGTTGAGATGTATGTATCTTATTAGGTTGAGTTGGAAGATACCACCATTTATCTTAATTCACACGAGTTGCCAAATAATGTTTTTATTTATTAAAAGTAAGAGCGACTTTCTCCTTAAAGTTATTCAACAAGAGAGTTAATTATCAGAACGAAACCCAATATTAACAATAAAAGAAATACATTTAAACCGAAATAAATAAAACACCATTACATCATTCTGTTTATTCAGACGATTTATTGGAAATATATAGAAGATAAATATACACTCCTATACATACGATAGAATGATCAAAATATAAAATAAAAAAATAATATAAGAAATACGAAACGTATAATCATCAAAATAATAGGTCAGGCGAAATACACACACACAATTGTATTAAATAATGACCGACTTTCTCCTTAAAATTGTTCAGTAAAAGAAGTAATTTATTTAAACGTCGTTCTGTCTATTTACTTTTGACAATCCTTTCCATACATTATACGAAGTGAATGGAAAATCAAATTGTATCAGAAAAATAACAATACACACACACACACACACACACATATATATATATATATATATATATATATATATATATATATATATATATAAGGAAAACACTAAACAGCGAAAGAACTAATTATTTAAACGTCGTTCTGTCTATTTACTTTCATTCCTTCTTTGAAAGCGTCTCTGGAAAATTGTATAAATCCAGAACAGGTATGCCCTCGAGCTGACCGCAAAGGTTAAACGCAAAGAACCATTTGGCCTAATTTCATCCCATAACCTAAGAAAAACCTCTCTCGACTCCTATTATTGTTAGCATCACTGTTATTATCATAATGAAGTTAAAACAACATAAATACGTTCATAAGCATCACGTGATTGTTTTCTAATAGACTAAATTAGCCTTTGATTAAGTAATAAGTTTCCTTATCATATTCCCAATGCAATATATATATATATATATATATATATATAATTGAAAACTGAAGACGGCACACACACACACACACACAGAAAGAAAGTTTTGTTTATTCTATATGGATATAATATTCACAGCTTTAATTTCAGAAGTATATTGGATTTCATTTACCGTGTTTATGATGGTCGTAAGTAGTCACAGCAAAATTTAAAAAAAATATAAATAAAGGAATGAAAAGAAAAACAAAAATATTTATAATTTCTTTATTATAAAATCCTCTCATTAAGATCGTAAAGGGGAAAGTTCATTTTGACACAGATCAAGCTTTTCACTCCGCCTTAGACCTACAGTTTAACGTTCAATCCGAACTAAGCTGCAGCACGAGCAGGCTGAAATTACAATGTCATCGCCCGGACTCGATCTCTCAACCAGCACCCCAGCGTCTTAACCACTAGGATACCTAGGGCGCCCATTTATCTACCAACCCAAACAGACATTCATTTTCATGAGCTGAACACAGTTTAATCACACTCCTACGCGAGAATTGGCAAGTAGAAAGTCAAACCGAATACAGTAATGCCTCGGTATACGAGTTAATTCGTTCCCGGAGATTGCTCGTAAAGCTGCGCACTATTTCCCATAGACGTAATGTTATAATTGGCGGTTTCGTTTTCGGAATAAAATTTTGTGTATGAAATATATAATAATCATAAATAAAAGGCAATAAAATAATAGTTTAAACATAAACAATGATTTATTTATAAAAACATATCATTTAAAATCAAAAAGAATGCAAAGAAATATTATTAAAGATCATTATCTTCTTCATCGGACTGTAAATTCGCACTCGTAGACGCACTCGTAGATTTTTTCTTGAAAAATGAGTCAAGAGTTGTTTGTTTGAAAGAAAACTTTTTTCTCTCAGTAAATTTCTCGGTAACATGCATAATCATTTGTAATGTTTGCAGCAACTTTTGCACTTCGCTCAAAATTTGGATCTTGTGACTGAAAAATTTATATGGCTTTATCTAAATGTTGAAATGCTTCAGCGAGTCCTTTGAGAGTGAATGAATGAACTGGGGTTTAAGTCACAGTGTCCTCTTCCTCTTCTAGTGTTGCCTGCTCTTGCATTGCAATAAGGTCTTCATTTGTGTGCTCGTCACTATGTGATGCAAGCAGTTCATCTACGTCAGTTGCAGAAACATCGAGATTCAATTGATTTGCAATGTTTACAATTTCTTCTCTCATTTTGTACAGTCTCTGTGGGTGTCTCAAAACCATCAAAATCATTAACAAATTGAGGGCAGAGTTTCTTCCAAACATCCTTCATATTCTTTTCAGTGATGTTATTTCATGCTTTTTTTTATTAATTTTATTGCATCTAAAATGTTAAAGCTTCTCCAAAACTCCTTTATTGTCGGTCCCCGTTCTTTGTCTGTTGTTTCAATCAACATTTCAAATGTGTAGCGTAGATAATGGGCTTTAAATGTTGCAATAACGCCCTGGTCCATCGGTTGGAAAAGTGATGTCGTATTTGGTGGCAAAAAAATTACTTTGACATTAGAATGATGATGTTGCAGAATTGGGGGTGACCAGGTGCATTGTCCAGAACCAAAAGTGCGTGAAATGGAAGTTCTTTCTCATCACAATATTTTTTAACTTCTGGTAGAAAGTGATAAGAAAACCATTCTTCAAATAATGTTGCAGTTACCCAAGCTTTTTTATTAGATTTCCATATGACTGGAAAGGTACCTTTTAAGATGCCCTTAAGTGCCCTGGGATTTTCGGCTCGATAAACAAGCATTGGTTTTAATTTTAAATCACCCGACGCATTTCCTCCAAATAATAATGTTAGGGCATTATATGCTTGCGTGAGATAATTATTTTAGCCTTTTAAACTTGTTTATTTATTGTAAAATAAAACTCGTAAACCCGGGGTCTCGTAAAGCGAGGTATTACTGTACATTAATCGAAGTTGAGGATCGAATAGTATGACCGCAAACATATATTTTGCGAATATTTGAAACCATCGTGATAGACTGTAAAAGGTAATTAACACACACACACACACACACACACACATATATATATATATAACCAATTCCACAAGTCAGGAATCTTGGGAAAGCAGAGAATAGTATGACCGCAAAAAATGCACAAAAATCTTCTAGATTTCTTATTTCCTAATGATATTTGTGTCATCGGATGTTACTGTGCTGTTTCTGGTAATGTCAGGATTATGAAGAGTAACGGCGCTAATTTTGTTTCCTGTGGTACTGAGCTGAGCGACTCTGATGAAGATATTCCTATAACGACTTGCATCCGAACCGGGAAAAAATTGAGGATCAAATAGTGTGACCTCAAAAAATAATGTAAAATATTGTTGTGATAGAGATGTTTGATCAATGTTGCGAGGGATATTGTATAAAGGGGTAGGTTCTAAAATGGGAAAACCGAGAAAAGTATGGGCGCAAATGCAAATATTGCCGTGGTAGAGAGTGCAAGTCGTAATACACGATGTGAGCATTACATCTACGAAGAATATAGACACCATTAATCGACCAAAGTCCAAAGCATGGACCCATAATATAGGTGTTACGATTGGTACGCAATTTATCATAGCCCCGCCCAGTTACATTGACAACCAATCGTTAAACTTACGAACCGCCTCTTAGTCTTTTGGGGTGGTGCTTGGGGATCATGCGTATAAAAGGAAATATTTTCAGCTGGGAGTCACAGTAGTTATTTTCACCAGTAAGTAAACATTCCCTCCGACAGTTTACCGGATTTATATCAAGATGGTGACATTGTAGCGTTGTCCACAATTAATCTTTTTAACGCCGCTGACCGGGATGGATTATTTCCAACGCAAACCGTTGATGATATTTGCAATGACGCTCCTTACGATCCGATGCAAGGGACTGCCGTAGAAATGTAAGTGCATGTAATTTTATTTTTTGTAGCCAATTATTCGCAAACTTATTTAATGTGCATGTCAGAAAGAGCACTGCTCTGGATTATTTCATCATATATATGGAGGGTTGTAGTAATTCACCTCATCACATTAAAAATACTTCATTTAGGTAACCGCAATTATGGATTAGTTTTGCAGTTATGCTAAAAACCTGTTTTGATTCATTGAATTTTTTTATAGCAATCTTTTGCATGTTTTTTTTTATAAATTCAAATGTTATTCGGAATTATCTCTTAAAGGAACTTCTCTGAGCGGCTCAAAGACATCTTCACATTGTAATACTCTTACTATATGTATATTCTGTATATGTTTTGGGTTTGTATTAAAAAAGATTCAGTATGAAATAATGAATTATTCTTTCTCCTTTAAGGTCCGATGAGGATTTGACATGTGTTATACAATCTTTTCGTTTTGAAGAAACCCATGTCATGGACCTGAATACGGAGGTAGAGGATTTACCGAGCAGTCAACCCAACGATTGTCGCATCATTAACGAAATAATGTAAATGTTTGTTTCGATCTTTTGGGGGGGAAGAAGACAATGTATTTTCATCAATTTATTAAATGAAAGAAATCATGTTTTTAGTAAAATAACCATCTTAACCCTTTAAGGACTGAAGGTACAAACTGCTAATGTTTCAAATACAAGCATTCATAACTTAACCCTACAAAAAATTCAGGGCTTAAAAGGTTAAACTACAGAATATACAAACATTATTGGTTACAAATATATATATATATACGAACAAAACATCATACTATACAACGAGTACGCAAAATCGGAAAACGGCTTTTTATCTCTCTGCATACCATTTCATCGTTTCGTTGAGTGGGACACGGGTCGAATAATTTTTAAAAATTTATAAATTCTTTACCACGTGACATATGCATGAGAAATGAAAGGCAGTACATCCCACATGTATTACTAAAATATCCTTGTAGCCGGAATGGGTTCCATACAACTTCGGGGATATGCAACTGATCGATAAATTTTACAATAACAGGGTCACTCCAGGGTTGAGTCCCGAGTGAGTCAAAATAGTACAGGCGGTCCCTATTTTTAAAATAGATTGCAAACCAATGAATCCCTTCATTACCAATGACATCTGTGTTCACAATAAGACTATTGCAATCTCGCGTAGTTGGCAAATTCAATGTTTCATTCTTCGCAAACACCGATAAATTTGGAACGTGTGATTCGTTCACTATTCATTACTCTCTGAAGTGTATTCGCATCCATTTTAAAAGTCAGTGATAACGCCCCTAAATCTGTCTACTTCTATTAGGGCTTGTGACTCGAGGTATACTAGTACACTAATAGGTGCGTCTATAGGCTTGGTGAATTCCAACCTGACTGAGATGTTTCCGCTCTGTTGTGGACTTAAATGTATATTTACGCTAGCAGATAAGTCAGGTGTGATGTCAAACGGATAAAGGTTAAATTGATCAATGAATTCTTTGTGCGTTACCCCATTCCCGAACTCATCACAAAAACCTGCAATATGGGCCAGATTACTATATGCTCTCGCGCAAAGAGGTAACACAGTATCTGATGAATAGTCCGTATCCAATGTTCCTTCCAACGCAATGTCATTAACGTATAGAGTTATATTTTAAGTCCGAAATTCTCGAATTTAAAGGCACTCTTTTTATATTTTCCATTCACCGAAGCATGGTTCTGCATTCCAATTAATATCCTTTTAGGAAGATTTCCCAGGGCGATGTTTTCTATCTGATTCGATGCCAACCCTGCTGGCACCGTGTATAGTTTGATTTGTACTCTGTTAATAGGGTATTTTACTGTGGCGTTTAGTAAATTTTCTCAATTTCTAGTTGTTTTAGTGAACTTAATTTCACTCGCCGTACGCGGAGGTATGTCTCCATAATGTGAACCACAACGGGTTTTGCTCCCTCTTCTTGATCAGCATCCAGATTTAAGCAAATCTCAGGGTTCGTGCGGGTGAGCTTTATTTTCATATCTACTCCATTCACAAGCAACTTCTCCTGGAATGTGAAATCTGTATGCAGGCGTCCAAAACACTCGTATATCTTCTTTTTAGAATTTTTAAATTTGTCCTTTATACTACTTTCGTCTTTAGTTTGATAATATCCCTCGGCACTTAAAAAGGTATCCTTCGCTTCTTTGGAAAAGTTGAGGACATTTTCCAGATAGGCGCGTAGGTGATAGTACCCCGTGCCTGCCGATATGTTGACCTGATTTAAATATACGTCACACTGGTTGAATATGGAGTGCAGAAAGTTTGTTTCAGGGTATGCAGCATATTTGTCATCGCAGTCCGTTCCATCAGAATGGGCTATACGTAGTTTAGCGTACATGTGCACACAGCTTGGATCAAAAAAGTAAGGGCCTGAGCTGGGTATCACACATTCTATAGGGGCACTCGGGGAACTAATTGTGTTTAATGGGTTAACTGTAATAAAGTCACTGTGTTCAATAGAAACTTGAGTTGGGGGCATCTCAAAGAGGAATAGCTCCGATTTACAGCATTGTGAACTACACGGATGGATGAAGCGTGCCATGACGAGATAGAAATAGTGCCTCCTCTCTCGACAAGTAGTAAACAAACTATGATTCAAGAGATCAATGTCCTTAGCTTATATCAGTCAAAAAATGGTCAACCATAGGCTTCATTCGCTTAGAACACTTCTTTTTCTGTATCCCTTTACGTTTAATGCCACGTGGTGGTAATCCTTTCTTCTGGCCAGTCCTCCTCTTCTTGCCACCACCACGCATTTTTCTCTTTGCATCTTTGACGATTTCATCCCGTATACGTTTTAAGTGTTTTTTTAGAGCTTCTTTAGGTTTAGCCCCAGCCAATATGTCTTCTGCAGTGTTAAGACGCTGGTATCTCACCCCTCGATAGACGGTGAAAGGTTTTCTGTCCATTATAACTCAGTGCGCCGAAAGTGCAGCTTCACTGTTAAGTTCCCGTTACCAAATGGGAAATTTTTACCCTCAATCGTTCTTATGTATATTGAGATATTGGTTATTAGATTAGTTGCGACGTTCACATAATGGGGTCTGTCATGTGTAATACTCAAACTCCTTCCTCTATGGTTGGGAATGTGAGCAATGCGCACCAGGCGTGCCTGGGTATCCCCAACAAACTGGTGCTCCACTATATTGCTGTAAATATAGCACATGTCTAGGGACAGAGCTTTCACCCAATTTCTCCATCTTCATTTGATACGTTAAGCTGGACAAGTCATGCTATGCCTCGTGAAAGGTATCTCTTTGGAAGGCCGCGCTATATCGGCCCTCAGCCACAAGTGTGAACAGCTCCTTATCTTTAATATTTCTACTAAGCTTTGACTTTAACTTCAATGTGCATGCAGGCGTGTCTGTGTTTACGACTTCAAAAAGCAAATCGTTTGTCAGGTACGACCTTTCAAGACTCTTGTTTAACCACGTCACAATGTCCATTGCTGTATCATAATGCCCGATTCCTAGCGATACATTTGTGCTATAGTACCGTTCCTCATCGAACAGGACTGAACGCATAGTATTGTCTAAGGTTATATGCCTAATTTTTTGCACTTATCGATTCTTCTAAGGATCAGAAATATGATTTGCTCATTTTCAAGAGTTAAAAATTTGGTGGCTAACTGGAGTTCACATAACCCCACCTCATACGAATCACGACCCAATTCAATGGGTCCATGGAGATCTGTTACAAAGTTGGCTAGTGTGTTGTTAGGGTGTACAGACAGGGACGAGGAGGAAGGGAGTGTGACGTAGAAATGGTTAGGAGCCATGTTCATACTATTTAAGCTTCATTATTGCATCAGCTTTTATATAGGTGTTGAAGCTTTCTGAGTATCCTAGCCATTTCACCAGGTACGTTTTTCTCTTTCCTGAACCTTTGCTTCCTAAAATTTTCTCAATTTTAAACACATTTTTTCCTAAATTAAATGCCACTTTCTGCAACTCCTCGCGGTAAAAGCCTCCTGCGATTTCTTCCCCATTCAAATCTTCAACGTAATACATCATTATCTCACCTTTAGGTCTCATAGCCCTAACTTTAAAATTCTCACGTGTCCATCCTTGCTCAAATCCCTTCGCGAATTTATTTCCCGAATGCGACAGCCTTACATAATCATTGATTTTGAAACGCGCAGAGTGTAGTGGTGTTCCATCTCTTCTCACCACTGGAAGCGTACCTCTTTCTAAAACCTCGTTAGGTGTTGTCCCAATCGTGCGATGGTGTGAGCAGTTGTAGGATGAGGCCAATGATTCCAGAATGTCTAGAAATCTGTGTGTGTTTTATGTGTAAAATAGCGGTGCATGCGTTCCTTTATGGTATGTTGAACTCTTTCAGCTAAAGAAGCCTTATGTATAGAATTGGTAGTGTAATAGCTGATATTAAACTCTGTCAACACGTTCTGAAAAGCACGGCCTATAAATTCCTTCCCCATATCCGTACAAAAATAGCCAGGAACCCTGTTTTCTTTTAACATCAGCGTTTTGGTGGCTTTAGTAACTGTTTCAGGTGATTTATTTTTCAGAGGAATTAGCCACAGATATCTAGAGAACACATCTATTATGAATAGAATGTAACGGTAACCATCGTTATACACAGAATATCTTTGCATGTCTGTTAAATCTGCTTACCAAATAGAGTCAATCGAAGCAGCTGTTGTCTTGGCTGTTTTAACCTTTTTCTCACAGGCTTATGAAGTGTATAAGCGTCCTGCTCCCGCAAAAGTCTCTCATCTTTTTTTCCTACTCCGTAAACACTTCTGTACAGTCTATCTACGCCTCCCTAGGAGGCTGGGTTAGAAATGTCATAATAACGTCTTCTTAATATGTTAGCCATTTGCGTATTTTAGAGGCACGTGGGTAAGGTTGACCGTTGTTTAACCTCTTCTTTCTCCTCTTCAAAGGTGTTACCGCCGGGGGTGATGGCGTCTTCAATTGTGTCACGTGCGATGCATGTTCCAAGTCTTTTAACCTGTTCAGATTTCCTATCATTGTTTTGGGGACATTTATTTGTTGTAGTCTTGCTTTAATATGCTTCCATCCTGATGGTGAGGGCCTATCCCACTTTCTCACCAGATCATGGACAATGTCTACGATATTTGATCCCTGTACCTTTGATCCTTCCACAATGATCTCGCCTGTATCGGTCCATTGTATGGCTGGTCTTCATTCAATAGATTATAAAGACTTAAACCTTTATTCCTCAATGTATGTGGGAAAGTGCTTTTCAATACATGCTCGATGTGTTGTGTGACCGACCCATTAATCTTTGGTTGGTCAGCTCTATCGTCGGACACAGGTCCTATGTCACCATATCCATCGTTCCCTGTGCTGTGCCTAATAACCACGGGAATCTCTGTCGGGTTCTTATAATTTTCGTACTCGTGAAGAAATTTCTGCAGAGCTTCTTGGTATAAAATTCTTTTCTCATCAGGTGTTTTTTCACTGTTTAATAGGGCTAGCAATTCGCTTTCCATTCTTTTAAGCCTGCTTTTACGGGGCTCTAAATCCGTGTCTGGATTCTTTGAACTTTGCAGTGAAGCATACATCTCGTGTGGAATCACTACCACTTTCTTCATTATATTAACCCTTTACTGCCCAAAAGGACAAATTTGTAACCTTTCAAATACACGCATTCATAACTTAACCCTACAAAATATTTGGGCAGTAAAGGGTTAATCTAGTCAGTAAAGGGACCAAAACTAAAAATAAGATGGGGAGGAATGACCCTCCTCTTTGTACAATAATTCGTTTTTTCTTCCCTACAGTTTGACTTTTACGAGCTAGTGCACGCATTATGTTCTTAACGACGTAGGGGAGCCTTCTGAGGTGGTTTCATTGATGCATTGCAATTTATAACGTTAAGACAGACTTCACAGATGCATTTTAAAAAGTCGGAGTCGATATTTTTAGCAAACATCTGCTGCATTGCCCGGGGCAGTCGATGATAGATTTGTATTAATTCATGATATTTCTTTAGCCTCTTTGTCATTCTGGAATATACACCGTTTCAGGCTCGTTTGAAAATATATTCGTTCTTTGAAGCACCCTAAACGTGTTTCGCGGATGAAGGTCGTAAAGTAAATATCCGTAACGCGGGTTTGTAGCTTCTTTATAAACTTCAAAAACTCCTCACGCTGATTCGGGAACATTTGATTGGCTAATACCTCAATTTGTGATACATCTCTACGTTGCGCGAATAAGACTAGATATTGTGTAAGGGGTTCCAAAAAACCATGTGCGGTAAGTTCACCGCCATCAATTCACCGCGGGAAAGTTCACCGCCATCAATTCACCGCGAGGTAAGTTCACCGCGAGGTAATTTCACCGCGAGGTAAGTTCACCGCGAAGTAATTTCACCGCAAGGTAAGTTCACCGTAAAATGAATAAAATTAAAAAGAATTTTTTAACTTAACAAGAATTTAATATAGGGTTTAGCAACACTTTAAAAACATTAAAATATAATTAGGACAAAAATTAAAAAAGTTAGGTTAGGTTAGGTTAGGAACCTAACCTAACCTAACCTAACTTTTAATTTTTGTCCTAATTATATTTTAATGTTTTTAAATAGTGTGGTTAAATATTTTTCCTAATTATATATTATTTGTTTTTAAATTTTGTGGCTAAATAAAAATTAAATGTGGTTAAATATTTTTCCTAATTACATATTATTTGTTTTTAAATTTTGTGGCTAAATAAAAATTAAATACTTTTTTAATTTTTGTCCTAATTATATTTTAATGTTTTTAAATAGTGTTGCTAAACCCTATATTAAATTCTTGTTAAGTTAAAAAATTCTTTTTAATTTTATTCATTTTACGGTGAACTTACCTTGCGGTGAAATTACTTCGCGGTGAACTTACCTCGCGGTGAAATTACCTCGCGGTGAATTGATGGCGGTGAACTTTCCTGTAAACCCAAAAAACCTTAGACCCCCATTTGCAGCTGACATGTTTACTTATATCGAAATAGTTTTTAGTGATTATAAAAATATATAAAATTCTTTATTTATTGCAGGTATTAAAATTACTCTGGCTGATAAAGTGATAATATAATGGCTTGCTTCTCAATTAATTGGTGATTCGGAGAGGCAACGTGTGATAGATCGCATACGAGCAATAACATTTCGGGAAGCTCGTGATGCTGGAGCCACCTTTATAACACGTTCATGGGTTGCCAAAAAGTTGCGAACAAGTGAGGACTTCGTCAAAAGAAATTGGAATAAAACTTTGGATGAATGTGAAATGGATACAACCAAATCTGGGCGCCCAAATTTGCCACTCTCTCAGGAAACAAAGGACACTATTGAAAGCGGTACGCGTAAGCGGAAAAACAGCTGTGCTAAACTTTCTAGAGAGATCGAAGTATTGAGAGGAAAGATCGTTAGTGGTGAGATCATTCGACTGTACCGTCATAGGCAAGGTTTAAAGCCTTGGCATGAACTTCCAAAGCCAAGAAAAACTCAACTTAACAGCGATGACAGAATGTGGTTTGCCCATTATCTTGAAGATTGGGATGTGGATGATTTCATGCATTTAGCTGTCTCCGATGAATTTTTTGTTTACGTAACACGTCGGCCTAACTACCAAAATGATCGAGTGTGGGCCACAACACTAGATGAAATCGATGACAATGAACATTATCGCGAATTATTAAAAAGTCTAGACTGTGTTGGTGTGTTTGTTTTATTCACTGCAAAGAAGCTCATGTGGGTGCTGAAGCCAAATAGTCAGAGTTGGGATGGACAGTATTTTCGTGATATTATTCTATCCCAGCATGTCATTCCTTTTCTAAGAAACCCAAACAATGTTATGGATGTCGATCAGGTCACACTTCTGCATGATAAGGCCCCCTGCTTTAAGGCATTAACCACTCAACAGTTGTTGCGGAACCATGAGATCAATTTATTTGGAAATGAAGAATGGCCATGAAATTCTCCTGACCTGAACGTCTGTGAACACATTGGATCATTTATAAAGGACAAGGTTGAATGTCTCTTGTTTCAAGAACCTGCAGCAAATCGATTTTCGAAGGATACAATGACGCAACACATTGAAACTGTTTTAGCAAATTTGCGTAACGATCAAGATCTATTCACGTCACTTTTGGCAAGCTACCCAAAGCGAATTCAGGCTGTCTTGGAAGCCAATGGCGGGAACACCAAGCTTTAATTGTTTCTCATTAAATGCAGGATTAAATTCTCTTTTGTAAGGTATGTTTAGTTTTACTGTACCTCTAATGGTTTAGGCCATGGGCGGGGGGTGCTAAGGTTTATTGGAGCCCCGTATTTAACGACACATCGCGCATGTATCTATTTTTTTAAAAATAGATTCTGATTGATGAAGAACACGCTTATGTTAAGATGATGGGAGAATACTGTACTGTAAATGTCTCGGCAAACGTTTTATCCATCTCCAACATGAGATCGTCAATTACAATGACTGTATGTTCATTTCCCTTTAACGAATTATCATCATATACACCTTTGTGGAGCAAAATATCATCTTGGTACTCGTTGAACACTGATTGATACGTCGAATAGCGCCATATAACTTTATGCACAAATTTTGAGAACATCTCTCCCTTTTCTTTAATGATTTTAAGCATAAACACAGTTTTACCACATCCTGTAGGACCAGATATAATGCATGTGGATGGGCTCATGAACCTGAATTTTTCTACAGAATCCATTTCTAACACGTCACACCCCTAAGTGGGTCATTTACAAAATATAATAAATATTTAAGTGTTGACCCTTATATTTTGTTTTCTTCTCCCACAGAACCGTGAATGACGATGAGGTACAACAATCCATCATCGATATTACAGATGACCCCGACGACAGTGTATTTGTGATCACAGAATCCTTCCCCGCCAACGATTCCTCGACAGCGATACCTGTAGCACGCGCCAGTTAAACGCGGAGGCACGAGCCCACCACATCAGGTATAAAGCGCGCCAGGATTGCGCCGGTTGTTAGACCACCAGTAATAGAGCCCCAACCTTCTACATCTTACGACACAACCCCCACAATGGTTCCTTCCACAAATATACCACCTTATTCAATTCCGGGTACATCCTCCACAGCAGCTTCTCACTCTGTTGAGAATGGCATAACATTCGAGTTGGTGCGCACCGCTACCTCCACCCCAGCCTTGACTAGAAATCGGTATATAGTCATGGTTGATCCTAGATCCATGTATAGCAATGGTGTTGAACACGGATTACGCCGCATAGTTGAACGTATTGTAGAGTTTGCCCTTCAGAACCGCGACGAACGTGAAGTCAGGACGAGGCTGTCCTTCGGATTCTGGTCAGATGACGGAGATGTAGATGATTTTTGGGTAATAATACCGTTCAGACGTTTGGCAGCTGAAGATATAGAGTATATATTAGGCCGTATATTGCAGGCCTCTCAACGTAGTATAGCCTTCAATATGGATAACTTCACGGTAAATACTGACCGTGTATTCCGTGTTGCGGGTCATAGTGCCACACCTTATACCCTTAACTTCAATTGGTGAATTCCTCGGTGAGTTGACTGATGAGATCAAGGATGAGTATGGAGACACTGCATACGCCGACTCTTTTGTCTCAACAGGTCCAAAAACTTATGGGGCACGGTTGAGGGTGGGGAGGATATGAAATATATCATGAAAGCTAAGGGTATCACGCTCAACCAGGCGAATCGGCGGGTCGTTAACTTTGATTCGCTGAAGGATCTAGTGTGCTTGGATGACGATGATGAGGGCGACCGGGCGCCCCAACTAAGTGTAGGCACCCACAATTTTCGGGCGCAGAAGCTCCGCACACTGTAAGATTGATCACGTGACTGCTGCTACTACCTGGGCTTCCCTGCGTGCTCAGTTGATCGCAGTAAGGCTTGGATCTCAGACGTGTATTTTCCCGAGTAGACAGAAAATAGTAATGGCTACCTTTAATATTGCGTGTTCGACGTTTATGAAGTGGTATTCGGCTAAGTGTCAAGATGTAGTGGATACTGAAAAACTCGCTATTCCACCCTCCTTTGATACTTTTAAGGCTACATTGAATCGTGCGAAGGAGCAAGAGGTACAAATACTCTACGGCTATTCTGGCGAGAGCATTGTAGGGTTTCGTAATACAAGTGATGTATTGAACTATGTTGTAGGACTAAACTTTATAAAAGCTTACATATACCGTGAGGTAGAAGAAACAACACACGCAGAAGAGAGGCAACGGATATGGATAGTGAGCCTTGTTGATGAGTGGTATGACAAGCGATATTATGTCATGTTGCATCTACCGATTACTCGTACCCTGCGACTGAGAATGTAAATCTTGTCATCATGGAGAATCTTAAGTATTTTTATCACTATATTAATATACAGGGTGTTTCTAAAGTAACCATCTATTTTGGTGAAATAGGGGGATTTTAAACAGTTATATTGGCATAATGGTATGTGCATTGTTATACAAAATTCATGTATTTATAATATTTCAATTGCTTTACACGATTTTTTGTTAATTATTATATTTTATTTTCAGACCCATATCATTGATGATGAATGTGCAAGAACAGGTTTATGTAGTAACATGCAGGATAAAAGGCATGAAGTGCAATGAAATTAGAGAAAAGTTTGAGAGAAGGTTTCGTAAAACAGGCCCTAGAGACCAGGCTATTCGCGAATTAGTAAGCAAATTTATGAGGACTGGATCTGTGCATGACGAGCGTAGATCTGGACGGCCAAGAAGATCTCACGAAAGAATCGAATCTGTTCAAGAAGCATTCGAAGAGGATCCACAATTATCGATTCGGAGGGCATCCCACAGATTAGAAATTCCACAAACAACGGTTTACAGAATTCTACGTTATGATTTAAAGAAAAAGCCATACCACATTCAAGTGTTCCACAACTTACAAGAAGAAGATTATCCACGAAGAGCAACAATGTGTGCCGAGCTTACAAATATATATATATATTTTCATGTTTTAAAGGTGTTTTTTTAATAATTCATATTATTTCGCAAAATAGATGGTTACTTTAAAAACACCCTGTATATCATAACGAGGTTTGTAGTGAGGTTGTGGCTAATGGCCTGTGTGAGTTCTTAACAGACTTTAGAGACGAGTATCGATTGTTAAACAAAAAGGAAAATATGGGCATATGTTTCTCTCAAATAGTGCGCCGGATTGAGAAGATGTTTAGTTTGTGGAAATGAACGTCTGGTGAGTGATAAAACATTAAAACCGATATAAAATGTGTTTAGTTCGTGAAAATCCCCCTATGCAAAAATGTCTGGTGCGTATTCTGGGGAGTGGGAGTGATAAAACATTAAAACCGATATTACTTCATGTATCGGAAAATTTCTCAAAACACCTACCCAATATAATGGGATACAGCTATTCATGTTGGAACAGCGCCGTACACGTTTCATTAGCTTATGGTGTGACTCATTCCTCCCGTCGAGCCGATCCGTTGCATGTGGCTCATAGTCATCTCAGAGCTTGAGCCAACTGGACGTGCGCTCCTCGAATACGATGGAACTTCCTTTGAGCAGCATTCTCAACGCCGTGTACGATGTGCCCGTGACGAAGTCGTTGTGCGTGTTCAGGTGTAAATCCGGTGCCGTTAACTATGTACTGGAAACGGCTTGTAGACAAACAAACAACCGGAATGTTGTTTATTTAAGTGTCGAGGAGATGAATAAAATCTTCGTGATAGTTGAGAAGTGGAGTGAGGATCGTTATAAAATCCCTACAGGTGTAGGTACAAGAAGAGAGCAGATTAGTGACACCCCCTCATATGCCGTTGTTTGTACGCTGTGTATAAATAACGATCAGTCACGTATTGATATAAGGCTGATGTGGAAGAATGATTCTGATAATAACGCTCTTGTCCCTACGCGAAACCGTTTCATCCTCGACAGAATGTTTGAGATTGTCGGATTCCGCAAGCTGAAGCCTATATTAGACGCACGTGTTACGGATATGCTTTATTTTGATACAGTTCAAGAATACGCATACACCCCTCTGCTCGATGGGTTTACCGAGTGTAGGACTGAACAAGGTGAGAATGGTCTAGAGCTGGATGCTTATTTAAAAAGTTTACTCTTTGAAATATCATGAACTTTGGTACAAAGCATTTGATCGGTACAGGGATGAACTCATCTACACCGTTCACCCTGAAGAACTATTTCTTTATACAGGGTGTCTCAAAAGTCACTATCTATTTCGGTGACATTAGATGTTTTTTTTAAAAATGCTATGCTGGCATAAAGATATGTACTTCTGGTGCAAATTTGTGTATTTAAAAAAAGTTAATTGGTTTATTATCTTGACATGCTTGAACAATTCCTCGAACCTCAACTTCTTACAGATGGCATTCTTGACACAGTAGTTTTTCAGCAGGATGGAGCACCGTGCCATTATGCAATAATTGTACGTGATTATCTTGACAGACGCTTCCCCGGTCGCTGGATTGGTCGTGGAGGAACACAACCATGGGCAGCACGTTCACCCGATTTAACACCATTAGATTTTTTCGCCTGGGGTTTCATTAAGTCTAAGGTGTACACTGGTAGAAGAATTAGTGATGTAGCCGAACTTCGAAATCGTATTACCGATGCAGTTCAGAAAATAACACCTCAAATGCTGGAAAGTGTGTTCCGGGAAACAACTTATCGCTTTGAGCTCTGTAGAGACACTGATGGTCGCCATGTGGAGACATAAATAAATAGCACTAATTCTTTGTGGCACTTACTTTGAAATAAATATATTTTTCATGTCTTAAACCAGTTTTTCGTAATTCCCATTATTTTTCAAAATAGATAGTGACTTTTGAGACAGATAAATAAATAGCACTAATTCTTTGTGGCACTTACTTTGAAATAAATATATTTTTCATGTCTTAAACCAGTTTTTCGTAATTCCCATTATTTTTCAAAATAGATAGTGACTTTTGAGACACCCTGTATAATGAGCAGCTGTCGTAACGACTTAGAAGATTATTTCAATTGCCGCTATGCAGTGTGAAGAAGAGTTCACGTTTGAAAAGCTCGGGTCGGTAGAAATAAACCCTCGATTGGAAAGGCGTGTTTATAAACTTGTATTTGATGTTGTGGCTAACGATGAACTCTTTGTGCATGCTTTTGATTGTATTCTAGCCGTATTTAAAGGTAACTTGCCAGCCGGATGTAAAGTGGGCACAAAAATAGTACTGAACGATATGAATGCCCTTTATATAGAGTACAGGTTTCCCTATAATTTGAGCGGTGAAATAATATTAAACCGCGTATACTGTGTAGTGCAAAGCAATGATGATGTGATTTTAGATTCGATTACGTGTGAGTTTAGTATTTTGCGCAGTAGAACAAAATGAATGTATTTATCTTCAATATATTTAACATAATTGTGTGTATATATATATATATATATATATTATATATATTTCTCCTGTACTGCTATATTGATGGTTATACGTTTTGTATTTCTTATTTTTTATTTTTTTATTTTATGCAGAAGATAAAGTGTATGTATTTATTTTCAATATATATAACATAACTGTGTGTGTGTGTGTGTGTGTGTGTATTTCTCCTGTAATGCTATATTGATGGTTATACGTTTTGTATTTCTTATTTTTTATTTTTTTCGATTTTATGCATTAGATGATAAAGTGTATGTATTTATTTTCAATATATTTAATTATTTAATATAATTGTGTGTATATATATATTTCTCCTGTACTGCTATATTGATGGCTATATTTTTTATTTTTTGATTATATACATATTCCTCGTTCATATTTCTTATATTATTATTTTTTAATTTTTTTTTTATCATTCCAATGTATATTTATTTTCTATATATTTCCAATATTTCGTCTAAATAAACAGAATGATGTAATGGTGTTTTATTTAATTCTTTTGGTTGTAAACGATATTTAATTATACAAAATGGCTGGTTACGCTTTCTAAACCGACTGACGGATTTCTAAGCCAACTGTCAAGAATATATGCTTTAATTAAATAAATAGCACAATCTGGCAACTCAACCTGAACAAGCCATTTACGCCTTCTAAGCCAACTGGCAGATTTACACCTTATAAGACAGCGGGCGCTCGGCTGAAGTCTTAATATGCACTTGGCTCCTGCCAGGTGAACACCTCTCTTCCTCTCTCTCCTTCTCCTCTCTTTCTCTTGGGGGATAACGCCGCCTCCAAGTTTCATAACCCCTTGTTGCTCTTGCAACATCCCCCCCTCCCCTTTGCATAAGCCACCTTGTTGCTTAACCCCTTCGCAACATCTTGCAACATTGATCATTATCTCATTGCAACATTGCAAAATTCTTTCACTCGCCCATTTTGCACCCATACTACTGACCTAACGATTGGTTAGGTTAGGTCATGATATTTTCGTTAGTTAGCCTGACCTTTTGGAGAGATACAGGGGTCCCTGAAGGCAAGGTCAGATAGGTCTTTAGTTCTAGGTATTACCCCTAGGCACGGTTTAAATTTTAGGATTACGTCAAAAACAATATTTTTTAACACTAAACTAGAAGAGATTTGTGCTCAGGAAAATGTACCCTTCGTAAAGCTGTGGTCAGAATTTAGTGATCCTAGCCTTTTATAAAATATCGGGTGCATTTCAATGAAATAGGGAATGCTAGGCTTGGTAGGTTAATCGATGAGAACTTTCGAAAGCTGTATAGGTCGAAGCCTTCTTTAAACGTTGTGGGTCCGGTAAACGCTGGCCCGACGTGAAAAATAGTTTAAAACGCCGATCCGTGGTAAAAAATAATTTAAACGTCTTTTATTGTAACGCGCGTAGTATTAGAAATAGATTGAACGAATTTAAGGCGATAATTTATTCCGGGAACTACGATATAGTTGTTATAACCGAAACGTGGTTAAGTGCCGTAACTCGGGACTTGTTGGGGGAACTTGATATACCGGGTTTTAAACTTTTTACTAATGACAGGTTACATAGGATTGTTGGCGGCGTTTTGTTGTACATTCGTAATTCCCTTAGGGCTATCGAGGTTAAGATAGATTTTCCGGCAGCAATTAATGCGTTATTCGTTGAAGTTAGTGTTAGTGCGCGTAATATTAGCTTTAATTTTGTTGTTGTTTATAGACCTCCCGTTCATCTCCTCGATACCGATATTAGATTTTACACACTTCTTGTTAACTTTATTAATAATCGGGATAGTATAGTTGTCGGATACTTTAACTGCCCTAACGTTAATTAAGAGACTTTTACTGGTAATGATGAGGGTTTGAGACTGATTGAGTTCATAGAAGATAATTTTTTTACGACAGATGGTTACCAAACAGACGCGCGGTGACAATATTTTAGACGTGGTGATGACGAACGATGAAAATATAGTCGAAGGTTTGGAAGTAGGCGAGAGTTTGGGATGTAGTGATCACCAAATTATTAGGTTTAACTATTGATAGAAAACAGTAAGGATAGTAACGTAATAGAAGTCATTGATTTCTGTAGGGCTGATTTTGATAGTTTTGCGGACTGGATGAGAGTAGTGGATTGGAATAATTTATTTATGGGTAATGACGCAAATTTGCATTGGGAGGCGTTTAAAGAAAGTTTTTTTGAATATCGAAAGGGAATTTAGTCCGCGAGGCCCAAGCGCGCTAGAAATCATGGTAGGCACAAGTGGTTGACTAGCAAATAGGTGAGTTTATGAACGAGCGTAACAGAGGGTATAGACTTAATAAGCGCAATGGCACAGTAGCTAACTTTAATAGATATATCGAGCTTAGATGTCAGGTTAAAAGATCTGCTAGGAATGCTAAGTGTAATTTAGAGATACTTGTAGCTGCGGATAGTAAACATAATCCAAAAACTTTTTTGAATACGTCAATAATTTCACTGGCCACAAGTATTTTTCATCAGATATAATCATGGGTGGGCTAGATAGCTATTGGGACACTGATTCCACATCTGTTTTAGGTTTTCCTTTAGCACGTCTAGTTTTCGAGATGAGACCGATCATAATATATATAATAAATATAATATATACATTATACAGGGTGGGCCGTAAGTTTCCATACATAGGAAAAATAAACATTTTTTTATGGACAACCATTTTTATTTATATAATATGCTCTACATGGTTGCCATTGTTTTGAAAACACATTTCAATACGTGTTCCCCACTGTTGATGAACACGCATTAGCACAGTTGACGTTATGCTTGTAATGGCGTTGGTGATACGTTCCTTTAGATGATTTATGTCTCGTATCTTTTCCTGATACACCATGGCCTTCAAGTGCCCCCAAAGATAGAAATCAAGGGGGGTGAGATCTGGGGATCTGGGAGGCCACTCCACAGGACCACGCCGACCAATCCAAGCATCCGGAAACTGCTGATCCAAATACCGACGCACGTGAAGACCATAATGAGGTGGAGCTCCATCTTGCTGGAAGTAAACTGGGAAGTTACCTCCCTCGTTTAGCAGGGATGGGAAAATCTCTTCTTGCAACATGTTAAGATACCTTTCGGCATTAAGATTTCCACTGACAAAAATTGGTCCAATAATTCTGTCACCCCATATCCCGGCCCACACCATCACTTTACCGGCACCTTGCATCTTCGTCGGACTCAGCCAGTTAGGGTTAGCATTACTCCAATAACGTATGTTTTGCCGATTAACCTCTCCATTGACGTAAAAATTTGCTTCATCAGTAAACAAGATCTTACGTCAAACGCATATTCTTAGGGTATCTGAAACATAAAAACAAACGTTTAATTTTTCCTATGTATGGAAACTTACGGCCCACCCTGTACTATAATATAATACTATATACTGGGTGATCCAGATAAATGGGACCCATAAAAAAAAGCCAAATATTCTTAATATTTAATTCCTTTCATAAAAACTATATATCATTCGAAAGAGTAGAGTTACAAGTTTATTATGAAATATTTATTTTTTAAAAATGACTCCTTTCAAATGTGCTCCATTAGTTGCCAAGCATTCCAGTGTTCTCGCTTGTAAGTTCTGCATCACTTTTGCAAGAGTGTGCGGTGGTATGGCTTGTATCTCATTTGTGATGGCGGCCTTCAATTCTTGCAAGGTCGTTGGGTTATTTCTGTAGACCCTACTCTTTAAATATCCCCAGAGATAATAATCTAAGGGAGAAAAATCCGGAGACCTTGCGGGCCATTCAACGTCTCCAAATCTTGAGATTAACTCGCCTGGAAACGTTTGACGCAAAACTGCCATGCAGTTTCTCGTGGTATGGCAGGTAGCTCCGTCTTGTTGGAACCAGTGGTTTTCTAGACAAAGATCTCTTAATTTAGGAATAAGGAAATCGGTCAACATTTTTTCGTAGCGATCACCATTTACAGTGACCGTGTTTCCGGTGGAATCCTCGAAAAAGTACGGCCCTATGATCTGAGATGCAGTAAGACCACACCAAACAGTTACACGCTGACTATGCAACGGGACTTCGGTAATATTCAATGGATTTTCTGTTGCCCAGAAACGACAATTTTGTTTGTTTACAGTTCCATTCAAGTGAAAATGGGCTTCGTCTGACATAATCAAAGTTGCTAGAAAATTGGTGGTGTCATTTACCTTCTGTTGGATCCATTGACAGAATTGTCGTCTTCGTGAGAAATCTCCATCGTTTAGTTGTTGCACTGTTTGAATTTTATATGGAAAGAGCATTAAATTTTGCTTGAATATACGGTGTGTTGTTCCATATCCAACTCCTAACAGCTGAGAAGCACGTCTGATGCTTATGTTAGGATTATCCTGTACAATTTCATGAGTTCTGTTAATGATCTCGTCTATCCTTGCTGTGCGCACTCTTCCAGTTGGTTTTCTTTTTCCAATGCTGCCAGTTAGGGAAAAATTTTCTAACACACCGACGGATTACTTTCTTAGAAGGTGATTTTGACATCTGAAAATTTGTCTTGAAAGATCTTTGAGCTGAAACTACACTTCTTCCATGCTCATAATATTGCTCAGTTATGAAACGCAGCTGTTCCACAGTCCATGCAGTCATCTTGAAGGGTTAGTTTTAACTAACACTTTTATTTTGTTTTGTATCTTATCTTTTCTTGTATTGTCAAAACCTATACAATCCTGTACAAACTTGTAACTATCCTCTTTCGAATGATGCGTATGATTTTATAAAAGACTTATACTTTAAGAGTTACAGGGGTTCTTTTGGGTTCCATTTCTCTGGATCACCCTTTATATATATATATATATATATATATATATATATATATATATATATATATATATATATATATATATATATATATATATACACCGGGTGTCAGGAAATGATTGCCCCCCCCTGTAGAGCAAAAACTAGAAGAGATAGATAAAAACAGGCGAGACCACTTGAAAGAGCGTTAAAATCTGAATAAAAACCATTATATCTATTCCTGTGATTTTAATTCTTACCATTTTTTTTCCCCACAGAAACCATGGCATCATCTATTTTGAACGATTCAGAGCAAAAGCGAGTTCTTGACCGCATTCGAGCTGTCACATTTCGTGAAGCAAAGGAAGCTGGTGCAACTTTCATAACTCGACACTGGGTGGCTGAGAGATTAAAAAGATCAGAAGACTTTGTCAAAAGGAATTGGAATAAGAATCCTGAAGATTGTGAAACAGAATTTCGAGGAGGAAGACCGGAGAAATTATCTCAAGAATCGAAAGACATTGTGCTTGCTGCATCACGGCGCCGAAAGAAGAGCTGCTCTGAGGTAGCGAAAGAGATACTTATCCGTCGTGGTAAGATAGTCAATCGGCAACTTGTGCATCACTTTCGAGTTCGCCAAGGCTTGAGTGCTTGGCATGAAATAGCTAAGCCACGGAAGAGTGATCTTAATATTGAAGATCGGCTATGGTTTTGTGATTATCTTGAGGAATGGACGGAAGACGATTTCCTTCACTTGGTTGTCAGCGATGAATTCTTCGTTTATGTCTCCAGAAAACCAAATTTTCAGAATGATCGGGTTTGGGCAACAACTCCTGATGAAGTCCCAGACGACCAGAAGTATCGAGAAATAGTAAAAAATCCAGCATGTGTGGGTGTTTTCATTATGTTCTCTATTCGGAAGCTCATCTGGGTTATCAAACCAAGAGGAACCAGTTGGGATGGGCCTTATTTTCGAAATGTAATTTTAGCCCAACATGTAATTCCGTTTTTGAAAGACCCCGAGTGTGTTTTGGATGTTGAACAGGCAACCTTTCTTCACGACAAAGCCCCCTGTATGAAAGCACTTGCGACTCAACAACTGCTTAAGGACAATAACATTGATTTTTTCGGAAATAATGAATGGCCTGGCAATTCTCCCGATCTTAATGTCTGTGAACATGTCGGATCCATCATGAAGGATCGGGTGGAGTCCTTAATGCTGGAACAACCCATTCAGAATCGGTATTCAACAGAAATTATGACTGCAAAGATCAACGAAGTCCTTGAAGAAATGAGTCATGATACCGATCTCTTTGAGACACTTCTGGGATCATACCCCCGTCGATTAATGGCCGTCAGAGCTGCAAATGGGGGCAACACCCGATATTAAAACAAGTGTTTTTTATTCAAAATTAAACGCTCTTTCGCGTGGTTTTGTCTGTTTTTTTCTATTCCTTTTAGTTTCTTCTGTACAGGGGGGGGGGGGGCAATCATTTCCTGCCACCTTATATATATATATATATATATATATATATATATAATATAATATACAATACTATACAGGGTATGATAATTAAAACCCAATCTAATAGACAGTTTATTTCCACAACAGTTTCGATGCCCACTGGCATCCTCTTCGAAGAGGATGCCAGTGGGCATCGAAACTGTTGTGGAAATAAACTCTGTCTATTAGAGTGGGTTTTAATTATCATATTTTGACCTTCACGTGGAAAAAAGTGAAGTTTTTGCACTTACTATACAGGGTGTTTATAAAGTCCCTATTTCAGTGAAAACGTAGCAAAAAGGGTAAAATTCAATAACAATATAATAGAAGTATACAATTAATGAATACTTAAGCATATGATTCTACATGAGCTCCATCAGTATCTCTACAGAGTTCGAATCTGTCAGCAGCATTGCGGTACACATTTTGGAGCATGACAGGAGTTATTTTTGTAACTGCTGTTACGATACGAGCACGTAAATCTTGCAGATCTGTAACCCTCGTTTCATAGACGTTTGATTTGATAAAACCCCATGCAAAGAAATCCAAGGGCGTTAAGTCAGGGGATCGAGTCGCCCAGGGCCTGTTGCCTCCACATCCAATCCATCGATTTGGAAATCGTTCATTTAGGTACTCCCGAACAATGTTTGCGTAATGACAAGGTGCCCCATCTTGTTGAAAGACGTGCTCGTATCGTGCTCGTATCGTAACAGCAGTTTCAAAAATAACTCCTGTCATGCTCCAAAATGTGTTCCGCAATGCTGCTGACAGATTCGAACTCTGTAGAGGTACTGATGGTGCTCATGTAGAATCATATGCTTAAGTATTCATTAAATTATGTCTTCTATTATCCTGTTATTGAATTTTACCCTTTTTGCTACGTTTTTACTGAAATAGATAGGGACTTTATAAACACCCTGTATATACAATATATAATATAATAATATATATACATAATATGTATATAACTATATATAATATAATGTATGATACTATATATACAATATATAATATACGTCCTTTATACAGCTTAGGTGTAGGTTTTTGCTTTACCGTTTCTGTACCCTCATGTATGGCATTTTTTCGGTTCAACTTAGGCTTTCCGCAGGTTGTCTTGTGGTATTTTAGGTGAGAGCAGTTGCTGGCCACAAATTTGCAAACGTTGCACATGTACACCCTTTTATTCTTTGGTGTAACAGACACATGTCTAGTTGTGTGTTGTGTTTTGTTTTGCGTCGCCCACTTACACATTTTATTTTTTTAGGTGATTTACATTAACCCACTCATCGATCATCATGCCTCGAAAGGGTAAAAATCACCCCGACAATTTCTGTTATGTGTGCGGCTCGTTCGCGACTAAATCGCAACGGCGTACAATCACGATGGATCTTCGGAAAACTTACTGGTTATACTTTGGCTGTCCACTAGGCGACCAAGATAAGGCGTGGGCGCCACATGTTATCTGTACCGCTTGTTCGAATGGATTACGGACTGATTGAACCAAAGGAAAAAGTCGACGCCGTTCGCTATACCCATGATATGGAGGGAGCCGAGAGACCATCATGGCGATTGTTACTTTTGCAATGTTAATATAACTGGATTCTCCGTGAAGAACAAGCATAACATCATTTATCCGAACGTAGACTCCGCGATCGGACCGATCCCTCACGATGACACGATGCCGATTCCGGTACCTCCACAGCATGGACTCGATTCTTTAGAAGACGAAAGGGAATCCGATGAAGGTGCGATTGGCGGAGATGCGGGACCTTCGGCCGATCTTGACTACACACCTGACGAAGAGCAATCGAAACCGGAGAGGCTTACCCAAAACGAGTTCAATGACCTTATTAGAGACCTAGCCCTCTCCAAAGACAAATCAGAACTTCTCTCCTCGAGACTCAAGCAGAAACACTTACTTGAGAAGAACGTCCGAGTGTGCCACTATCGAAAACGAAACCATGATTTGGCGACATTCTTTACAGTAGACGGTCCGCTCTGCTATTGCCATGATATCAATGGACTTTTCAAGAACTTGTCACAGGTACACACACCATCTGAGTGGTGCTTCTTCATTGATTCCTCACAGCGAAGTTTGAAAGCGGTTCTCCTGCATAACGGGAACTTAAAGCCGTCCATCCCGATCGCCCACTCCGTTCATCTAAAGGAGACGTACGATAACATGAATATACTACTCGAAGCAATCCAATACATCACTCATCAATGGAATATCTGTGGTGATCTCAGTCATTGGTATGTCAATGGACATTCAAGGAGGGTTCACGAAATACTATTGTTTCCTATGCCTATGGACAGCCGTGCTACCGCGGATCATTACATCAGACGTGACTGACATCAAAGCAGCACATACGAGCCAGGAATGGACAGTGTCCAGTGTGTTCCTTTAGTTGATCCAAAGATTTTCCTGCCACCTCTCCACATTAAACTCGGCTTAATGAAAAATTTTGTGAAAGCGATGGGTAAGGCGAATTCCAGAGGGTTTCGATACATTGTTGAGAAATTTGCAAACATCAGTGTCGCGAAATTGAAGGAGGGAATCTTTGTGGGGCCCCAAATCAGGGAGGTTTTGCAGAATGAAGGCATTGAAGAAAGCCTCAATGCCTTAAAACTAAAAGCATGGCAGGCTCTCAAATGGATTTGTGGAAACTTCTTGCGTAACCACAAGTCTCCCGCATACAAAGATGGAGTTCAGAAACTGCTCGATGCATATCAGGAAATGGGATGTCGCATGTCCTTGAAAATACATTTTTTTACATTTGCATCTACATTTCTTTCCCGAAAACAAAGGCGCGGTGAGTGACGAACAGGAGGAATGCTTCCATCAAGACATCCAGTCAATGGAAAATCGCTACCAAGGTTTCTGGAACACAAGTATGCTGGCAGACTACTGCTGAATGTTGTACCGCGACGATCCGGACAAGGTTTACAAAAGAAAATCGTACTCGCAACGTTTTTAGGTTGGTGTACATTTCTTTTTATGAATAAAGTTGCACTTTTACGATAAATTGTGCTGAAATTAACACAAGTCATATTTCGATAACTGGATGTGCTAGAGGAAATCCAAAAATAGATTTGGAATCAGCGTACAAAGATGGTCTAGAAAAGTGTGTATACATCTTTGATGAGAGAAAAATGTTCGATTTTGTCGACCAGTGATAATCGTAAGCCGATAAAGATAACATAGGCCCTCTAGTGGACGCTAACGGCACTTTGGCTTCCAATGCTCAGGCGATGGCGGGTATTTTTTACAACTTTTTTGCGACAGTTTTTACCGTAGAAGACGTAAATAATGTCCCCGATGTGGACGATATCGTTCCATTTAGTATTGAGACTATTTTGAATGAAATAACTGTTTACGAGGGTGAGATTGCGCATTATATCGATAAGCTAAAAATTAGCAAAGCTCCGGGCCCTGATGCGCTTTATCCGAGACATTTGAAAGATTTGAAAGACGTTATCGTAGGCCCATGAAAAAAAAATTTTAATAAGTCACTGGAAGCGGGGATTATTCCTGAAGACTTCAAATTAGCTAACGTTACGCCCATTTTTAAAAAAGGCGACTGCACAGTAGCTAGCAATTATAAGCCTATTAGCTTAACGTCAATTGTTGGTAAACTTGTGGAATCTGTAGTTAGGGATCGTATCGTCGATCACTTAGAAAGTCGCAATTTGATTAATAGTAGTAAACATGCGTTTCGACGCCATATATCTTGTTTTACTAATTTGTTAGATTTATAATGAAATAGTGCGCGAATACGATAGGCATAGAGCGGCTGACATTATTTATTTATATTTTAAAAAAGCATTCGATACAGTTCCGCGTAAGAAGATTAATTGAGAAGGTTTAAGCGCACGGTATATGCAGTCAGGTAGCTAACTGGTTAGAGGAATGGCTTCGTGCTAGGAAATAGAGGGTCGTTGTTAATGGTAGGGAATCAGGGTGGCTGGATGTAGGTAGCGGCGTCCCTCAGGGTTCAGTGTTAGGCCCATTGCTATTCATAATTTACATTAACGACATAGATGTAGGCTTGACCAGTAACGTGTCAAATTTCGCGGACGATACTAAAATAGGCGGTAAAGTTCTTAACGTGAACGACAGAAACAGGCTCCAAGACGATGTAAATAGGATTATGGAGTGGACGGATAAGTGGCAGATGCAATTTAACGTAGACAAATGTAAAGTTTTGCATATAGGTTCTCGTAACAATAATTACACGTACACGATGGACAATAGACAGTTAGCGAGCGTTGACAAGGAAGTAGAGTTAGGCGTACGCGTATCCAAGGATTTAAAAGTTAGGAACCAGTGCCTGGAGTCTTGCGCAAAAGCTAATAGGATGTTAGGCTTCATAGCGCGTAATTTCGAATTTAAATCGAAGAATATTATATTGCCCCTTTACAAGTCCCTAGTCAGACCTCATTTAGAATACGCCATTCAGTTTTGGTGCCCGTATTTGCGTGAGGATATTGATAGGTTGGAAAGGGTTCAGCGACGCGCCACGAAACTAATTCCGTCACTACGCAACAAGTCTTACGAAGATAGGATTAATGAGTTAGACTTGCATTCACTCGAGACTAGGAAATTAAGCGGGAAACTTAATGAAGTTTTCAAAATCGTTAATAACATCGATAACGTAAATTTTGACATTGTTCATTTTCGATAATAGCAATACTCGTAATAACGGATTTAAATTACGTGGTAGACGTCTCATTACTAACATCACTAAAAACGTTTTTACGTTTAAAGTAATTGATAACTGGAATAATCTTCCCGCGTCCGTCGTGAATTCTACCAGCGTTTAATATGTTTAAAAACCGTTTAAATAGGCATTTCAAAACTATTAACGTTGTTTAAAATAATAAAACAATTAGCAACAAGAGTTCTGGGGGTGATAGTTGGGGTTTGAGTCTTTTGACGATTGATGCCGGCGTGTGATATGCCGGCGTATGATATGCCGGCGTGTGATATGCCGGCGTGTGATATGCCAGCGTGTGATATGCCAGCGTGTGATATGCCAGCATTAAATTTATATTAAAAAAAATTAGACTTAACACGAACTTAGATGTAGCTCGTAGCGTAAACAAACCCACTTTTTGTTATACTTTTCATACTTTTTTTTTTGGTTCTTTTCTCATTCTCTCTTTACTTGCATGTTTGTAGTTTGCATGGTATGACAGTGTTTCTTTGAGTTAAGACTGTGTTTGCATGGTTTGTAAGCGTTCTTATTTTACTTCTCTTCACCTTTCATCCTTTTACTATTCTCTTCGAATATTTTTCCGACTTGTCGGCAGTGGCCGGCGGATGATGATGGTGAATCTTTCTCTTTTTCTGAATGAATGTTAACCCACAAATGATAGGTTTTGCTACTTACTTAACCCCTTATTCTCTTCTTTTAACGCCCTATTCTCTTCTTTTAACTCACTATTCTCTTCTTTCTCTCGGGCTAACCTTAGAGTGGATCTTAGGGTCTTTGTTAGCCTTAACTTCTGTAGATCTGTAGATCCTATCGCACTCTCCTTTTGCTGAAATCTCCATTTTAGGAGATTTCAATGTTCACCGCCACCTTTGGCTTTACTCCCATAACTTTAACATTCCTAGTGAACTATCTTACAAATTTTCTATCCTGAATGACCTAAATCAGATTGTACAGCACCCTACTTGTATCCCCGATCACCCAACATTCTGAATTTATTTCTCACCTCTCATCCTTCTTCTTACTCTGTTAAACTTTTTTTCCGTTGTGCTCTTCCGACCACACTCTTTTATCCGTTTCCTGTCCTATCGCTCAAATTCGGCCATTGGGTCCTCCGAAGAGGAGATCCCTTTGGCACTTTCGTGTCGCTGATTGGGAGGCCCTTAGGCAGTACTTCCCTGATTTCCCATGGAATTATTGCTGCTTGCGTGGCCGGGTCCCTTCCAAGTCTGATGAGCGCAACGCGGAGGTGATTTTGTTGGGCATGGAGGCGTACATTCCATATTCTATTCCTACTGCTAATGCAAAATAATCTTGGTTTAACTTGTAATGCTATCCGTATTAGAAAGGAGACTTTCAGAAGGTACCGTCGCCATCCAACTGCTGAATCTCACTCAGCTTATATTTCTGCCGGAATCGTGCAATATCTGTTCTTCGACTTGCCAAAAATTCCTTCATCAGACAAAAATGTGAAAATCTATCCAATTCTAATTCTCCCTCTTTCTGGCATCTACTTAAGAAACTCTCCAACAACTTTAGTTCTTCTTTCCTTCCTTTTTTTTCCATTCTGATGGCTCAGTTACCGTCTCTTCTCCTGACAAAGCTCAACTCTTCGCTCAAACTTTCGCCTCAATCTCAACCATGACCAATTCCGATGCTCTTCCTCCACCTCATCCTCCCGGACTGTGTCTGAAATTAGAATCTCTTCCAAAGATTTTTTTCTGCCCTGTCTGGGCTCAACTCTAGGGAGGCGTACGGTCCTCATGGTGTTCCTCTTGTTGTTCTTAAAAACTGTGCTTCTGTGCTGACACCCTGCCTAGGCAAACCCTTTCGTCTTTGTCTCTCATCTGGTACTTTTCCTTCTTGCTGGAAGTTCGCTTTCATTCAGCCTGTCCAAAAGAAGGGTGACCGTTCTCAACCGTCCAACTATCGCCCAACTGCTTTGATTTTTTGCCTGTCTAAAGTTTTTCATTCTATCCTTAATATGAAGATTCTTGAACAGTTCTCTTCTCTCAATCTTCTTTCGGGTCATCAGTATGGGTTCTGCAAGGGACGCTCTATGGCATTCTTCTTGCATATCTCTGACTTTTGGTCATCCTCCTTCCGGGATTTCGGTGAAACCTTTGCTATTGTTCTAGACCAGGGTTTCTTAACCTTTTCATGCACCTTAACTTTTCATGCACATTAAACATTCATTGCTACGTTTGATAAAATTAATTGCTTTTTATGAGGCAGGAGGGGTCAAGGGCTTCACTACTTCACTATATTGCTCGCGAGCAAAGTTTTAGGTGATGGTGGAGAGCACTGTACACAACTTAAAGAGCACTTTGGTGCTCGCGAGCGCCAGTTAAGAATCTCTGCTCTAGACATATCAAAAGCTTTTGATAGAGTCTGGCACAAATCTTTAATTTCCACACTGCCCTCCTTCGGTTTCTATCCTATCTGTGCCTTAATTTCTGATTTCCTTCCTAGCCGATCTATAGCTGCGGTTGTAGATGGCCACTGTTCTTCTCCTAAAACAATTAACAGTGGTGTTCCTCAGGGTTCTGTCCTGTCATCCACATTTTTCCTTTTATTTGTCAATGATCTATTAAATCACACTTCCTGTCTTATCCACTCCTATGCCAGTGACTCCACTCTTCACTTCTCCACCCGCTTCGCAAAGCGTCCCTCACAACAGTCACTCCATGATTCGCGTAGGACGGCTATGGTAAACCTCACCTTTGCTATTTCTGCTATCTCTGATTGGGGCATAAAAAACCTTGTGGTTTTCAGTGCCTCAAAAACCGTTCCTTCATCTGTCTACTCCTCAGTCTTCCACACAACTATCCCTTTACTTTCAACAATACACAACTCAATTCTTCCTCTTCTCTTAACATTCTTGGTATTTCCTTTTCTCGTGATCTTTCCTGGAAAGATCACATATACTCTCTTTCCAAAACAGCTTCTAAGAGGTTAGGTGTGTTGTACTGGCTCCGCAGTTTCTTCACCCCTGCTCAGTTGCTCTCTCTGTACAAGGGTCTTGTCCGCCCCTGTATGGAGTACTTCTCACGTGTGGCGTGGCTCAAACCCACAGACCTACTTCACCGGGTAGAATCAAGGGCTTTTCTTCTCATCAATTCTCCACCTCAGTGCCTCAAAAACCGTTCCTTCATCTGTCTACTCCTCAGTCTTCCACACAACTATCCCTTTACTTTCAACAACACACAACTCAATTCTTCCTCTTCTCTTAACATTCTTGGTATTTCCTTTTCTCGTGATCTTTCCTGGAAAGATCACATATACTCTCTTTCCAAAACAGCTTCTAAGAGGTTAGGTGTGTTGTACTGGCTCCGCAGTTTCTTCACCCCTGCTCAGTTGCTCTCTCTGTACAAGGGTCTTGTCCGCCCCTGTATGGAGTATTTCTCACGTGTGGCGTGGCTCAAACCCACAGATCTACTTGACCGGGTAGAATCAAGGGCTTTTCTTCTCATCAATTCTCCACCTCATACTGACTGCCTTCAATCTCTCTCTGTTCGCCGCAATGTTGCCTCACTTTTTCTTTACTATCATTATTATAAAGGACACTGCTCTTCTGAACTTTCTAACTGCATGCGATCACGCAGTACCAGACTTTGGACACATTCTCATTCTTTTTCTGTCCATCTCTTTAACGCAAGGGTTAATCGGTATTTCCGAGCTTTCATCCACTCAACCGGTGAACTCTGGAACAATCTTGCTCAATTCATCTTTCCCCCTATCTATAACCTTCAATCTTTCAAACATAGAGTGTCCAGGGATCTCGAAAACCTTGGACCTTGATTTTGGCTGTCTTATCTTTCTGTTGGGTGGGGAGGGGTCGTTTTTGCGGGTATTTGCCCTTGGCCCTTCCTTCAGGCATAAAACAAAAAGATGCTTAGAAGTGGGGTTGAAGAAACCCAATTATTATTTAAAGAAGAAATGTGATCGTGAAAAAAGTATAAAAAAGTATAAAAATACAGAAGTAAAAGTTTAAAAATATTTAAATTATATAATAAAAAAATTTATAAATACCTCTGTAACGTTTTCGATCTCAATTTTCCTCTTAATGACCTCAGTGACCTGACCTTTTTGAGGACCTTTTTGGATCTTGGTTAACCCGATCAGGTAGAGGCAATTATTGGTTAAAATGAGGTCACGTTTGCACGACTTGAATCTTCGATCGTACTTGAGAACAGTTTCCGAGAATTCAACCTTCAAGGAAAAGACGAAAGTGAGTCGCTTCTTATAACTTGTACAATCGACGTCGAGACGCCACGAAACAAAGGATGTCACGATTAGGCAAGAGGCGTTTTCCTTTTAAATTGCTTTCTAAATATGATGATATAAGGACCCACTGTAATCGTGCGTAACCAAAGAACACCATCTGTATCTCTCCCCTCTCGTGGTGCCAATTAAGGACCTCAAAGTTCGTCCAACATCAACCAACAATCGCAGTATGGCCGATTAAAATAATGAATGAAATCAATAAATCCTAATGATGACACCAACTGATGACGTCACATCGCTAACCTTCTCTCTCTTTGGAATCAGTTTGCTGAAGCTGGGCTTGAAATGGACGCCGATGTAGTCCCCGAAGAAGTTCCTGTTCACAGAGTTGGCTCTTCTCTGCTTTCGATTGAGGAGCACATCGCAGGCCTCTATTTTGTCCCTCATGTACCGCCGATTGCTGAAAAAGATTTACGAATGTCAACCTTTTTTCTCCCCTTCGACGGTCAACATTAAAAAAGAAAACCACTTTTCCATTTAATTTAACTAAGCCTAACTTCAACTTGATTTGCGACACAATCATTTTGTGTGTGTGTGTGTGTGTGTGTGTGTGTGTGTGTGTGTGTGTGTGTGTGTGTGTGTGTGTTTACGGAATAGTAAGAGAAAAGCGTTTGAAAGTGTTTCTCTTGTTTGAACGACCGTTGACCGTTTTATAAAAGTCTCCGCCAATGGAGGTACATCTCTCACTAACGTATATTCACACCACATTGGGTTAGAGATTATGAACTGTCTAATCAAGAATCACGTTTCATTTCTCCCAAAGGCTGACCAATCATCAGAGTAAGGGAAATATTTTTACATTTTAAATCTCATACTATTTCGTTAGAATATTTATACAATGATTTTGAGAGTTACTTTTTATTTAGTCTCCTAAAATGTTGCCCATCAATGGCACTGTTTACAGTTAGCGGCATCTACCAACTGGACGGGGTAAAATGGTCTTATAAGGCTAGTGGTATTGGTGTAACAATAATGTTTAGGATTATTTAACCTCCTCCGTAACGGCAAAGCTCGAGTGACGGAGGGCACCTACAGCTTTATGTGGGATCCGAACCTCCAATGATCATTACATCATCTGAACGCGAAGGACGGTTCCCCCATCCAACTACTACTGAACAGACCCAAAGTCGATCAATCTCTCTGATCATTTTCCTCAACGTGAGTGCGGCGTGTTTCACACTTAATTGAAGATAAAGATGTCAGATAATCTAATTTGCAACTGCTTTTAATTTCATCTTGAAATTGATAACTATTATTTAAAATGTAATGATGAAGTTGTTTAATCTCTTTAACAACATCTAAGGTTATATGACGTAGGAGACCTACTAAAGCTTTACGTGGGATCCAAACCACGGGTCGCAACATAGTCTGGACACGGAGGACGGTCTCCCATCCAATTACTATCCGGACCCAATGTTGCTTAACTTCGCTGATCAACGGGAAACGGTGTTACGACATTGCTACGACGTAGCCCTTATTATTATTATTTAGAATTACTTTAATTTTGTAGTTATTGTTTATTTCGTGCGTAGAATCTACAATTATGGTTTGGTTAAGTGAGTTACCTGAAGTACTTCCTAAAAGCCCTTTGTATAACTCTGGCGTAGTAGTCGAATTTCCTCTCTCTGCACTCTTCAAGCATGTATAAAGATTCTGGGTCCTAAATATTTGAGGGAAATATGAATAAATTTGCTGTGATCTAAAAATTGACGGAAATGTAGATTTGTAAAAGTTCACCGACAAACAAAATTTTTAAAAATCATAAAAAGTTACTAATTATTAATATTCTGTTTTTGTTTGGATATTTTATTCCTTTTGGCGACATTAATAAAATTCCAAACACAAAATTCAGTCACGAGCGATTAGTAATTTTTCTTGATTTTTAGAAATTTTGTAGGCGAACATTTTTCCCAAACTGTACTTTCGAAGCATCACTAAAATAACAACTGGAAGGTAAAAGAACCTTAAAGCAAATACTCAACGTGATATTCACCTTTATAAAACACTTTGAAATGCCCAGTTGGTACTGCGAATTTTCTAAGTTTGCATTATGCATGATGAAGCTAATTTTCCTCCGCTGGTCAGGCAAGTACGACAAGTCTTTTCCAGCCAGAATGGCGTAGCGACTCACAAATTTCTCGAAAGGCCTCCTGTAGGCGAATCCAGCTCTCTTTACCTTTACGTTTTCCTTCAGTCCTAGGTATTCTACCTGCGTCAAAAGAGAAAAAGGTTACCGTACTTTACTCACGTTCCTAATCGGGTACTGTACCCTGGCGGGCATCGTCATAAGTATTCGTAGGGTACGTTGTAACAGGCGTGGGAAGACTTCTAAGCTTTATGTCTTTAAGTGGAATACATTTAATGAATAATGAACTAAATTAAGTTATGGTCATGATCCGTCAATTCTTTTGAATGAAGAAGTTAAGAAGAAGCCATGATCAAAGATGCAAAAGGTCCATTTTTGCTCACCTGTTCCTTCACCATGGTGTCGTCCCAGTCTTTTGGTCTTTTGGTCTCATTCGGTTTAATGCAGCGGATGTAATGAGGAAAGCAAGAGGACAGCTTCGTCATGAGGGAATTGGCTTGCGTCCTGATCTTGGCGGCAACCGTCGAAGGACGTCCCTTTACTGTAGACGAGATGTCTTCGGGGAACAGAGAACGGATGAATGCGTTCGAACTGCTCTGCATCACCTGATGGAACAATTTCGTGAATCAAATCCTAAATCTGGTCACTAGACGCGACACGAGTACGAAGCTGAATATAGTTTTAGGGTCATCTCGGGTAACATTTGTCAATGATGAAATATAAATTCCTCAATTCACGCTGTAAATACCCAAAGTCACCATCCCACAATTGAAAGGTTTACATCCATTCATCATCAATTCAAATCACTAAAACGAAATACAAAATCAAAGGCAATGTTTCGTCCAATTACCAACTGTTAGTCATCATCAAGTTGATAAAAGAATAAAAATAAAAGCGAGAGAGTTGAATACACAGAGGTTTGACTCAACCTGAATGTACTGAAAATCAAGTATGATATTCATACTTGATCTTTTTCCTTTTTATTGCTTTTATTCATACTTCTTCATCTCCCTTTTTATTGCTTCTATTTTTATTATTTTATTGATCCAATGATGACAAAAATCTGTTTAGCAATATTTTTATGCAGGAAGGAAGGGGCCAAGGGCGAATGTCCGCAAAAACGCCCACCCCACCCCACCCAAAGAGGAAGAAGAGATCCAAAATCAAGGTCCAGGGTTTTCAAGATACTTGGACACTGCACTTGAAAGATTGGAGGCCATAGACAGGGGTAAACATGGGTTGAGGAAGATTGTTCCAGAGTTCACCAGTTGAGTCGATGAAAGATTGGAAATTACCGATTAACCCTTCCGTTAGGAAGTTGGACAGAAAAGGAATGATAATATGTTGAAAGTCTGGTGCTGCGTGCTCTCCTTAAAAGAGGAAGCATGCAGTTAGAGTTCAGAAGACCAGTGTCCATTATAATAACGATAGTAAAGAGAGAGTGAGGCAACATTGCGGGCGAAGAAAGGGATTGAAGAGTCAGTAAGAGGCGGGGAATTGATGAGACGAAAAGCTTTTGATTCCATCCAGTCAAGTACGGCTGTGTAGGTTGAGCCACCCCACACAAGAGAAGCGTGTTCCATACAATAGCGGACAAGACCCCCTTACAGAGACAGCAACTGAATGATGGTGAAGAAACTGCGGAGGCGGTACAACACACCTAACCTCTTAGAAGCTGATTTGGAAAAAAAGAGTATATGTGATCTTTCCAGGAAAGATCACGAGAAAGGGAAACGCTAAAAAATGTTGAGAGAAGAGGAGGAACTGAGTTGTGTATTGTTGAAGGTAAGGGGATAGTCATGTGGAAGATTGTGAAGAGGAGACAGATAGAGGAACTGAGTTTCTGGGGCAATGAAAACCACAAGCATTTCTCTGCCCTAATCAGAAATAGAGAAAGATCAGAGGTCAGGTGCATCACAGCCATCCCACGCGAATCTTGGCGTGACTGTGGAGAGGGACGCTTTGCGAAGCGGGTGGAGAAGTGAAGAGTGGAATTATCGGCATTATTTATCATTGATAAATAAAGGGAAAAGAATTGGTGATAGGACAGAGCCCTGAGGAATACCACTGTTAAGAGTTTTAGGAAAAAAACAATTGCTATCTACAACCTGCATCTATAGATCGGTCAGAAAAGAAATCAGAGATGAAGGCACAGATAGAAGGATAGAAACCGAATGAGAGTTGTTTCGAAATTAAAGATTTGTGCCAGCCTCTATCAAAAGCTTTTGATAATCTAGAGTAATAGCAAAGGTTTCACCAAAATACAGAAAAGAGGATGACCAAGAGTCAGATAGATATGCAAGAATATCGACAGTAGAGCGTCCCTTGCGGAACCCATACTGACGTTCTGAAAGAAGATTGTGAGAAGAGAGGGGTTTTCACATTTTTGTCAGTTCAAGAAATTTTTGGAGAGTCGAAGAACAGTTTTTGTACGATTCCAGGCAGAAATATAAGCTGAGTGAGAGTCAGGAGTTGGATGGCGATGGTACCTTGCGAAAGCTTCCTCTCTGTTGCGGATAGCATTAGAACAGGAAAAGTTAAGCAGAGACTTTTTTTTGCATTAGTAGTACAGCAGGAATAGAATATGGCATGTACGCCTCCATGCCCAACAGAATCACCTCCGTGATGCGCTCAGTACACTTGGAAGGGACCCGGCCACGCAAGCAGTAATAATTCTATGGGAAATCAGAGAAGTACTGTCTAAGGGCCTCCCAATCAGCGGCGCAAGACCAAAGGCATCTCCTATTCGGAGAACCCAAAGGCCAAATTTGAGCGATAGGACAGGAAACAGATATTAGACTGTGGTCAGAGGAGCCCAACAAAGAAAAAAATTTGACAGGGTAAGAAGGATGAGAGGTGAGAAATTAATCCAAAACATTGGGCCTATCTCCAAGGCGATCGGGGATACGAGTTGGGTGGTGTACAATCTATCCTAGGTCATTCAGGATAAAAAAGTTGTAAGCTAGTTCACCAGGAATGTTAGTGAGATCGGAGGAAAGCCATAGGTAGTGGTGAAATCTCCTAAAATGAAGATTTCAGCAAAAGGGGAGTGGAATAGAATGTACTTCACTTTGGAAGTGAGGCAGTCAAAGAATTTTGGATAGTCGGTAGAATTGGAAGAAAGGTAGACAGCGCAGATGTATTTGATTTGAGCGTGGCATGCATGCCGTAGCCAGAGGGTATAGAATTCTGAGGATTCGAGTTAGGGAATACGAGAACAAGTCATCGCGTACATATACGCAACATCTACCTTTGGAGTGAAATTGAGTATAGAGGAAGTAAGAGGGTACAGAAAAAGGGTTGCTGTCAGTTGTCCCAGACACCTGAGTTTCAGCGAGGAAGAGAAAGTGAGGTTTAGAGGAGGAGAAAAGTGAATCAGGCAGAGGCCCAGAACATCTCGAACGGGCGGTGCAGATCCAACCCCGCTGCTCGGGTCTGCGTTCCCAGTATCGGCAGCGGGGAAGCCAGAAATTGAGACATTTATGGTTCCTCCCCCAAGAGACTCCGAGGCTCGTGAAGTTCATGCCTTTTTTTTTAAATTTTGAAAAGATTATGTAGTGCGTAAGATGCATGTATATGTAGTGAAGAATAGGGAGAGAAGTGTGTGTGTGTTTGAGAGCATGCTAGACTGCTCACAGGGTAGATGAAACACGGAAAAAGATTAGCTGAGGAGGGCAGTGACAGGAGAAACGAGAGTGCCAGCACTTCCTGTCTTTTGCCTATTTCAATTTTTTATTTCTTTTTAAATAAAGTTACCTTAAACACGTTATTTTATTGTCTTTTTGCCCTGATATGTTTATCATAGAAGAAAACCCACCTCGATAATGTCGACGAAGAGGACATCTCTGTTCTTCTCGCAAAATCCATCTACGTGATAATTGACCTTTCCCGCGAAGTGTTTGATGGTGAACCCATCTTTGAAAGTTTGGTAGTGGGGGTTGTGTCCTACCTGTTGTACGTAATAAAAAGTACAATTACGACTATATTTTTTAATATTTTAAATAATATTTAATATTTTACGTATTATTGCTCTGGTATTGGCATTATTATTACAGCCAATATCACATTATGTTTGGCTCAGTATTGATTTGCTTTTTAAACTGTTAAATTATGAAAGTGTAAAGCGATAAAGTGTCACTTAAAAAGCCTCACTTGAAGTGGTGTCATAAAAACAAAACTTCTGAGACGTGCTTTCATTTTTCGCGGAAAATGTTGCAAACGAGATAACACACTTCGAATGGGATTATAAATCCTAAAATGGATCTACAGAGGCACTAAACGGGACCTAAAAATGCTCGGAGAAAGGATGAAGTTCAAGAATGAAACTTTGGGGGAACCGAAAGTGTCACCTCACAAAAATAATAAACGCACTACATCTATGAATTATTACACACTCAACTTCTTCTTATGCCGTTGTACACACACACACACACACACACACACACACACACACACACACACACGAGGAGATTGTAGTCACCAATCGACAAGGGAAGTACTCCGGGGGGAACGTTAGACAGAAAGTAGGGATTGCTGGAACTCCCGGTTCTCCTGTCACTGTCCTCCTTAGCTGATCTTTTTCCGTGTCTCATCTACCCTGTGAGCAGTGCAGCATGCTCTCAAACACGCATTTCTCCCTTTATTCTTCACTACACATACATGCATTTTACACACTACACAATCTTTTCAAAATTTATGAGAAAAAAAAAAAGGCATCGTGGGCCTTAGAGACTTTGATTTTGGCTCTTTCCTCCTTATATACGGGGGGGGGAACATTTTTGCGGGCGCTTGCCCTTTCCCTCCCCCCTTCCTGCATAAAAGACAAACAGAGCTACCCCTCTGAGCACCTGTACTGTCATCTTATTCCTGAAGTCTTCGTCAGCGCCTTCGGAAACGGCGCTCATCGTGGCCACGGTATCGTCCAAAACACTAAATATTCCAGGCGGACGTTTCGACTCTATCAAGTCACACACTATCTTGTTATTGAAGAAGTCTATTTGCTTCCAATGGATTCCCTGCAAGTACAACAATTTATATAATATAATATATATATATATATATATATATATATATATGCACTAAAATCACAGAATAACACGTGATCTTATTAATAAGCAAACAACCACAGGGAAAAGGAAAAGGAAACACGAAGTCCGAGCGCTTTCGTGATATATTCACATCTTCAGGGAGAAACAAAAAATATCACGAAAGCGCTCGGACTTCGTGTTTCCTTTTCCCTGTGGTTGTTTGCTTATATATATACACCCGACAGTTCAGTGTGGTAAGGTGTCGGGCTCTCGGGGTTGAGGCTCCGAGTTCGTTCCCAGCTGCTAACATCGGATAAGAATAAAAAACCTGAGTTTCCGTCGTGGCCGATGTCGTAACACCTCTTCCTTTCGATCGCGAGTTAAACGACATTGGGTCTGGGTAGTAATTGGATGGGAAACCATTCTCTGCGTCCAGATTATGTAGCGACCCGTGGTTCGGATCCCACGTAAAGCTGTAAGTCCTCTCCGTCATATCACCTAAGATGTTGTGAAGGAATTTAAACAACCCCGTCAAACAACAATATATATATATATATATTATAATATCAATATCTCTACTGCAACGGTGTCTAACATAACAAAGTGACCCGGACTGAACATATATTTAACCTCATGGGGCGCAATCCTGTAGGAGAAAAGCTTTTATTTGAGGCCCTCCTTGTAAGAAGTGGCTAAGCGACAAAGTTAAAAACACCAGAAAATGAAGTTAGTTTTACCAAATGTGAAGGTGCCATAAATTTAAAAGTTGTCACTTTCAAATTGGTAAAAAAAATTGTGTTTTCCGGCGTTTTTTACTTTTGTCGCTTAGCCACTTCTTCCTAGGAGGGCCTCTTTGATCTAGAATAAATATTTTCTACCAAAAGTAGGAACTGTGATATACTGAAGGTAGGACAGGATAGGAGCTATTGGACTTCGCAATCTATGTATCTATGTGAGTGGGTGCCAACCTTTTTTCGGAGCAAGTGTAGTTTACGTCCCCCCTGTGGTGCCTAGTGTAGTTTACGTTCCCCTACATTATCCTAGTGTAGTTTGCTTTCCCCAACTTTGTCCGCGTATACCTAATCAAATAAAACGTTAAAACTAACGAAAATATTACGCCTTAACCTAAGCAATCGTCAATTTATAAACGTTAAAACTAACGAAAATATTACGACTTACCAATCGTCAATATATATATATATATATATATATGGGCTACGTGGTAACACCGCTTCCCGGAGATCAGCGAAGTTAAGCGACATTGGGTCTGGGTAGTAGTTGGATGGGAGACCGTCCTCCGCGCCCAGATTATGTAGCGACCCGTGGTTCGGATCCCACGTAAAGCTGTAGGTCCCCTCCGTCATATGACCTTAGATGTTGCGAAGGAGGTTAAACAACCCCAATTAAAAAAAAATATATATATAAATTAACGATTGGTTAGGTTAAGTCGTAATATTTTCGTTACTTTTAACGTTTGATTTGATGGCTTCATTCAAAAAATACCTCCTAAAGAGGCATATCCTAGTGTAGTTTGTGTCCCCTTTTGCGTCAGGGGACGTAAACTCCACTTGCTCCCTTTTTTCTTGCAAGAACCCTTTTTACACTTCAGTTTCAAGTATTAAAATTTAATATTTAAAATTTTACGATTTCACAGTAAAAGAATGAATGCATCATCTTTATTCAGTACTGGCAGTGCTGTGACATAACTAATTACAAGCAACTAGTTACCCAGTAATCGTCACATTTTTTAGCAATTATTTACAAATTAGTTACATTTTCGGGCCGGATAATTGTAACTGTAACTAGTTACAAAAAATCATGAATACTTTTAACTTTTAACAGTTACTTTTTTTGTGAAGGGCAAAAAGTTAGTAGCTAGCCTACTTTTCTTCACAAGCCTTGCTCGATGAACATATTGTGCACAGTTCAAGTTCATGATGGTTGATTGCTGCCAGATGTACGATAATTCACACGCCATAAGTGCTTAGAAAATAATAATAATAATAATAATGTTGTTTATTTGTTAAATCACAATCAATATGAAGCAAAAGAATAATCTAGGCGAGTATCAATTAATTGTTAGAGAAAGTACTTTTATCAGGATCAGATGGTCGCTAAAACCAGCAAAAATGTCGAAAGTAACTTTTAAAATAACTTATAATTAGTTACTTTTTTGAGACAGCAACTAGTAACTGTAACTAGTTACTTACTTGACGCAGTAACTGTAATTAGTTACGAAAAGTAAATGTCACAACACTGATTATCAGCAGTGTGTACCAGGAGTGGCTCGCAGGTAGGCACTGTGGAACTGCAGCACCCCATGATCTTATGATCTTTATATTTAAATATTTAAAATAGCTTCTCTGATTGTTTTTTTCAATGAACTTTGAGTTTTTAAATCAGATTATATCCTTTTTTCCTTAAACTATTTCAATGCCGAACGAATGAATCACGAAAGTAGCTTCAGCCTTCCCGTGGAACTGCGTACTTAACAGTTCCAGATTTTGTTCGAAACGCTTGAAACCTCGGTGGCGGACGTACGAAGAGCGCGTCAGAATCGCGGGTTTAAGAGGATCCAAAGCACTGTGGACAGACCAGTGCCGATTTGTTTGTTTGATGTGGTAGTTGTGTTGCTGTATCGTTTGCTAATTCGAAATTTAATTTCCGAATTGCATTTATCAATGATTCGTTATCATTTATTTTTTGTCGTGAGATTGAAGTTAATTATATAATAATTGGATTATTTACAATATATAGCTTTCATTTCTTAAAGTATTTTTTCGCTCAGAATAAAAACAGAAGAATGGAATTTGTTTATAAATAAAATTTTTGGCAAATTCGAAATTACCCGTTAAGCGTAAGTACCCTATAATTGATTTTATGATACTATTTTACTTATTTTTATGACTGAGTAGTGAGTAGTTATCTATTTATCTATTCGACTTTCTCTCTCTCTCTCATGTATATATATATAATCGACACAATTGTTCGCAATTTCTGAGGCAGCACCCCCATAACTGAAAGTCACGAGCCGCCACTGGTGTGTACAACAAATGATGAAGGCCCAATTAATTTCTTCATGTTGTTTATTATTACTATTATCCTATATTAGTTTACTATTCATAAACATTTTTTTCTAAAACGTCATCAGCCGCTCTCCTGGAGAAGGACCCTCCCCCTACTTAATCCACAGTAGACCTCATTTTGAGAGCCGCTGATCCGTATAATAGATTCAACAAGCGTAGTTTGCGTGGCAAGACCACCGCTCTGCCCTGGCACAGATTTGAGGTGATGAGGTCGTCCGTGTCTTTTGATGATGTGTTGTGACGGATATCACATTTGGACGATGTAAAACGAATTAAAGTTTGAGCTTTGTATATTTTGTATTATAACTTTTTATTCATTCACTCACACCGAAGACTACGGGTATCGCGAAACGATCCAGAGTGAAAGGTTGCCCGAGTATATATATTCTACGTGTTCTTGTACCTGACTCGCTCACCTCCTTCTTGTACTCCTCCTGCTCGTTCTTGAGAGTGAGCTCAATGAAGATTTGTTGTAGTTTTTCGTTCACGTAATTGATGCAAAATTGTTCGAATCCGTTCCGGTCAAAAATCTCGAATCCGTAAATGTCCAAAATTCCTAAATTGGTCCCGCGAAAGTTCGTTTCCATCGCTGTGTTCACCGTCTGCAATAGAAGTCAAATACTGACATTAAATAATTACATATTTACTCTTACCGTCGGTGTTCGTAATGGAGAATCTGTCATTATATAGCGTGCACATCATTTCGACAATCGTAAGACACGAGAAATAAAACCGAAATAAGGCATAAAAACATACGATGTTGAGCTTATTTTGTAGCGACTGTGACGTGTATTCACGATGTCAGTTTTGAATCGGATGGCAATAATTATTAGTAACGTCATTTTTACTTTGTAATTCATTGTAGGAACTGTCACAGCTTGAATGCTTCTATGAAACCTGAATTCACAGTCTAAATTTTAATTTTCTGGTCAGATATCGAATATGGCAGTCGGTAAACTACACTTCCAAATAAGAATAAATTATCGTAAATATTGTTGTTTTTTTTGTATGTTCACTTTACTATAAATATAGATTTTGCTTTGTAATGAAAATTTTAAAATTTCAAAGAATCGATAAGAGAATTGGCTAAATTTGGCCGATGCCGATTAATCGGTACACCACTACTATTTATGTAATGACTTACAGAAATCATCCTTCGAGCCCTCAGTTGCGTCCGAAACCCTTATCACGCCGTTCTCGGTTTGGTGAAACTAAGGTTACGTTAAGTTAAATTAAGTTTGGTAAATTATTTTTTAGATATATGGATTTCAAAAACAAGTGTGTCCCTATCTCATGCGGAGATGTGTGTGTGTGTGTGTGTGTGTGTACAAATAACTTGGGTATTACTCTATTCAAGAATCAACGTACCTTGACGATGTAGTCGAAGAGCCTGGCGTAGAGGCCCTTCGCCCACGCGTCTCTGGCGAACTGCGCTTGTTCCACATTTAAAGTGACGTTAACGCGTTCGGAGACAGATCCCCATTTGCTGTCGAAAACCCTGCTCGTCAATTTCTGGTTCAGGTCCTCAATGTTGATGCCCAGAAGGTGGGCGGGAAATTGAAGGACTGTCATGTGGTATTAGAAAACCAGAAATAAGTCGGAATTACTTTTCCTGATATTAAACTAGTGCATTTTTTTTTAATTAATCCAGCAGTAGTAGAAAATAGGATAGAAAAGTTATAAGGCTCTCTCCCCACCCTCCGCTCCCTCCTCGCCAAAGGTGGGTACGGAAAAAGGTTGAAGATAATACCTTGACCTTGGAAAAGTAACCAAGGAAATGTTATAGGAAAGAGAATATATAGGCTAGCTCTACAAATACGCTATGCACACATAGAAATCGTAACTATATAGCACCGTTGTATAAACTAACATAATATATTTGTGTTGATCGTATATCAACTACTTGGTGTCGTCACAAAAACTTTCAACAAACATATAGTTTGATTTTATACAAAATATTTAAAATTCTATTTACGCAGGTATCGGTCCAACAAAGACCCCATGGCCCACTGCAGGCTAGCTCCAAAAGAATTAAAAGAGGAAGTAGCATAGCCAGGGGGCACAGAGGGGGCACGTGTCCCCTTACGATATACGTTATTCAATGTGTTTTGGTAATTATTAACATATTAAATATTATTGTACAGTGGCATAGATAATTAAGATAATTAACATCAATAAATATATTTTTTTAATTTTACTGTACGTTGACTATGGCTTACTTCAATTTTAGTCACAAGTACCTTACCTACACAGAATTACAATTAACATTCAACACTTGTTATGGAGACAGTGGGGCATGCACTCCCAACACTGACTACGCTCGAAACAAAATAGGAGTCTGGGAAGCGGTCGCCTTGATATCCGCAACCGGCACGGAGCAAGCTTACCTTGAACAAACACCGAATACCGGCAGGCTCTGAGCCTGTTGGGTGGAGGTAATAAAATTGCTTGGTACATACCAGGTGTGCCTCCCTCTTATCGCGCCTGAAGAGAGGTAAAGGTTAAACTCTCCAGGTCTACACCCATGTACGCGCAGTCTTCACGCCGGCAACACAAATTGTATACGGCTGCAGCGAACTCAATTGAAGGCATGTTTTACGTGGACGAGTTGAATAGCAACAGTAAGTTTGGGGTGAAATTACGATTTAATTTAAGAAGTTTGTATTTACCTTTTATTAATGAGCTTTCGTGCTATTTGAAATAGCAACACCAGCCACGGGTTGGGGACCCCTGCTCTAACCCAACATGGGCTAATTACACGTTATTCAGAGATGTACAGTCACCTGCAATAGTTCCACTCCACCCTCTCCGAGATGTGGTAACAACGCAGTCTCTCTTAAACCCCAGTCCCCCCACCCTCACTCCCTCTCTCTCTCCTCCTCCCCCTCTCAGGTGTTGTCATATTAACACTTTTATTTTTTGTAAACCAATGACAGAATAGTTATTTTGTTCGCTGTAGTTTTGGTGGTAATGTTAGGACGACTCTGTATTTTATTCATGCATTATTCCTAAATTTAGGGAATAAAATAGTTAGATTATTTCACAAACGTGGGATACTTTAAAAGCATTCAATCATAGGATTTTGATGTGGCCATGTTATAGTTAAAGTGTAAGATAAGTTGTAGTATCGACTTTTCCTCCAGGCAATAACATTTCTGTTTAAAGTCCATGCATCATCAACAAATGATTATCCAGAAAAAGGTCTGTCTATGGAGAGATAATGATAACACAGTTCAATTTTTTATTACAAAAATAAACAAGAATCAAGTAAATTTAGGGATTTTCTTAAGAACATACAAAACATAATTTTCAAATTATAAGGAACTGACAATTCACCATAACATTATTATTATACACAATTACTCAATACTTGGTCCATCCTCCATTATTAATTATTAATGACCTCTCGTAGCCTATTTGGAACAGATGCCACGTGATTGTAAATGACTTGTGGGTTCCTGCGGAAAAGTTCCCACTCTGCATGGGTGTGTTCCAGCCAGTTAAGCAGCTCGACATCTCGTTGTTCCTGAAACTACCGTCTGATGATCCTGGCAGTATGAACAGGGCAGTTATCCTGTAATATATATGATAACCCGCCGTCTATGGCCTTGGGTGGTTCGAGGTTGATGGGGGTTTTGGTTAGGTGGCAGCAACGGATTTTCTCTCTGGAGTAGCTGGTAACGTGTAGGGAATCGCAGTAGTTTCTTTTATACTACACTCCGATTTCTTATTGTAGTGGATCGGAGGATTCTGTGAAAACTTACTAAATTATCTGACGGTTCCCCGATTCTTCTCGTAATGTATCGGGAAATTATTTATTCTATTTTAAAACTAAGTTTTCTGGAGAAAGCAGGGCTCAAAGGAGAAGACAAAGAGATCCTCTGACTGAATTTTACTGCTTCTAAAATATTACAGGTAATAACTTCAGCCTCTAGGTCAGATCAGAATAATCAGAATGATGATTTGAAAAATTACAAGAGTTTATATATTAATAATTTGGTGGCATGATTATTATTTAATGTTGACCTGTTTTGTTTTTTATTTCCAATAGGCTGAAATTTTTTTGCAAAATATTTGAAGAGAAAGGTAAATTTTGGCTGTAACAGCATACTGGCAGACATAGGCTTACGAGCCGGGGGGGGGGGCTGACGAGGAGGGGGGCTGAATTCGGGCAAATGGCTCTGCACATTCTGACAAAATTAAAAAAATAATAGCTCGTAAAAGTTGGAGAAATGCTAGCCTTATATCATATTATAAATTCAGGATCAGAAAGTTATAAAATAATTTCATATTTTATTTATTAGCTGTTATTAAGTACTTATTAAGCTGTTATTAGTACTTATAGCCTATTTTTTATTCCAGGTTTAGTCTAGATTTTACTATGGTATTTACTGAGACCAAATAGGGGCTATAATAGACTGCTTAAAATTTCAAAAGAATATCTAATCCTTGTCGTGAGTTAATTGCTTTCTAAGCTTATCATGAATATTGAATTACTTGGTAAATTGACATTTTTATATTTTATTTGATATAGTCTTATGCCCTATTAAGCAAAATTAACTAAGTACCGGTAGGGATTACAATACATCATGGAAGTTGCATAAAAAAAGAAAAATCATACAATGACACGTATCCTTTGGTAATGTTAGTGCTTCTAATGGCCTGTTGGAGTGAGGGAGCCTGACCCTGTAATGATCCTAATTTCATATACAGTATATAAAGAACGACGTTTGTGTAGAAGAACGTTCCGCACAAAATGAGGAGGGAGAACGAACAAATGAAAAATGAGGTACCTCCCGGAAATCGAACCCGGGATCATCCGATTGCCGGTCAGATATGCTTGGTGTAGTGGATAGCATATCTGACCGGCAATCGGATGATCCCGGGTTCGATCCCCAGGAGGTACCTCATTTTTCATTTGTTCGTTCTCCCTCCTCATCTTGTGTGGAACGTTCTTCTACACAAGCGTCGTTCTTTACATTAATTATACTGTGTTGTGTGTATATATATATATATATATATATATATATATATATATATATATACAGGGTGTTTGAAAACTTTCTGTACAAATTGTAATGGGGGATAGGCAACACCAAGACAAACCCTTTTCGTCTATAAGTGTATGTCCGCTGACGTCACCATTCGGCGCGAGAGGGCGCCGCTGCAATTGGCTAAACGGTGAAGTGGGCTAGACTCGCGCTTGCCGTGGGCATTCTTAAATCGGACGTAGTACGCGTAACATGGAGCGCTTCACTACTGCTGAGATGGCTGACATGCATATGGTGTATGGGGCTGCCAATGGAAACGGAAGAGCTGCTGTGAGGTTGTACCGACAGCGCTTCCCAAACAGACGTGTGCCAAACCACCAAACGTTTGCGCATTTGCATCGGCGACTGCGAGAAACTGGAACATTCCATGCAAACATGCATGACACTGGTCGGGAGAGAAACGTGCGCACTCCTGACATGGAAGAAGAAATCCTACGGCGATTTGAGGACAATCCAAGCGCAAGCACGCGAGGTGTTGCACGTATCCTCGGTGTGAACCACGACCTGGTCTGGAGAGTGTTGCACGAGCAGCAACTTGCCATGGACGATACCCGCCCAAACATTGACGGCGAACCGTTCTTGATGAGCATGCACCCGTGTAGCATGTGGATTTGCGTGCGCCCACACGTGAGAATTGTGCATGTTAAACACACCCTCACGTGTGAAACAGGCCTCATCTGAGAACAGCACATAAGCCGGAAAATTAGGCTGCACCGCTGTCTGCTGCAGAAACCAGCGTGCGAATTCCACACGAAGAGGGTAATCCCGAGGTTGTAATGCCTGGACTCTCTGACGATGAAACGGATGTAACTGCTGCTCGTGCAACACTCTCCAGACCAGGTCGTGGTTCACACCGAGGATACGTGCAACACCTCGCGTGCTTGCGCTTGGATTGTCCTCAAATCGCCGTAGGATTTCTTCTTCCATGTCAGGAGTGCGCACGTTTCTCTCCCGACCAGTGTCATGCATGTTTGCATGGAATGTTCCAGTTTCTCGCAGTCGCCGATGCAAATGCGCAAACGTTTGGTGGTTTGGCACACGTCTGTTTGGGAAGCGCTGTCGGTACAACCTCACAGCAGCTCTTCCGTTTCCATTGGCAGCCCCATACACCATATGCATGTCAGCCATCTCAGCAGTCGTGAAGCGCTCCATGTTACGCGTACTACGTCCGATTTAAGAATGCCCGCGGCAAGCGCGAGTCTAGCCCACTTCACCTTTTAGCCAATTGCAGCGGCGCCCTCTCGCGCTGAATGGTGACGTCAGCGGACATACACTTATAGACGAAAAGGGTTTGTCTTGGTGTTGCCTATCCCCCATTACAATTTGTACAGAAAGTTTTCAAACACCCTGTGTATATATATATATATATACACACACACACACACAGTTAATTACATTAACTATCTAATTTTGGGCATTCTTTGTTGTACCTTAAAAATTCGGCCAAATTTGTATCAGCCCCCCCCCCCCAAAGATTAGGTGCCGTACGCCTATGCTGACAGATAAGAAGATATTTGAAGATGAAGTCATATTTTTCTTTTGAACAGTATATTGACAGATCTGATGTTATCATGATTTGCCGAGTTAACTAAAAATGGAAATTGAAATATGTATCTTATTATGGATTAAAATTAAGCATGCATACGAGCTAAAATTAAATGCTTAAAATTTAAAATTAAGTGTTAATTTAGAGTTTTGGCAAGTTATGACTTTATCTTTTACAACTAAGAGAGAATGTATAAAAAAATGAATATTGTAGAATTTAACACGATTACATGGTTAAGCTTAATCTAAAAAATAATTAGATAATTTAAAAAAGAAATAATTCATCATTTACTTAGCAAAAATAAAATAGAAAGAAAATTAACATTTTTTCCAAACTTGCATTTTATATATACAGTTAGAGTGTCACGCGAGTTTGGACTTTATATGCAAAAATGAATGTTAGAATTATTCATTTTTACATACAGTGTGTATATATATATATATATATATATATATATATATATATATATATATATATATATATTTCGTCGCTGGGTTCAAATCACAGTTTAAAATTAGATGCTATTCGAATCGTAATCTGACACGCCGAATTACAGTGTCCTTCGAATTTTGGGATAATTTGTGATACAATACTTTTTGTCATATCGTGATTCGATATTAACACTTACAAATAAGTGTTGTATTCCTCTATATTATGATGACTAATTTCAGCTATCGTGCGATTCCATGTAGACGGTTTGATCTCGTCATTTCGCCCGTTTTTGGTGTAGCGAAAAGAGAGGGGGAGGAGGAGAGGGAGAGGGGGAGGAGGAGAGGGAGGGAATGAGGGTGGGGGAGGAAGAGGGACTGCGTTGCTACCACATCTCGGAGAGGGTGGAGCGGAACTATTGCAGGGGACTGTACACACTCCGCCTCCATAGACGAAGTTTCTGTAAATGTGACAAACATCTTGACGCCATTCCGTTACTATTCCGTAAAAATATATAGATTGGTATAACTTATGAGTAGTGTGTAAAATTTATCTGCGGGTTCTGCGATATGACAGGATTAAATATGCCGTCTGGAAAACTTACTCAAATAAACGGAATTCTTTAATTTGATTTGAGTTCTAATTCGGATGAAAGATGAAATCTTTTTCCCACAAAAGTCGTCGTCATCGCTCATCGTTGTCATCAAGGAGAAATAATGATGTTTTGGGATTGTCCAAACTCCTTCGTAACGACAAAAGTTACGTGATGGAAGGGACCTGCAGCTTTACGTAGAATGCGACCAACCAAGTGTCGCGACGTAATCTGAAAGAGGCAGAGGACGGTCTCCCATCCAATTACAACCAAGGCCCAACGTTGCTTAACTTCGCTGCTCTAACGAGGAGCAGAGTTTTGACGAGGTCACGACTTTACCTCATCAAAGTGAAGGATTAAAAGTATTTTGTTCAAAAAAAGCAACGAACACGAAAATCAATGGTGTATAAAGGAACGCATTCAATGAACGTAACCTGGCACGCCCATTTGTACCAATAAAACTACCCACTTAACGAATACATATTGGTCCAATTTGGACCATTGATACTGGCTGAATAGTGTTCTCATATTGGCCAATCGATTTCTGTTACCTGGGCTTCGTTGGTTGGAGATTCAATTTAGGCTGCGAAGGCCTGGATTCGACTCCCACTTCCGCGCGGGTTGGAGTTAGACAAGGTACCTACTCTGTGATTTCTCGGAAGCTTACCCCCAACCTTCTCAGGGGGTGGAAAATAGGGGTTCTGAACTTCAGATGTTCCCTGTTAATACTTACAGCTTGGGTCTTCGATTTGTCCCTTATTATCATTTTCAACGAACACAATATTTCCCATATGTAAAATGGCCGCTACCACCCTTAGGATGTCAGTCTGTCCTTCCCAGTTGATTCCCATCACTTCCATTGCTAAAAAAAGAATTACGAACGCTTTACATTCAGTACAGGAACAAAAGTGGGCACAGACGTCTGCCACATTTGAGGATACTGAAATTCTCATCGGATGCATTGTTATGGTAACTTCGCTGCTTGAGGATACTCAAATTGTTAGCGATGTTGCTATAACAACGAATCCACTACAACAGAATTAAATGGCAGAAAGCAAAATGAGTTTATTACTCACCTTTCAATGTTTGGTTTAGTTCTTGAGCGTCATTGGTGCCTTCCACTTTGTAAACACCGCTCTGACTCAAGTAAGTATAATAATCGGGGGAAGTTATTCCGAGTTGAGAGCGCATCTCTTCTTGAGTGGACGCGCAAAGCTACCGAAAGAGATAAAACAAGTTACACAGCGGTGGAACAACCGCGTTTACTGAGGTCAGATAAACAAAGGAGCATTTTAGAAGGAGCACAAAAAGAAATAATATATAATAATCATTCTTAGGATTGTTTAACATCATTCATAACATCTTATATGGTCACCTTCACCAAATCCCGCAAATGAGGAGGGATGCTGCAGAGGGATCGACCGCAGATCGATCCTGAACCATCGTTCGAACTCACATAAAATAACAAAGTAAGTAAGTAACGTGATTGAGGGGACCTACAATTTTACGCGGGATCCGAACCATCTAAGCGTCGTTACTTTATCCGAATGCTGAGGACGGTCACCCATGCAATTACTGACCAGACCCAACGCTACTTAACCTTGCTGACCTAAAGGAAAGCGGGGTCTACGACGAGGCCACGACGTAGCCTGATCAGAATTTAAACGTGCGAGTCACGGAGACATAAATTGGGTCTCATACCAATGACAAAATATTTAGACAATCTCTTATTTTGTCTTCTGTATAAAATACCTTTCTGCCAGAAGAGACTCACGTGCAAAGGTAACCGTAAAGGTTCTTTACTTATCGTATAAGAGTACGTCCAATTTCCCATTTTTTAGGGGTTGTTGTTGTTGTTGTTGTTGTTCTAAATTACAAGCACCGTGCCAAACTCATTTTAAAAATGAAGTACTGCATAGTGATATATCTGTTTTCCATTCAAGTTGCACATTGCCTTAATGGAAACGAGTCGGATTTGCAGGTAGAGTCCCGGGATCGAGTCCTACGCCTAGAGAG